>CAXKVX010000095.1:0-354976 GCA_964058865.1 Eleocharis quinqueflora | reverse complement strand
CACGGATAGTTTGGTGCTCTATGGAGCACCCTAGCCTATCTCTATATATATGTATATATGTATATATATAGAACATGGCTAAAATAATATGCATAGTACACCTCATTTTGTACTATGCATATAGATATAGGTCATTAAATTGAGATTTAAGTTGCTCAATAAATTCTTCATATGAAAATATTGTAGAAAATAAAATTTCGTGATTTTTAGAGCTTTCTAGCTATTTTTTTAAATATTTTTTAAAAACAGTCCAGATTTAATACTACAAAAGTGACATTTCTGGGCTGTTTTTAAAAAATATTTAAAAAATAGCAAGAAAGCTCTAAAAATCACGAAATTTTATTTCCTACAAGATTTTGATATGAAGAATTTATTGAGAAACTTAAATATCAATTTAATGACCAAATTAAATACAAATGAGCGCATAGTACGTTATGTGGTGTACTATGCATATTATTTTAGCCATGCTCATATATATATATTATCAAATGCTTCTTAACGAAATTTTATCTTTGTGGTCACATAAAAAGATCTCAATGAAGTCATCATAATTAGCTATCACTGAACTACTAAACAATTTGTTATTTATCAATGTGATATTTGATTTACTGGGTTTTTTGTTAAATGGCGTCAATATTGTCGAGGTAAATTTTCTCAAAAACAAAATTGTTGAGGTAAGACATATCGCATGTTGTGAAGTAGATGATAGCAATTTAAAATTTGAGATCATATCTGTTTTTTTAGTACAAGAAATAACTAAACATTTTTTTTTGACAATTGAAGGACTAATGTGATGGACATAAAACTATAAAAGTACTCATCGAGTCCTTTTTCTTTATATTTCAAGGATCAAATTTGTGTAGATAAAAGTTCACAAAACTAACTTGGCTTTCTTTGAAAAAATTTAAAAAAAAAAACTGAAGATCAAAAGGTTCAATTAACAGAAAATCAATGTTCTAAATAAAATTGATTTTAGGTTCAAAACTTAGTTCAAAAATCTACCGTGAAAATTAAGAAGCTGAGTTTATTTTTATTTAGCAATACTTTCAGAAGTAAAAACGAAACTAAATTAAAGGAAAAGAAAATTAAAATGGTGTTATTTTATTATCATATCATTGTCTTTCTTAACACTATGACAGTTCAGTTAGGTCTGTTTGGCGAATTGTGTGTGGAAACAGAGAGACACTACATTTTGCCAATTTTAATTTTCGGAATGAGATAACATGTTATTCCAATCTGAATCTTCGTATCACGGTTCCGATTCATCCGAATTCCGAAGAGAGAGAGAGACCTGAAGACAGAGAAAGAACGATATGAACCGTTCGATGTCAACTTCACAGTTTAGATCGGAATAACAGAACCGTGTAACAGAAGATTCGGCCTCCTAATTTACACTATAAAGTCATCAGAAAATCAAGTCAGATAAGATTTACTGACATGAGAAAATCAAGTCAGATCAGATTTTACTGACATGAAAAAATCAACTCAGATCAGATGTTACCCATTCAAGTTCAATTAACGAAATGAAATGTACCAAGGTTTTCTTTTACTTTTATTTGTAATACTTAATCATGAGGGACTCTGAAGCTGATAAAAATGTTTGAAAATTTTAGCTTTAATGCACAGAAAGGTACATCAACCCCACCAATTATGGATTTCTTTATTATTTCTGGGAGCTGTACCTCTCCTGTTCAAAACTCAAGGTCACTAAAATGCCACGCGTTTAGCTTCTTCTCCAACAAAGAATGGAATTACCAACTTTTGGAACACATTTCACCCACAAATTAAATTATAAAGCACCGAACAGAATCCCCACCAAATGGAAAAATGAGGCTGATAATTGTTCTATTTAATTATATATACATATATCTGCATATATATATTAAGGGTAATGATGGTGTACATCTGAAAATTTATGATGGTGTACATCTGAAAATTTGATGCATCCCCTAATATTGTACATTTAACGGTTGTAGTCCATCATTACCCTTAATATATATGCTGATATATGTATAAATAAATAAATAAATAAATAAATAAATAAATAGAACAATTATCAGCCTCATTTTTCAGGATACAGCCCTCTAACTAATAATGGGACTTACTAACAATCTTCCTTAACAATCCTCTAACTAAATACAATTTGATACTTAGTTAGCAGAGCTAATTTTTATTTTGAGAATGATAATTAACGCTGCTAGTTCAATGTTTAATATAAATCATAACAAGTCTTAATAAATGCGTGTTCAAGTCTTTATATTACATAAAAATTGCGTGATTTAATTCAATTTTGCTGTAATTTTTAATTCAATTAACGATGTATTTTCAGTGCTCAATATAAATGATAGAAAGTCTTAATTTTACATATTATATGTCTTTATACTATATTTTTAACTTAAATATTGAGACTTGTTTGTTCTAGTATTCAGACTTGTTTGTCTTAATAATTAAGACTTGCATGTTATATATTCAAACTTGTTTGTTTTAATATTAAGACTTGATTGTTCTAATATTCACACTTATTACACACTAGAAAATCTTAATAGTTCATATTCCGAGTCTTTATACTACATAAAAACTGCGCTTTAACTCAAATTTGCTACAATTTTGGTATAATTTTTAACTCAATTAATCTTGTGCGTCCAACACTTAATATAGACATTAGAAAGTCTTAATAGTTCAGATTCTAAATATTTATACTACATGTTTTAATATTGAGACTTGTTTGTTCTAATATTAAGACTTGCATGTTCCGGTATTGAGACTTGTTTGTCAAAATATTGAGACTTGTTTGTTCTAATATTCAGACTTGCAGGTTCACATATCGAGACTTGTTTATCTAATATTTAATTTTGCATATTTCAATATTCAGACTTGTTTGTTTCAATATTAAGACCTGCAGGTTCCACTATTGAGACTTACTTGTTCAAATATTGAGACTTGCTTCTTCTAATATTTAGACTTGCATGTTCCAACATTGAGACTTGTTTTTTCAAATATTGAAACTTGCTTGTTCTAATATTGAGACTTGCGAGATTCAATGCTGACACATGCTTGTTTCGATATTTAGTTTTCACATTCCAATATCCGGACTTATTTGTTTTAATATTAAAACTTGTATGTTTCAATATTCAAACTTGCATATTCCAATATCCTGTTGTGTAATCTACAGTTGTGAATATTTCTTTGCAGTGTCTCTTATATCAGCCCCATACGAACATACACCAGGAGTTTAGTTTTACTGAAAATGACTTAGCCACCACACCCCTAGACAAGATTTTTATCATACAATATTTTAACACATCTACATTTTTCAATTTCATTATGGAACATTCAAAAGGAACAACACGCTGGTAGTGTTGTAGTTACCAACATATAGCCGCACAACCTAGAACCCAATTTTGCTGCAAACCAAAATTGATGTAGCAAAGACAAAATATTCATAAGCATGTTCAAATACTAAATAACAACAAACAAGTACTGTTTCCAACTTCTAATAGTAACAACAGACAAATCTTAATACATGCAACATACATCACTTAATATTACAGACAAGTCTATGTTAGTATCTAAAAAGATATCAATTATTAGTCTGAAATAAAAGAGAAAATAAAACAAGCATCAAGACACAAGAATCAAGGGTATTCAATACAAAGTCAGTTCAATTTCAAAGGAAACTAGGGTCATATGTGCAAAAATGCCAAAATTTCACCAAAACCTAGCTAGATGCAAAGGAGGCTCATAAAACATTTTTCAAGAATTTTATGAAGTATTTATGTGATTGGAAAATTTATTTGAAGCTTAATGTGTGCAATTAATATGATTGTCATATTATTAAATAATCACATATAATATTTTGATAATAATCATAGGTCAATGCTCAAGAAAAGTTGGTTAAATCATATTCCAATAAATTCTATAAAAAAACATGTGAATTTTTTTACCTTTATTTTAGTGCAAAATTCGACCATTTGAGCTTTCAAACAATTCAAAACGAATTTGAATAAATTAAATTCGAACATTCAAAGCATAAAGCAGCATTTGGGTGCAACTTAGGCCTCAATACCATATCATATTCTTTCTTGGGCTTTGTAGGGGTGTAAGTCCAACCCGACTAACTCGATTAACCCGATCGACCCGACCAATCCAATCCGAAAAAATGCGGATTTCGATTTTTTATGGTCGGTTACGATTTTTATTTTGTCGAACCCGACATCTAATACGTAGGTACGGATTGTAGAATAAAACGTGGGTGAAACCCGACCCGACCTTTTATATTTAATTAGATAATTATACTGCTAGTAATAAAGTTTTTTATTCGATTTTCGTCACAAACTTACATGTATATTTTTTTAATCAAACTTCTTAATTTTAATTTTTAGTACGAACTAACGCCAATGTGTTATTTAAATTATTTTCAATTGTTACTTTTACTTTTGTATCATTAAAAATTGTGTGAAATATTGAAGTTTGTGAAACTCGCGAAACCCGCAAAACCCGACCGCCTAAATAAAATATGAATTCGATAGTTTTTATTTTTAGTTGGTTGGTTATGGGTTGAAAACACTACAACCTGAATGACATCTAACGAGTTAAAAAACTATACGAAATCCGACCAATCCAACCTATTTACACTTTGGATGAGATGGCTTCACACAGACGCAATACAAATCAAAGGAGTTGTTAGCATTTTGGTCTATGGGAACCGAGTCTACTCAAAATGAGAACATAAATGTCGGAAACTTTGTGTCTCACTAAACCTTACAAGTAGGCTCGATATTGTTAGCGATATTGTTAGCCCCTTAATCAAGCGCTCCCCAAAACCCAAATCCTGACCCTGTTAGTGACACATCAATGCCTGAACCCCTCTGCAGAATTCTAAAGCCCCTGACCAGATCAGAATTATGAAAAATAGGAGATATAATAAGAACTCGGCCTATCTGGTGATGCCATGTGGCTCCTTCTTCTCTCCTTCTCCTTTTTCCTTCTGAGCTTCGAAACTGGAGATCTCTAATGGATCTCGATTTTGTTATCCTTCGAGAGTTATCCTACAAGCCATATATAAATCGAAAGAGAGGAGTAAGGAGAGCACAATGGAAATCTTCATGAAACTGAAGCTCAAAGAATAAGGAGAAAGGTCAAGCTCAAACATGTCGGTACCAAATTGATTTGAGCTATCTAAGGCATCAAAGATCAAGGCAAGATGCTTGACTGACTCTTAGGATCACCGCGATGCTACAACTGAGCTTGGTTTAGTCTGGGAGCAACAAATTTGATCAAGGCACTCAATCTCTTTCCCACAGCTATTAACAAATGGGCTCAAGGGTATAGAGTGTTATGCAGATGCAAATGAAGGTTGCAATGATCTCATAACACCTAATTGAGTATGTTTGGAGCTTAACTAGAATTAAATTGGAGCCCAATTGCAAAAGCCCATTTTTTTAGCTCGAACGGCGATGAAAGTGTGTTGAGAGGTGTCAACATCAACTCATAATGTACTAGAATCTTCTAAAGCCTTGCTAAATCTGTTGAGCTCAGCAAAAAATACCTGAAAGACAACTACAGGTGTTGTGATAGCCAATTATATGTGAGCACATGGATCAAGGCTCATATGGCTCAATATGCATCCTAAATCAAATTAAACTGATGGCTGAGATCAAAGTCGCTTTCTGGAGGTTTGTTACTGCTGCTAGAAGTCTTGGGACCACATTTTGCACTTAAAAACTCAAGTTGCAACACAAAAGATCATACAAGACCAAAATCAAAAGAAATAAAGGAAAGCAACATAAAATCAAATAGGAAATAAAATCAAATTTAAAGCTAGCTAGATGTAAACCAGGTGATACACCTGTATCTAAAGAAGACAGATTCAGTCTCGAATAATGTCCCAAAACTAATTCAGATATAATTGCCATGAAAGACATCCCCTATGTGTCCCTTATATGCAGTCTCATGTATGCTCAAGTATGCACGAGATCAGACATAGCCTTCATTACAAGAATGCTAGGGCGATACTTGAGTAACCCATGAATGGAGCACTGGAAAGCAGCAAAGATGTTGCTTAGGTACCTGAAGAAAACAAGAGACTATATGCTCACATATCAAAGATCGAAAAAGTTCGAGGTCATTGGATATACCAATTCTGATTTTGGAGGTTGCTTAGATAGCATGAAGTCAATATTAGAATACATCTTCATGATGACAGGTGGCGCTGTATCGTGGAAAAGTGCTAAACAAACATTAATAGCACATTCTACCATGGCGGTCCAGTTCATTGCATGCTACGAAGCCTCAAACCATGGTGTGTGACTCAAGAAATTTGCCACTAGGCTGCAGGTGGTCCCTACTATCAAGAAGTCACTTACATTGATGTGTGACAACAATTTAACCGTACTCTATAACAACAGAAGCTTGACAAAGTCTAAGTACATAGACATCAAGTTTCTGACAGTAAAAGAGAGAGTGCAGAACAATGAGTTGAAGGTGAAACATATAGGTACAGACTCCATGATTGCGGATCCCTTTACAAAAGCACTACCACCCAAGAAGTTTTAATGAGCATGTCGCTGATATGGGCGTACTACCTCCTCTGATGGTCATACTAACATCTCAGGTGGTCATACTAACTCATATGATGGTCATACTAACATCTCATGTGGTAATACTAGCGATGTTTTTCAAATTTTTTATCTATTCATCGATGTTTTTCAACCACTCATCGACGTTTTTCAATGTTTCATCGATTCATCTATATTTTTCAATATTTTCATCGATTCATCTATGCAAACCTGACATTCATCGATGCAAAATAGCATTTCATCGATGTTTTTCAATAACTCATCGATGCAAAGCATCGCCCAAGAGGGGCCACGTTTTCACATCAAATTCATTTCAGACAAAGAAAAAACCAGCCAAAATCGACGCCTTCCTTTCTCTCATTGTGATTGGACCGTCCACTTAAATTACTCCCTTATTCATCGATAAAGAAAGAAAGAAAGAGAAAGAAAGAAATAATATACAGTTGGGAGAGAAAGAAATAAGTTAAAAAAAGATAAAATAAGAATAAGACAAAAAAAAAAAAAAAAGTGGGGGACATAAGCGTAAATCTGAAATAAAAAATGGAAAAGTTTTGTCTTATGTGGGATGCGGATATGGATACGTAAAATCGGATACTGAAATATTTTTTCTAATTAAAAGTATAGGAATTTAAATACAACCGTATTTACTCAATTGCCCAATTTATATTGTCATATACAGAAGACATTATTGACATTCTGAAATCAAGGATTCTGATTAAAGATGTAAAATAATAAATATGTATTCAAATTTAGAATATACACCAGCATTACCCATATATTAATGATTATTGATGGCTTATGACATAATTATGTTGGCTTTTGATGTTTTAAATTTTCGTTTTCAATACACGCACGATTGATAATTGTATAATGTATAAGTAGTATGCGAATGCACATGAGATAGATATTTTAATTTAGTATGCAATTATATATTCTGACAAAATCCAAAATTCCTGGACTAAATAAATTATTTTCAATAATTTAGTTAAAACTATTGGAAATAAATAAGTGAAAATTTTGGATACACCAAAAAAAAATATTGTTTGATTTGTAAATTTGAAAATAATGATGAGAAAAATAAATTAAGTAATGAGTCATTTTATTTTCATTAACTGATAGTAATAATATAATACTAAAGTAAATAATATAATAAAATAATGTGTGTACTTTTCTAAATGATAGTCATGATATATTATAATGTCGATAATTCTGATAACAACAACAAAATAATGATTAAGATAATAATAAAATAATAATTTTGCTAACTTCTTCGCATGTGCTAACTGTTGGATTAAACTCATATCTTGTTTGACAATTTGCAAAACTAAGTACTAACCTTGCACATGAGTTTTGGTGAAGATGCAGGTTAAAACAGGTACATACTGATGTCAAACAATACTCAAACATGTCATAAACAAGTCAAGACATGCTCAAGTCATCAAGGAAAGGCTTCACAGTGCCAAACAGAACACAACGTTACCATAACGCTCTAGAACTCGTCACAACGGGTCAGGAGGAGAGAGAGGCAACAACAACACGAGTTTTCCTGAGCGCAGCGTTACATTAATGCTTGGCCAAGGCGTCATAACGCCTCTCAACCCGTTATAACGGATTTCCCAAGTGTTATAACGAGTTCCTACAGAATTTGGCCCACATGACAGCTGCACAAGGGAAGAAGGACATTTTTGAAAGTTACTCAAGGCGTTATAACACCTTCCACCATGCGTTATGGAGTTTGTGTAACGCCAGAGAGTAAATTGAAGTTCCAAGATCCAAAGAAGTGTCCAGCCTATATAAATGATGCAGAAACGAATCAGCAGAGCATCAATCACCCCCATAAGCTTTCAAGCATCAAATTGAGCACAACAAAGAGTCTAATTCAAGTCTTCTCTAGCTACCTAACCTATAGAGCATTAGGATAGCTTCTATTCTCTTATTGTCAATCCGAGAATAAACCCTTAGCTAGATTTTAGCCTTTGGTGCACCACATTTGTGTTGTCAAGTGGTGCATCCATGTCCTTGATTGTGTTGTCAATCAAACCTTTTTACTGTGTAGTTTGGTGTTGCCCCATATATTGGTCTAGGAGAAGGAGATTGACTAGCTTGTTTAGAAGAAGTCAAAGATCGACTCCGCACTTTGTAAAAGAACACTCGTTTTATAGCGAAATCGGTCTGGAAGGAAGATTTTGTTCCGAAAGACCCGTGAACATTGGCATAAGTTGATTAATAGGCCGAACCACGTTACATAGTGTGTTCTCTTGTTCTAGATTGCTCTCTCTTCACACACTCTCTCTCTTTATTACTTTGCTCTTTGTTGATTTGTAATTTGCTCTATTACTTCTAGAAATTGCTTGCTCTATTTCTTGATTAGATGATTAAAGTCTAAAAACTTTTAATTTAAAGTTGTTGATTGAAAACACTTTCGTCTAATAATTTCATCTTAATTTTGTGCTTTAAGCTCCAACTCTAATTCTAACACTAACTTTGCTAACTCTATATTATGTTTGGTAATAAAACAACAATAATAAAAAGCTATCCTAATTTGCTAGTTTTGTTGAAATCACATTTCATTTATGGTACCAACACTACCCAAAAAATAAAATTTTTGTTGAGAATCCGCGCGCACCTAAAATTATTTAGTGTGATAATATGAATTATTATTATCATTCCATTCTCCTTGTCACTAAACCAAACACGATGAAAAGGATAAAATCGATATTCAAGTTCTCTTTTGCTATTCAAAAGCGTGATGGCATCCAACCGCCATCTAAAAGCTCTGAATATCACCTTCAAATTGGCAACCGTCAATGCATCCAGAATATACATTTTTTGAAAAAAAAAAATTTAATATGATTTTTTTAATTTTTTTTAAATTATAAGTATATTTTTCAAAAAAATTATGACAGATACATAATATAAGAAAAATATTTTTTTCGAAATGAGAAGCTTACCCCATCTAACTATAGATTTGACAAAAACATCCTAGTCCGACCCGGTACGGGAAATCCGAGGTCGCGACCCGGCCCGACCCGATCCGACCCGAGGGCGAATCGTGCGAATTCGTTAAAAAAATCGGGGGTCAAAGAAGGGTCGCGGTCAACTTTCTTGGAAAAAACTCGTATCAAACCCGTCCCGAACCATCTAACCCGTGCAAGACCCATGCAAATCCGTACAAACTCATTCAAACTCGTCCAAACCCGTGCAAAATCCGTACAAAATCCATGCAAAACCTAAATAACCCATTCAATTAAAAAAATCAGAAAATTCAAAAAAAAAAGGAAAGAAAAAAATCCGACCAATCCGAACCCATCCTGACCCGGCCCAAACCTACCGAATTGCAACCCATGGGTCTTAGATGAGTTGCCAGTTTGGAGCCGTCTTAGATTTTTTGACCCGTCAAAACTCGATCCGACAAACACATCGACCTGTCCAACACGTAAACCGGTCAATCGTTGATGCGAGCAGGTTTTGATCCCGTCCGTCCCGACCTGTTTTCAACTGCCTACACTAACTCACGTAGATCCGCTCCTGGATTTTTCACTTGTCGGTTCGACTGAAGTGATAGGAAATTTAACCCAATTAATAATTTCATCAATTCATCAAAATGTACCGTGTACGAATTACTTAAACTAGCGTGCATTACACGGCTAGAATAAGTGAACAGTAAAACCCCGTGCATGCGGCGACCAGATCTTAAGCGCTGCTTCTTTGGAAGGGAATTTTGCATAAAGAGTCAAAGGAATAGTTTTTTTACAGATGGGGCCAACAGTTTCCTAAAAATATTACAGAAGATCAAAAACGCAATTAACACTTGCGTCTCTAAAATTTGTACTGTAATCTTAAGAAAACTGCACAGCAGTTGGAAAAAAAATGAAAAAATTTAGGGACGCAAGTATTACTTGCGTTTTTAGACTTTTGTGAAATTTTTAGGTGCATTGATCTTATTTGTTGAAAAAGTTTGTTCTATGATTTTTTATGAAAATTTTCCCTTTGGAAGTAACGCTCCTCTTTCCAATCCTCTCCAGTCTCCAGTTATAACTAACTGGATGATTCAGAAAAAAAAAATTGTGGATTTGTGGTTTTGGGAAACTAGGGTTGCAAAAGCGAGCAGAGAGACAAAGTGACGTGGGTCCAACTAAGAAAAGGCCCCCAAATCCGAATTTATTCTCCCTGAAGCACTACGATCTAAAATAATTGGAACTGTACCTAGTGATGTAGCCTGTGTACGTTGTCTAATGCGAGGGACGTAGGTTCTTATTGATCACTGTAATACAAAGAATTCTTGGAAGCTGATCTTCTACCGCGTAGTATTGACAAACAATTCAGATTTTTTGCGCTATAAGCTATGAACGGTCTAGATATGATTTAGAGAGTCTGATATTATAAAACTTAACTTGCACGAATCTCAATGCAAATCAAAGACCCAAATTTCTTATGCAGCACGCACAGTGTCGGTGCTGGAAGATCTCGATTCAGAATTCTTGGTCAGATTTCCGAATTTCAGGCGGACTATTTCGGAAAATATCTACTTTATTACTAATTTTCTGACTTCCAGATTATAATAACAAACAAAAATATGCACAAAATTCATTGTAAGCATGAAATTTCATAAGTAGTTCCTTAAGTTGCCTTCTTTAATGAAATTTAACATACGACCAACATTTTAAGTAATATTACAGGGATTTACAAGGAAAAATAATATTTAATATTTTCTTTATCTTGATCATTTGAAGTTAGCAGTGGACATTATAATTGAGATTAGGGGAAATTATGTATTTCCCCACTCAAAGCAATATTGAATAAGATTTTAAATAAATAAATATAGTTATGAGTATTTTGGAACTGGGCTCTAATTTGGGATGAGTCGGGTATTATAACATATGCTACCAAATTAGTGATCTAGCTCAAAATGCTTAGTAACTATATTCGAAAAATAAAAAAGGACCGAGAAAGGTATAATTGGAAAATGACGTATGAGTCTCGGGTTATAGATCCCACAGGACTAACACAAACAAAACATAAATTAAAATGAACCAACATGTGTTTATTTGAGTTTCTTATATATCTTTTCTATATTATATGTAGCACATATATCATAACGAATAGTATACGATTTAGTTATATAATAGGGTAGTTAAGTTGTACGACGACGTAATTAGTCACTTGACATATGACTTAGGATTTACGCAACGATCTAATTAAGTAACTAAATAATTAATAAATATAGTAGCATAATTAATTATAAAATGAATTAAATATAATATATATAAACAATAATAAAATATTGCACACCACCGACATAATTGAACTAAGTAAGATTATATATATTAGTATATATTGATCAACTTCTCTATATCTCATACAAGACACACATAATTATATATGAAACTCACACGAACATGACTAAGTAAATGATTAAGTAAAATAATATATATTGATCGATTTCTCTATAAAACATCAAATACAATGTACACCCGATTACATATGAAACCCACGCGTAAATGATTAAGTAAATAATTAATTAAAATAATATATATTGATCAATTTCTCTATAAGCACAATATTAATACACCTCTGTAAATATTAGAATATTTTATTTCTTCCTTACGTAGTTTTAAATTAAAAAGTCCAACTAAAAGTAATTGAATTTATAACATGCTTTCTTCGTGATGTGTTTATTTATTTTCTGTATCTTATCGTCCTGACGTCACCATGAATAAATGGGAGTAGTAACACACTCAGAACAACACTAAAATTAAATAAAGGACAAAAACATGATTCACACACACACTCGTTGTGCATCAAGGACACTGCACGCGAGACTTGACTAAGTAAAATATCAAATAAATTATATTAGGAGCATCAAGGATGTCTCAAATGCCTGTTCCTTTTGTAATTTCACCTTAGTTATAGTCCTTCGTCTAACTAAACAAACCGGACATAAATAATTACGAGGCTTAGTTGACTCGGACTCACCCTCAGTGGACGAGTTCTACGCTGTCGCAGACGACGTTGAGCCCAGCGCGGACGCAGCGGAGCTTCCGTATTCTATGACACTCTCTCCATTCCAGGTGTGGATTACTGGGGTTTATATCCCTTTCTCTTCTATTAGGACCTACCAGACTTACCTAAATTGAACTGCGGTACCAAACTACCAACAATGGTTAATCAGGTCCGTAGAACTTGAACTGCCATATCCACATATCGGTAACTGCACCATTAATTGAGACCAACCTGCATTGCATGTCATTGCACCTCATCTTGCATGTAAGATTCGATATACGGATCGTATAGTTTATTAGATTACTTATAGGTAGATGCGTATTAAATACTATATATATTTCGGTGGGAGTGATGAGTGTCAGGCCAGTGAGTTTTAGATTGGATGTAGTATGGGGGCATCGTGGCAGATGTATTACGTACGCAAGCTAAACGCCCGTGGGGTCCATTCGTTGTGATGTCCATAAGGACATTCGACTAATCCTCACCAACGATGACCATCATTTGATGACTCGTAGTGCCAATTCGAGGGTTTTATTCTCAAAATCTTTATTAGTATAAGTATTATAATATTTCCTCTTTGAGTGATTAAGGTTCAGTTTCTCAGTTTAGAGTATGCGCATCATATGTGAAGTATTGGAGCTATTTCGTTCTTTATATATTTTCTATTAGCTGATATTTCGAGATCTCCAAATATTTGAAGGGATTCCTCCCTTGGCCCCTGGTGGGTACAGAGGAAATCTGGGCCTCCCTTTGGCCTTAACTGGTATAGGGAGTTCCCTTCTATTATTTCAAACGGGTAGTCGATTCCTTATTTCCGTATGATGGCTGAGACCGAGAGTTTATTTTCTTATTTTCTTTTTATGAAGGTAGGCTTCTCGGTTCACTTATTGATCGAGCGTGTACTTTTTGCAGCCGCTTTATTTTACCAAGGCGTTTCTTTCTGGAAACTCAGAATTTAGTTGAGCCGTGGTTGATTTGAGACCCATCTAACGATTATGTTAGGCCTATGGTTGATTTGAGACCCGCCTAACAATACCCTTAGGCTTGTGGTTACGACCCGTCTGAGGGGGCGAATCCTTATGTCCTACACCCGGGGTTAGATTAGATATTTCATTCCTTTGTCTGGGAGTTTTGATATCTTCCCATATTATTAATTGTATATTACTATTACTCATATTACTTTTGGGTTTTTGTTCTCGTATCGCCGTTTGGTTAGATTTATTTATTTGAATGGTAAAATGGTTACTTAAAACATATTTAGGTGTAGAAATTTTAAGTAATATTTCTAAGTGTGAATTGGTCCAAATCCTGAATCGGATATAAATTCAAAGGCTGGACCTTAATCCACACTGAGTAATTTTTATAAATTACTCACGTTCCACGGTGTTTGTGGGGTCCAGGTAAGGAGCAGGAGTCCTTTTGATGTCCAGAGGAGAGCACTAGGATGGAGTCTCCGACGCTTTCCGTTTTGCTGATCCCTTCCTTTGTTTCTTTTGCTTTCTTTTGTTAGGATTAGTTTGTAGTAGGTTAGCGAGGATCAAGCCCACGTCTTTCGATGAGATCGTCCTCTTATGTATGTATTTTTATTTTTATTTAGCTTCTGTTGTAAATTCTATACAAACGTTGATTTATATATATATACTTGTTGGATGTTCATGTACTGTGTTCAATATGTGTGCTTTTTCTTAAATTAAGTATAATACATTAATCCTATCTGCATTCTTTAATAATAAATTAAGCCTTTCGTGTACTTGTTGTTAATTAACGGATAAAACTTACAAATTACTCCGTTAATCTTCGTGCGGAAGCGGATCTAGAGAGCGTAGCAGTATCACTGGTTCTGCAGGGAATCACAAGCCGAAGCCGAAAGCCTTGCGTTTTCCACAGCCTAAAACCTTCTTTCCTTCACAGAGTACTTCTTGGTGCTCTCTCTCTTTTCTCTCTAATTCTGGCTGTCACTATTCATACGTTTTTCTAACAGACATTCTTTAGAGAGATAAGGACATGATATATATAATATTGATGCACCTTTTCATGAAGGGTCTGCACCCTTTCATAACGGGTCTGTTATTGGATTCGGGTTTCCCATAATGGGTGTACCAATTAATAAATCCAACATCTCCCACTCACACAAAATGGGATACCCGCTATGAACTAAGAGAACGTAATCTCTTATCTCTGTTAAAATTCATACAAGGAAATAGGCTGTGACCAGCATATGTTACATTTGAGAGCATATGTTGTTATCCAACTGTTAGGTATGTATAACAACATCTAAGTAGAATAAATATGCAGTACCCCAGATCATCAAGTTGCATTTTAAGTATTACAGGATCTCTTTTATATATTGATACAACCATACTTATATATTCACAATTATGTTACATAAACATAATTGGTGCACCAATGAATATAACCTAATGCAACACTAAAATGATCTTTTTCTTTTATCTAGAATCTCTTCATTCCAAATCAATTGTTATCCAGATATGTTACATTATATCGCATCATGCATGATTATCAGCAACATTCCAAAATAACTAATTGAAAAGAAACTTCAAGTATTTAGTAAAAAATCAAAGAGAACTTTGAGATCCTTTTGATCTCGCGGGTCTCACACAACAAAGAAGAAGAGATCATATCTTCTGTTATCCTATTGGTCAATTGCACATATGGTATGAAACATATGTTACGGTATTATTCTCCATTTCTTATGGAGCGTATGTCTAATTTAAAATCTAATACCGTACAAGTGATAGTTCAGATATACATAATATCTAACTTGAGTCCACCATTCTACTTATCATATAAATCTTATAACAAGACTCCCACTTGGCATAAGACAGTTAAGGTAAATAGTGGGTATTTCACCTTCGGTCATTATATTATCATATGACCTCATCTTGATTCTCTATCAAGGCGATATATATATTTTAAGCATTTGCTCTCACATCTTGTATCATATTTAGCTTAAAATCATTATCATTTCTATGTCCTACTAATACATAGAAGCAATTGCCTGTGTGAGAAGGCCAATTAACTGTCTGACATACCTTTCATTTTAGATCTCATGTGTTATGCTAAATATATTGGTATTAAATAATTTGTAACAATTATCACATAAATAAATAAGAAAATAGCATTCATTGCATTTATCCCACAAAAACAAATGTACATAACATATTGTTCAATAAAAATATAATTACAACCTACGTAACCCTAGAGACTTAACATGGCCAATAAAAACATCTCTAGGTATTGCCTTTGTAAAAGGATCTGCCACCATTTTGTGTGTAGATATGTACTGCATGCAAACTTGCTTTCTTGCCACCATGTCTCTAACGAAGTTATACTTAGTATCAATGTGTTTGGTTTTTGAGTGATATTTGGGATCTTTTGTATAAGCAATTGTTGCTTGGCTATCGCTGTATACCAACACTGAGTTAGTTTCATTCTCACTGAAACCCAAGTGATTCAAAAATCTTTTAAGCCAAACTGCTTCTTGTACTGCTGCTGAAAACGCTACAAATTCAGCTTCCATTGTGGATAAAGATATGCAACTCTGTTTCTTACTACTCCAAGAGATAGCTCCATTACTAAGTAAGAAAACATAGCCTGAGGTAGATTTTCTTTCATCTAAATCTCCTCCCCAATCAGCATCTGCATAACCCATGAGTTGCAGATTTTCTCCTTGAAAACACAATGAATAGTTTACAGTACCTTTCAGATATATGAGTATTATTTTTACTGCTTTCCAATGGGACTGTCCTGGATTAGCTTGATATCTACTCACCATCCCAACGGCGAAACTGATATCTGGCCTAGTACACATCATAGCATACATGAGGCTGCCAACAGCACTTGAATAAGGAACTTTTTCCATTTGTGCTTTTTCATTTGGAGTCTTTGGACACATTCTTAAACTAAGACCTTCGCCTTTTGCTATAGGAGTATCAATGGGTTTACAGTCTTGCATATGAAACTTTTCAAGTACTTTCTTGATGTAATGCTCTTGTGATAGAGCTAACATCTTCTTGGAACGATCTCTTTCAATCTTCACTCCAAGAATGTATGCTGCTTCACCCATATCCTTCATATCAAAATTTGAGGATAACCATTCTTTAATGATTTGCACAAATTCTTTATTGTTACTAGCCAACAATATGTCATCCACATAAAGCGATAGAATCACAAATTTTTCTTTGAATCTCTTGACATACACACAGTGATCTTCATCAATCATTTCGAAATCAAATGATATGATTGCTTGATGAAACCTAATGTACCATTGTTTGGAAGATTGTTTGAGACCATAAATAGATCTCAACAGTTTGCACACTTTATGCTCTTGACCTTCGGCAACAAAACCGACAGGTTGTTCCATGTATCTCTCTTCTTCCAGATTGCCATTTAGAAATGCAGTTTTAACATTCATTTGATGTAATTCCAGATCTAAACTGGCAACAATAGCTAGTATCAATCGTATAGAAGTAAATCTGACAACAGGAGAGAAAGTTTCTTCATAGTCTATCCCTTCTTGTTGTGTATACCCTTTAGCAACAAGACGTGCCTTATATCTTTCAATTGAGCCGTCAGCTAAACGCTTAATCTTGAGAACCCATTTATTCCCAATTGCCTTGCATCCTTCAGGGAGATCAACCAATTCCCAAACATTATTTGATCTCATTGACTTCATTTCTTCTTTCATTGCTTTCATCCATTTCTCTTTAGCAAGACAAGTGAGAGCCTCTCGAATATTTCTTGGCTCTTCTTCATCTTGCATGACAATCATGTAAGATTCATTTTCGATTGGAAAATGACGTTTAGGAATTCTAGCACGATTGCTATGCCTAATTTGTGATTGTGCTGAACTTGGCTCAGCATCATCGACTGACTTGCTCCCACTTGGATGAGATATTGTTGGAGGTTTAGGAATATGCACCAAACGATTTGCAACAATCAAATCATCTTGCTCCTCTATTTCGTATAAAGAAAATTCCTGACCTATCTCACCCTTTCTTGGAAATTCATTTTCTAAAAAGATGACATCTCGGGACTCAAATTCTATTACACTCCCACTCAATTGTTCACCAATGAACACATAACCTTTAGAATGTTCAGAGTATCATACAAATATACTCTTTTTACCTCGTGGACCTAATTTACCATGTTGATGCGATGAATCATGAACAAAGGCAGCACATCCCCAAGGTTTCATATTACTGAGATCTGGTTTTCTGTTATTCCAAAGTTCGTAAGGAGTTGAAGAAACAGATTTAGAGGGTACTCGATTTAGAATATAGGCAGCAGTTAATAATGCATCACCCCAAAAATTTATTGGTAGATTTGCTTGAGCCATCATCGACCTAACCATTTCCAAAAGAGCCCGATTTCTCCTTTCAGCCACTCCATTTTGTTGTGGAGTATATGGTATGGTTAGTTGCCTTAGTATTCCTTTTTCTTCGCACATTTGTTTGAACTCATCAGACAAATATTCGCGATCGCGATCTGTTCTTAAGGCCTTAACCTTTCTATCTAATTGATTTTCACATAAAGTTATAAATTTCTTGAAACATGCAAGAGCATCAGATTTATGAGAAATCAAATATATATGATTGTATCGCGTATAATCGTCAATGAAGGTGATAAAGTATCTACCCCCATGTCGTGCCCTCACATTCATTGGTCCACAAATATCTGAATGAATTAATTGCAACGGAAATTCAGATCTGGTTCCTGTTCCAAATGGTTTTCTTGCCATTTTTCCTTTTAAACAATTTTCACATGTTGGTAGACTAACCCTTTCAATTTGGCCTAACATGCCTTCCTTGGCTAATCTATCCATTCATTGTTGTCCAATATGGCCTAATCTCATATGCCATACATTAACATCAACATTTTCATCAGAATATGATGTAATTAAAGAAAAATGAGTATTAGTAGAAGTCATTATATTAATAACATCCAGATAATAAAACCATTCGATACATATCCATAACCATAACACACATCATTCAGATACAACTTAATACTACTACCACACATGTTCAAAGTAAATCCAAATCTAAGAAGAACTACTACATATACAAGATTTCGTCGAATGTCAGGTGCAAAGAGAACATCATGTAAGAGGAGGGTTCGACCACCACGCATATCCAACTTGCATGTGCCTATACCCTTGACTGGTACACGAGAGTTGTTTCCTACATAAAGCCATTTTGAACCTTGCGGAATTCGACGAAAATCCACAAACAAGTCACGGTCTTTGGCTACATGGTCTGTTGCCCCTGAGTCTACAGTCCACAAAGGATGAGAATCAGCAATAAAAACAGAACTGGAAACATATGAAAAATATGAAAGTTTTTCTGTAATTTGTACCTTCTGGGGCTCTTTGCATTCGCGAGCATAGTGACCCTTCTTACCACAATTGAAATACTTGATCTTGGCCTTATTACGCTTCTTAGAACTAGTCTGAGAAGCCTTTCCCTTGCCACGATCCTGCCCCTTATGTTTTTTCTCTTGTTTACCCTTTTGACCATAATTTGACTTACGCTTCTGGCCTTGCCCTCCATGAGAGCTTGAACTAGCCAAATGCACAACAGATTCATCTTGAGGCTTTGATGCCTCAATATGATCTTCCTCAAGTTCCAGATGTCTTGTTGCATCATTGAAAGTTATAATATTCTCATTGTGGGTCAGATTCACCTTCATGTGTTCCCATGTATGAGGAAGTGAACGAATCACTGCTTGAAGTTGTTGCTCATCAGTCAAAACATGTCCAGCATCCTTCAATTCATTAATCATATTTGACATCTCCCTGAGATGTTGCCTCATGCTATGATTAGGACGCTTCTTGTAAGTGTCAAACTTGATGGTGAGTTGTCTCAATTTCGTAACAGAAGTTCCACCAAACTTTTGCTTCAAAGCAAGCCACATTTCTTTTGCAATCTCATATTGCCTAAACTCACGCATAACATCATTTTCCATACTGCTCAGTAATGTAATACGAGCAATGGAGTTCTTCTTTTTCCAGGAATCATATGCAGCTTTGTCACTAATGTGCTTTTCAGTTGTACCTATTTCTGGTTCAGTTAGAATATGATCCAGAACCGTTAGAACCTCTTGTTCTTCCAGAACATATTGAATTTTCATGGCCCAAATTTCATAATTATCGCCATTCAGTTTTTCACCCTTGTTGAGTTCTGCCACAATATTCTTAGATGCAGATGTCATTTCACTAAGAAATTATAATTAAACTAAGTTAGGACATATAAACACTTCTGGTGGTCTAATACAAATTATTTAATACTCAGCATAACACTTCTAGATTTACAATAACTGTGAAACAATTTTAATAATAATAATATATATATAGATTAAAATCGAAAGATCACTAAGTTTCACAATCATCTTTTAATCTATAAATTTTATTATCATTAATTATTTCGCTTTGTAAAACTCCCACTAAAATTATACTAAAAAAATAAAATAGATTAAAAAAAATCTGTACAATTTAAGTTGGCGTTGGTATTAATAATATCATTAAAAAATTTCATTAATAATTAAAAAATATATCATTAGTATCATTAGTATCTATTGGCGCTGGTTCTTTATGTTCAATATAATATATTATGTACCTATATATTATATGTGCAATATAAGAACAAGAAAGTTAGTTTAGTGTAGTGGTTGGAGTATTTGGCTCTCATCCAAGAGACACAGGTTCAAGCCCCAGTGCTAGCACCCATTGGTTCTATTTTGCGCGGTCCATTAGAAAGAATGGACCGAGTTCATTTAGGCTTGAACCGATATCTTACCTTCTCCAATTCTGACAGTAATGGACCCATCCATTACTGCTGTTTGAACAATAATTGGATTCCCTACAATACCGAAGTATGAAAATGGTCCACACCAAATATCAACCCTTGAATCCGCGAAAAATAAAATTCCAATCAAATTGTAATGAAAGTTCCGAAAATTCGTGAGTAAAAATAGTTCTTTGGACGGTTGTGATTCGTTTGGACAAAAAAATTATCCAACCAAATTGTATAAGATCCTAAATTTGTTAAAGATGCATTGTTTTGCTTTGCATCTCCCATTTCTACTATAGAAGAGTATTATTTTATATGCATCTCCAAAAGATACATTCAAAAAAATCTCCAAAACAGTGAATTCAAATAAATATATTTTATCAGAATAATTCGTATTTTGATTGATCGAATTTACAAACAAAAATTTGTAAATTTATCTTAAAATTCATGATACAGAAAAATAATTATATAAAAAAAATTATTTTATAATTTCAAATTATTCGTTTTTTCTGAAACATGAAACTAATTTTCTATACAATTCGTAGTCTTTATTAAAACCAGAATACTTGCCATAAAGGGCTCTGATACCAATGTTAATTAACGGATAAAACTTACAAATTACTCCGTTAATCTTCGTGCGGAAGCGAATCTAGCGAGCATAGTAGTATCACTGGTTCTGCAGGGAATCACAAGCCGAAGCCGGAAGCCTTGAGTTTTCCACAGCCTAAAACCTTCTTTCCTTCATAGAGTACTTCTTGGTGCTCTCTCTCTTTTCTCTCTAATTCTGGCTGTCACTATTCATATGTTTTTCTAGCAGACATTCTTTAGAGAGATAAGGACATGATATATATAATATTGATGCACCTTTTCATGAAGGGTCTGCACCCTTTCATAACGGGTCTGTTATTGGATTCGGATTTCCCATAATGGGTGTACTAATTAATAAATCCAACACTTGTAATCAAGTACACGTGGCATGATTAACACCACTAAGATAGTCATTATTTCTGGAGTGTGACATTTATCCAGAGTCTTGTAATGATCTCCTTGGATTAACACCCCTAAGCTAGTCATTATTTCAGGTTGTGATTGATTCTCGACATTAGTTCCTAAATTTGGTAGATCCATGTCAGTCCCAGCATCTACAGATTCTCCATGCTTGGTCCACCTTGTATATCGATGTTTAAATCCACGACGAATCATATGGGATCTAACTTCTCCAACATCTTTCCATCAGATGAAGTTCTGACAATCAAGACAAGGACATATAAGTTCCATTTCACCTTTTAATCTCATATTTTTTTGTGGCACATTCATAAATTATCCAACTTTTATCAAACCGGCCGATCACATACATCCAAGTGTAACAATCCATCTATAGAAAATAAATTGCTCAAATGTCAGAGTTTAGGGTCAAATCGAGGACTATTCGAGATTAATACCTATTGGATTAACTCCGAACTGATACTGACCTAAATTAGTTCAAATTTCGAAAATTGGTCCTATATGACAATACAATTGATGTGCTAATGCTAATTAATTAGTAAATATGCGCCACATCATAAAATTTAAGAATTAAAAAGATGCAAGAAATAACCTCAAAATAAGAGGAGGAAGAAGAAATGACGACGGAGTCGAAGAGATGCAAGCTCAGGCTGCTCAGCTCAAGGCGGGAGGAGAGTTGAACCTAAGACCGAGGTAATCATTTAAATATTAGTTATATAAAAATCGAAATAATAAAGGACAAAAATAGAAAATATCAATTACGATCAAAATCAAAATTTTTTTGCTTCCACGTGCTCTCCTTCTCTTTCTCCTTGATGTATTTCTGATTTTTTTTCCTATTTTTGCTACATTTTGTACTATTTCTTCGTAGTGAATTAATTAGAGAGTAGTATGTTAATGTTGAAAGAGATGAAGTTTGAGATGATCAGGAGCTGATAGCTGGGCATGGAGAATGATGAGTAATTAGGTCGACTCGCGCTTTTTTCCATTTAATTTTCTACATCAGGGTTTCGTAGATGAATGATTTTCTTTTATATTTGTATTTATCGTTATATTTTCTACATCGAGATTTTAATAAAGGATGTAGATGAGGAATTTCTACACCAGGTGATTAATAAACAAATGGTGTAGATGTCTGATGCTCTACATCGATATTTTCTACACTGAATTTACTAAATAAAAGATGTGAATGTCTTACTTTAAAATCGATTATTACAAAAGCCGGTGAAGAATTAGTCCGAACATGAGACCGACGCTTCTACACCCGATTTTAATATAACATGCGTAACTGAAAGGTTACAGAAGATTGTTTTTTCCGTAATGTTTATACCTTCTAATTATTACAATGAATAATAGTTCTTTTGTAATATGCTAATGTTTGATATGAACTTGTAATGCTACATAACCATTCCAAACGGTTATGACCAGTCTTTAAGACAAAAACTCAAAATAGTTATTACTTGAAAATTTTAGAGGTCAAGAGAGAACACTCCATTATTGGGCTTTCAGAAAAAGATTTAGCCAATTTTCTATATTTCACTTTTGTAAAATATAAATATTTTTGCTGCCCTATAACAATTTCACTAAAATACATATATTTTTTATTCAATTAACGTCTTCCAAACGGTCCCATATATAGACCATCCAATCTAAGGCATCAAATCTGCTCATCGAAGTCCTGCGATTTAAACCGTTCAAATCTCATATGATGATTTCGTTAATTAAATTATAGCCCGTTCGCGACGGTTGAATCGAGATGGACAGAATTCTGCTCGCCAGCCAGAAGAGCAGCAAGTTCAAGCCCCAATCTAAACACAAACAATTTTACTGCATTATTTTAACTACACTTTTTATAATTCATGTTGTTTTATGAAGCAATTAGGTCGCTCATGGGTGGATCCATATCTGATGCCGCGCGACACCATCGAAAGGTCATAATTTATCACGCTGTAAGCAACGACCGATTCAGATGTAATTCAGGATGTAATTCAGAGAATTTGATTTCATAAATATGATAAGCACGAATTTAATAACAGATCAGACGGCCCGTGCTTCAAATGCCGCGCTTCACAGAATTTGATTCCTTCATGAGCACCACTATGGAAGTAAACCTTCTTTCGGATCAGGTCCCACTAGACAGGTATGGACTGATACCATACCTAGTAATGATCCAAGTCTATACCACCATAACCTACCATGAGGCTTTGGCGTGCAAGGATTCAGTCTTCTAGTTCTCTACAGAAATTGCTCCCTCCATTTCATTAAATACCAACGGAGACATTGTCTGCTCTGATTAAACTGAAAATTGCAATTCTCTCAACACCAAACATTGGTCTAATTGATTTCTTAAGTCAGCATCAACCGTTGATTTAGACGAGGAATTAAATTCGACCACTACGTTCATTTATTTCCACCTAATTAACATTAGTGCACAGTTTGGTTTCGTCAAAATTAATCGGCTTGTAAAAATTAATCACAATGGATGGAGAAACAAACAGCAATCCAGCATCATGCTGTAGATGCTGAAATGTATGATAAGAAAATAATACGGATGTGTTAGCATTTCCAGTATTGTATTGAGTAAGTTGGTTATTAGACGAAGCAAAGGATAATTCTCAGCTGAATTAGTGTTAAATTCAACTTCTACTATCCTAAAAATTATAGTATGAATTAGTCGTCAAAGCTTGATGTGGCATTGTATCATATTCTTTTATGATTTACGACGAGTTTTACATGTTAAATACTCGCCATAACTATCACTAGGGTTTATTCCGGCAAAACCAATGAAAACTATAACTCCAGTTAAAAGAAGCTGGAGAAGATCATACGAAATTTTCTATTAAAAAACTTCTCGGACACGTGTTCCGCCACCCCCTCCTAAACTCATTTAATCCCTCCTCTTTCTCCTCTTTCCATCTCGATTTTCATAGTTACGAAGTAGGAGAGAAAGAGTAGAGAATAGAGGCAGAGAAACCCCCTTTACCTATCTCTCTCTGTCACTGTCTCTCTCTTTTCTCTCTCCTTCCCCACCTAACCGCTCTTTCGCCATGCTTTCCATCAGAAGCGCTTCTCTGGTAATACTAATTTCAAGTACATTCCAATTTTATTTCTCGAAACCACCTCATAATTATAGCAACAATTTCAATTCCACCAGTTCACCCACATGCGCACTCTCAAATCAAATCTTAAAGAGATGAAAAGGAGATACACTCCCCGATTTTATCTCGCTTACATTTCACACCATCCCTTTCTTCTCTATTTTTACTTTTTCTCTATCTTGGAAACTAATTACTCCTTTGAATTGCTATAAAAAGGGCACTGCCTCGTGCTATAAGAGGAGTGAGAGACAGAAGCCATCACACGGGCTGTTTTGGAGAAGGGAGGTGAGCGTACCAGTGGTGAGGTGCATCTCGGGAAAGAGAGAAGTTGTGATCGAGACGAACAAAAGCAAGAACGGTAACATGAGCTCTACTAAAAGAGATGATGACGTGGCAGCCGCTGGTGGAGGAGTGGAGGATGCGTACGGGGAAGATCGCGCCACCGAGGAACAGCAGGTTACACCCTGGACCGTCTCTGTTGCCAGGTAGGCTCCACGTGGCTCTAGGCATCTTTCCCTTTACCTCCCCCCCACCTCTTTCTGTTTCTGTTGTGACTTAGTTTCGTCAATTTTGATTTGATCTACTTCTTAATTTTTAATAGGCCCTTTAAAAACTTCTTGATTTCTTATTTACCCTTGTAGATTTAAATATATTATATTTATCATCTAACTTTCAGATCTCTTTATTTTTTACCCCTTAAGTAGTTTGGATTGCAATCAGATTATTAATATATTTTTCATTCCAACTATACCCCTCTATCTCTAATCACTCTCTTTCAAAATCTAGTAATTAATTGACTCGCTGACGAAGCTCTATCAAATTTGATATTGATGATCATCAAACAAACATGCTTATTTATCTTGGAAATGCATATATATGAAGATGCTCCAAGTTTAATTCACGTTGAGTCTGCATTGATTGGTACTCCACTGTTAGATTCAAGGTATTACGTCTGATTGAATTTGGTTAAAGACCTAAAATGGACCGCTTCAGTTTTCAATAAAAAAATATAACCCCACTAATTTTATAACTTCTTACGCTTAGAATATAAATGTTGACATGATTACGTGCTACTGGGCATCAAGGTTGTATATCTTTTCAATTAATTTGATAACTTCTTTTTCCACTGAGGACATCTTTTATTTCTCAATCCCTGTACTTGGAGCATCATCATATATATATGCATCTCCAAGAGAAACAAGCATCTTTGTTTGATGATCGTCAAAAATAAAATTGGATAAGAATGCTATCAGCCCACTTTGAAAGACGCAAGATAAAAAGGAAAAGAAAATTTGAGCGAATAAGCGAATTTTTTTTATCGAGCAGAGTGCTGAGAAGACAACGGTTAAGAGTGTTGCAGCTAATCAATTGCTATCTTTTGAAAGGGATGGTATTAGAGAGAGAGGGGTATAGTTGGAATGAGAAATATATTAATAACTTAACTGCAACCCAAATTAATTAAGGGGTAAAAAAGAAATAGATATAACAGTTAGAAATAATTAAAATATATTTTAATTAGAAGGGCAAATAAGAAATCAATGAGTTTTTAAAGTGCATATAAAAATAATCCCTTGTTTTTATGTTATTTTGTATTTTTAGTACTGGGAATTTTGCGTCTGAGTCTCTCATTTCTTACGATATTGTGGAACAGAGTATCTGTTATCCTAGAAACTCGCGTCTTTTCTTGTACTTTTCTCCGACTAAAGCACCGTTGCATTTGGTTTTATTCTTTTTTTATTTATGGAAATTGTCCGTAGGCTCATTTGGTTTTATTCTACAACAAGATTTTACGCTCTAGTCCTTGACTTTTGTCAATATGTCGGTGTACAAATCCGAGAATAAGGTTACGTCCACAGAGCGGTTTCATGGCGAGTGACGACTATTTTGTTGCTTTCCTGAATTTCCTCCCTTTTTTTGGGTTGACATTGCATCTGAATCCTTGTGTTTTGTCAATATTTTCGTATATCCTTCTCAACCGCTTCTGTTTCATCGCTAGATCAAGTCGGGAGTCGGGAGTCGGGAGTCGGGAGTCGGGAGTCGGGACTTTTTCCAAGGAAAGTTACGATATACACCCAGGCCATCTATTTATTTAACACAGTTTTACTTTCTTTTTAGCAACTCCAGGCCATTTCGTGCAGAAGTACCTTACGCATGTAGAGCTATCAGCTATGGTTCTCTGTGATCCTTAATTAATAGGAGGCGAACTATATTTTTTTTTGTGACATCGACTCCCTATAATTGCATTTCAAAGTTACCCATGTAGGGGAAAGATATCCTCTGCGTCTCGATATGCAGAGTGCGTATGACGGTCGAGCGTTGATCTTTAAATCGACGGTCCTTATTAGGATACACTATGTGTTTCGATTTTGATACGCAAACAATATTGGTCCATGTAGGGGTGGATCTAGCATTTTTTTTCAGGTGGTTCGAAATTTAGGACTTTTTTCAGGGTGTTTCAAAATGACGCATATTTTTAATTTTTTCAAATTATAAGCATATTTTTTCAGAATTTTTTTTTCAAATGTATGGTAAATTTTGAATTTTTTTCCAACTAAACATCTTGGATCTTAGTGGCTTCGCCACTGTCTACATGGGCTTTATTTGCTACTAATAAATGGTTAATATAAGGTTATTCATAAAAGAAATGGAATTTTTTAAGTAACAAAACTGATTAGTTCTTACTAGAATTCTATTAATAACCTTTGATTATTTTATATTAGAGCTGTAACGAGGCTTTCAAGTTTCAAAGTACTAAGTACTAACAGTCTTTCCAGAATTCCAAGTACAGAAGGATGCTTTGAATGTTTCAAATTTGAAAATTGGATGTCAATTCATGTTGGATTGCCCAAGTTGAACTATTCTCGACTTAATCAGAGGATCAAATAATTCGACTTCTTTAAATTAGTTTTCAACAAGTGCACGACAAAGTTTTGTGTACTCCAAATATATTTTAAGTCTAGTTCATTTGTTGCACTTTTTACCAAATTTTCCCCTTCAAGTATGTCATATGTTATATGACTAAAGAAAAAATGGTAAGATATGACACAGGCATTGCAATAAAAAACAGGTTTTTGTCCTTTGCAGTAAATCTTAAATGAAACAAAAGCAAGTCAGGACCTGTAATAATTCCAAGAGATACTTCCAAAATGATCAGGAACTTAAACGAAATATAGTTCGGCTAAATTTCCGCATGTCAGCCATGCAGAGGAAATTTCTCCAGAATATGGATGTAAAATTGGGGCATGCATTTCCTGTAACTTGGCTCCATAAAAGGGTAAGGGTGTAGGTATCTAACCCGAGACCAGCTTAGTGGCAATTTGGAACATGTGACTGTTAATCCCGCCAATTTAATTGTCAATTTCAGTGTTATGTCTGATCTGAGGTAATAAGTGCCAATAGTGAGATATGCAAATTTCAATCTGGCTATGTTAATTGTCAACCACATACCATACTTGTATTGAACAATTCCTGGGACTTGTCAAAGGATGAGTGCAACTCTTGATAATGGGACAGTATTTTCAGAGTATCTGACACATCTTTTGTATTTCCTGTTATTTAAGTGGGTATAATTTGTTGCGGGACCCACACCACAACAAAGGGCTGGCCTTTAATGAGAAGGAGAGAGATGCACACTACCTGCATGGCCTGCTCCCTCCCACTGTCGTCAGCCAGGACCTCCAGGTTTGTTTCTTTTGATCTAATCTATAATTCAGAGACTCTGCTATGTGGGGATACAATATCCTCCATCCTTCAATTTTCAAGGAAATTACATGCATGTCCATTAAAACATCAAAATAGTTGTACACCCACTGCAAAATGAGCAACATTTTCTGTACTATGTGAAACATCAGAATTTTCCTCTTCCTTTTAGCATTGCCCCAAAGCACCTCCATTTTATTTCCTATTTGCTGGGAGAAAACAGTGGGTTATTTGAGCAATCTTTTGGCGTATGGAAAAATAGGTCATAGAGTATTTCTTATGCTTTGTAGGTTTATAACGTCTCCTCTTTAACAGCATACATGTTGTTCTCATATTGCAGAGCATCCAGTGTTTTGACATTTCACAAAGTTAGCTCAAATTTCCTGATTTGGATAATTTTATTTTTTTGTATAGGAAAGGAAAATCATGAACAATCTTCGCCAATACAACATTCCCCTGCATCGTTACATTGCTATGATGGATCTTCAGGTACTATTATTTGTATGACTCGCTTTAGCGTCATCCTGGCAGCAGGATGTACCTTCTATTTTTAATCTTATGATATTATACAATACTACAGGCTCAAAATGAGAAGCTGTTCTACAAGGTTCTTATAAACAATGTGGAGGAGCTATTGCCAGTAGTGTACACCCCCACTGTCGGGGAGGCATGCCAGAAGTATGGTAGTATCTTTCGCCACCCGCAGGGCTTGTACATCAGCCTCAAAGACAAGTAATCTCTCTCTCCCCCCCCCCCCCCCCCCCCCCTCTCCTTCCCTCTCTCTGAGTTTCTTCCTTGATGACAAATAATTAGTAGAATATTCATAGGTCGGTTTTGGTTCAAACCGAACTAAAAGCAGTTCCATCAAAATTTCTATTGGTTTGCTTAAGTATAAACTAAATAAACCAATCACTCAAAATAAATCCCAAACCAAGTCAACCTAAGCTTAATTCATTAATCAAATTAATATGAAAAATTCAGTTTATACCAATCATATGAATACTTGTTATCGTATGTATCAATGAGTAGCTATGTTGCACGGGTGCGGGGATACGTCATTTTAAAAAAAACTAGGATACGGAAGTATATATATAATAATAAAAAAATCACATTATATATTAAAATGTTTGATTTTGTTTACATTCAACTACCACTATAGATGCATGTTATCCAGTATTTTGTTCTAAAATAATAATATATATTGCTATGTAGGTTTTAGAAGTAATTAAGATTAAATTAAGTTTGTTCTGTAAGAATTCAAGATACTGATATAATTTAGTATATTTTATTATAGAAATCAAGAGATAGAATATCCTAGATGATAAAACAAGATTATAAAGCTCTTTCTTAGCTTTCCAACGCACTTTGAATCAGCTTAATCGGAGTTCGGATGAAGGACTTATGACTAAAACACTGACCGTTGCGTACTGAAAATATCCCAGCCATATCCTGCCGTATCCTGTGCCGTATCCCAGCCATTCCTGCCGTATTTTGCCGTATCCTGCCGTATCTTGCCGTATCCTGCCGTATCTTAATATTAAAATAATACGATACGCCACGTGAAGTATCCATTGCGTATCGCACGCGAATCTGTGTCGGATATGTATCCGATACGCGGTGCGGCATGATTTTGGAGTATCCGGGCAACCTAGATGAGTAGTCTTTCTGTTGTATTAGTATCTGTAGTATAACAATTATAACATAATATTTTGCAAAAGCTAATATTTCAGTTATCTGAGGGGGAGCCCTGACGCAGCGGTAAAGTTGTCGCCTTGTGACCAGGAGGTCGCAGGTTCGAGTCGTGGAAACAGCCTCTTGCAGAAATGCAGGGAAAGACTGTGTACAAAGACCCCAAAGTGGTCCGACCCTTCCATGGACCCCGTGCAAACGAGAGCTACGTGCACCGGGCTGCCCTTTTTTTTAGTTTCAGTTATCTGGTTTTTAATTCTGTAGACTGAACTGTAAACCTAAACTAAAATACCATATTGTTTAAACCGAACTAACAAGTAAGTAAAGTGACAAAAATTGAACCATTTTTGGTCAAAATAAATTTGCTTCAGCTGAAATAAGAACCATTTGAACATTCATACCTTTTGGTGTTGTACATTGATCATTTTGCCCATGACTTTTAAGTAAAAGTCGTCCTAGAAGTATGTAGTTCATGCCTAGGTTTTTGGTTTTTAGTTTGTTCTTACTAGATAGACGATAGTACCTACTTTTCTTACTAGATAGCGATAGTACCTACTTTGCAATGTGTCAGTGGGTATCCATTGAGTGCCATTTTTGTCTGAAACAAATGTTCTTGAAATATCTCTGTGCCGTGACAGCTTGAGATGATCTGCTTAGGAAACAATATAACTTCTCCGTTGGATTTATGTTGCCAAATAGTTTTGTAGAATTATCTCCAAATGTTATGAGTTACTAAGGTAAAATTTAGTTTCAATAGTTTGATCTTTCAGAAGGAAATGGGTGGCCCTGATAAAATCTGGGTAAATTAAGAAATATTTCCAGAGCCCCGAGTGTAATTTGCTGTTGCTGATTTCATTTACTAGCCACTAAATTGCATTTTTAAGGATTGTACTTCTTACTGTTGGTGCATTCAGGTAGGCTCGTTCCTTGATTTACACACCACATAAATGAATTCTTTTGGCATGATTATTATCAGGGGTAAGATTTTGGACCTGCTGAGAAACTGGCCTGAGAAGAGCATTCAGGTCATTGTGGTGACAGATGGCGAGCGGATTTTGGGTCTTGGTGATCTCGGATGCCAGGTAAAACATTGAGAGCCACACGTGTTTCCATTTATGTTATATTTTTTCGTACTTCTCATGAATTATTTGGTTTACAGGGAATGGGAATTCCTGTTGGAAAGCTTGCTCTGTATACTGCGCTTGGTGGAGTCCGCCCATCTTCTGTAAGCATCTTGCCCTTTCTCAAATATAAATGACAACAAATTAGTGTATGAATACCTTTCTCCAAATTAGCAGATTAAATATTGTACAACAACGAAAGTCATATTCAGAGATTACAATCCATTGTTGTAATATAGTTCTTCTTATTTTGTAGATTAATTCATGATTTTTAGATTTATAACTTTTACCATCAATAATGTTGATTTATATCTTGAATTTTGTAGTGCTTACCAATCACAATTGATGTCGGAACTAACAACGAGAAGTTGCTTAATGATGAGTTCTATATTGGGCTAAGGCAAAGGCGGGCCACTGGAAAGGTATATCAAGATACACATGCTGGGATCGACTATTGCTTAACTGATGTAATGCCACGTATTTGCATAACTTTGATTAGTTATTTGTTTTATTAAATATCATGTAGGAATATGATGAGCTCCTAAGTGAATTCATGCAAGCTGTTAAGCAGAACTATGGTGAGAAGGTTCTCGTTCAGGTCAGTGATTTTTAATAAAATAAGAATCTAAAAATTAAATCACTAACTTGTACTTATTGTTATCTTTAGCATTTATTTATCATTATGGTTTCAGTTTGAAGACTTTGCGAACCACAATGCATTTGACCTTCTTGCTAAATACAGCAAAACTCATCTTGTCTTTAATGATGACATCCAGGTCAGAATTTTTTTTTTTTTGCCTTCCTAATATCATTAGAGAGATAGTGTTAGACTGATAGTACATTGTGTCATTGTTAGACGTGTACTGAATTGCGGCAATTTAGTTGACTACTTGTTACTCATGATTATAGATGGAGATAAGAAATGATGTTTTTTTATTTTCAGGGGACAGCTTCTGTGGTGCTTGCTGGTCTGATTACTGCACTCAAGCAAGTCGAAGGAACCCTCGCTGAGCACACCTTTTTGTTCCTTGGTGCTGGAGAGGTTGACTCTTGTCATCTTGTTTTATTATAGATCAATTTTCAAATTCAGATAAAACAAAACATTCTGGTAATCACACGAGTTCTGTTATTGATCACAGGCTGGAACTGGAATTGCAGATCTGATTGCACTTGAGATGTCAAAGCAGGTGCCTGAACCATACTAAGATTCATGGAATAATATTTTGTGACTAAAGGACTTACATGCAGTTTTTATCTGATTTATTTAATCTCACATTATTCCTTCATTTTCAGACAAATGCTCCCATTGAAGAGTGCCGCAAGAAGATTTGGCTGGTCGACTCAAAGGTTAAAGAATTCACAGATTTTAATTTGTTTTATATAAATCACTCAAATGGCTGAGTGTGGATGATTTATTAAGTCTTTTAATTTTGTATCAGGGTTTGATTGTTGAATCAAGGAAGGGTTCTCTTCAACACTTCAAGCAACCATGGGCTCATGAGCATGAACCTGTGAACACACTGATTGAAGCTGTTCAGGTACATTAACTTGCAGAAGTAAAATTTGGTTTCTTTTACTATAATCATGTCAGAAGTAAAATTTAGTTTCTTTTACTATAATCATGTCAACTAGTGTGGTAAACAATAACAAGTAGAACTTGAAGTTGTATATTTTTTTTTTTTTGACAAAAGGGTTTAACGCATCCGTTCATTGATATGAATGAAGTTGGATAATTTTACCTTTTTAAGTGGACAAAAGGACAGAGATCCCAAATACTTCAGTTGTAAAATGCAACATTCAGGCCCTCAGCTGAATAAATTGATGGAAGTATCTCGATGGAATTATGCCATACAACAAATAAACAACAGAATGCAAAAATGGACCTTATCATAATGCTTATTTGCACGTTCTATTTTAATCTTGTTAAAAATTGTATCAGGCCATCAAACCCACAGTGCTGATTGGAACATCAGGTGTTGGCCAAACCTTCACTCATGAGGTGGTTGAAGCCATGGCTTCATTCAACAAGGTACATATTTACGAGAGCAAATAACCTATCTCGCCCCACCTTTTTTAAATAATAGAAAGTTCTTAGATTATTATGCTAAAATATAAAACTGTCACATGTAATCAATATCAATTTTTCTCTGTGATTCTAAAGAAGTTAGGCATTTCTGCTTTATTTATAAGGCAATCAAGATCACACAACAGAAATAAAAAAGGCATATAAACATGCTAATGATAATGAAACTGAAACTGAAATATTGTTTTCTTTTACATTGAAGTAGATAATATATCATCACATGTAACAATTTTTTGGGTCACATGAGTTTGGATTGGTTTTTTTTCTAACTCTTAGAAAAAGTGAACACATGAATAAATGATTGTAGCACCAAGTCAGCGGCATTTGAGTGCCCTCCTTTATGCTTATCACCATTGATAAATGATTCTTCTATATTGTCTTTGCCTGATTTCCAAGTAATCAAATATGATGCAAAAAAAATTTCTTGTTTTCTTTTCACAATCCAGAGGCCAGTTATCTTTGCCTTGTCAAATCCAACTTCACATTCTGAGTGCACAGCTGAGGAGGCATATAATTGGAGTGAGGTGAGGTGCTATCCTCAATAATCAAGATGCAATTTTGAATGTTGCTCTATGGCTGAATATTATTTTGCTTGTAAATTTTTTTCTGAAGGGTCGTGCCATATTTGCTAGTGGAAGCCCTTTTGATCCAGTAGATTATGAAGGAAAGACCTTTGTGCCAGGACAGGTATGTATTCATTATTCTTATTGGCAATTGTATGATGTTTTATTTATCATATTGTTTTGTACATTGTGAGTGCTATTATCATCTTCTAGCTAAAAAGCCATGAAATATTATAAAGAAAAAAGTCTTATTAAAGATTACCACTGTTCAATTCATACTTGTGTGGCATTGGCGGCTTCCTGCTGCATTCTGAGGTTATGATTAAGATATGCTTAATTGCTTATGATTTGTAATTGCTATTGTCATCTCATTCCTTTTTCAGTCAAATAATGCATATATATTCCCTGGTTTTGGCCTTGGTCTGGTAATCTCTGGAGCCATTCGCGTGCATGACGACATGCTTCTAGCTGCATGTAAGTTGCGAAACAGTTTTAATGTTATGCTACACATCTTACATAGCAGCAACTTTTTCTTTTATTTGGTTTGTTTCATTTCTTTTCTTTAAAATTTTAAATTTCTTTCTTCTGCATAATATTTTTTTTACTAACTGAGCCTCCACTCCATGTGATATAGCTGAGGCGCTTGCGGAGCAAGTGACAGAGGAGAACTTCCAGAAAGGATTAATTTTCCCCCCATTTAAAAACATTCGAAAGATTTCTGCACATATTGCTGCAAAAGTGGCTGCCAAAGTTTATGAACTAGGTATTTTTTTACCCTTGTATTTTATCCTTTGAAATATTATAATGAAGTTACGAGTTAGAAATGCCCAAATTTCTCACTGAGAACATAAGAGAACAGAAGCATCTGTTAAATTTTTCCAACAAAAATACTTCCTTTGTTTTAAGGTTTGGCAAGCCGTTTGCCTCGCCCCGACGACCTGGAGAAGTACGCTGAGAGCTGCATGTACAGCCCGGCCTACCGCACCTACCGGTAAGCACGGTGGATTCAATTTTGCAATAATTACTCTATTTAGTGGTTTTCTTACTTGTGTTACCATAAAAAGGTGATGTAGTGTTGCGTTATTGCTGCTACTTGTAGTAGCGGTTAAGATGCATGTTCCTTGTGTTGTTTTACTGGTTTGTTCGTGCATAGTATTTTTTTTCTTAACACCTTGTAATGACAAGACTACTAAATTGAAAAAGCATTATCCCACGTGGACTTGTTTCAAAATTAACTTTATTGGATCTGTTCTGATTCGCTGGGATTTGCACGCTGCACTGCTGCAGCCAAGTATGTATTAACTTCACTAAAAATTGCTGACAAAAGACCATATCCGTATTTTGTTTCATGAAAAACAAAGCTAACCATAATTGCTGAGTGAGAATTGACTAGGCAGAGGGAATAAATGTTGGAAAAATTGGAACATTGACTGTCTAATTTGGCGGAGAATTAATCTGTTTATCTTATTATAACAATTTCGTGTTATAATTGAATAAAGTTAAGTTATAACATGAGTGGTCCTTTCCCAGTTGTTTACTCTTAGAAAACCAACACGCGCCTCCTTCAATGTAATATATGATGTTTAAAGAATGTATACTGTAATGTCTTTTGTGAGTCGATATTTTGTTTGAGATTTCAACTGTAATATGTCTATTGTGACTTGTGAGTCGATATTTTGTTTGAGATTTCAAGTGCAATTTGTCTTAGAAAAATCTGTGTCAGAGCTACCCAGACCTTTAAGCTAATACTTTGCTATGATTGCTTCATTGAACAAATTCAAACAAACAAAAAAAGGAAAAAAAATATATGTTAACATTTTTCCCGAATCTTCATGATATGCAAAAAAAAATGTAAAGTGATATTTTCACGCTTTCGAGAAGTATCGGTTCGTTTAAAAAAGTTGTAAACGACGGATTGAGAGAACAAAACAAAAAAAGTTATTCCGTAATACGAAATAGTCATCTAATGATTTACATTACATCGAGATTCGTACGCACAAATCTCGATATAATTTCAATCATTGAATGATTATTCTGTAATACGAAATACTCTACCGGATGTGAATTCGTTTATATCAGAGCCTTAGACCTCAGACCTCAGCGGGCAAACCATTTAGAATATCTTATTGGTTTTCCTTTTTTTTTTCCTCCTGGTAAGAGAATATAATGTCCCTCTCGTTTCTGTCCCTTTTGTACATCTTTCGCTACTCGACAAAAAAAAAATCGATGGACTGCCTCTCGTTTGCATCTCTCGGTTGTTCTCTTCACTCGATTCCTCGTGTCGTCTCGTCTCCTTCGTATCTCTCTCCTCGCGTTCGCCGTTCGCTGGTCGCCTCTCATTCCTCGTGCCGCCTTGTCCCCTTTGTGTCTCTCGCCTCTCATTTCTTTCCATTTTCCTCTCTTCTCATTTATGTCGTAAACCTCCCATTTGTGTTCCTCCTGCCGCCTCCTTAACTCCTTGAGTCTCATTTGTGATATGTCTCTCTGTTGGAGGTTAATTTATATTGGAACCTGCAACATGGAAGTTTTTTAATATAAAAAACAATGAAGTCTTTATATTATAATAAACGAAGTCTTTATATTGAAACAACATTGTATTATAACAATTAAGTCTCTATACTGAAACTGCAAGTCTCCATATTATAATAATCTAGTTTTCATATTATAACAAACAAGTCTCTATATTAGATCTTGCAAGTCTTTATATTTGAAATTGTTAGTCTCAATTTAGAACCTGCAAGTCTCTATATTAAAAATGCAAGTCTTTATATTATTACAAGCAAGTTTCTATATTAAAACCTGTAAGACTCAATATTAAAACATGTAAGTCAATATATGAAAACAAACAAATTTCTATATTAAAATCTGTAAGTCTTTATATGAGAGAAAAAATTGAAAAATTACAGCAAAATTCGAATATAACGACTTGCAGTATTATAATAAATACTTGCTCTCCTTGTAGGAGAGCACAGTGTTAGCAATGCGAAGCGTGCTATTTTTTTTTTGTCCAACAGCAAAGGACTGATAAGGAAACAGTTAGTAAGAGCATCTCCATCTCTGAAAATTTTTTTGTTTCTAAATTATTGCCACATCAATTTTAGAAATTTAATTTTTCTTTAGTTTCTAAACTCTCCATCTCTAAAACTGAAAAGTTAGAGTTTCTAAATTGACACGTCAGCAAATATTATCAATATTATGGGAGACCGATCAATTTTAACTAATGATTAAACCATGTCATAGTTTATAAACTCTAAAGCATAGTTGCTAAATAAGAAACTCTTGAGCAAAATTTCTAAATAAGAAACTCATCTACATCTCTGAAACTCATTTAGAAACTGTCACGTCAGATTAAAAACTCCTAAAGTTTCAGGGATGGAGATGCTCTAAGTCCCTAAAAAAATTATTGCGTCATCATATGAAAATAATTTCTTCCGTGTTAAACCGAAAGATGTCTATATAGTGCAATATGGGATCAATTTAAAAAAATAATAATAAAATCGAGTTCAAATGACAAATTCAAACCGTTAAAATCAATCTATCTAACGAGTGATGCATTTGCATATTAAATTTATAATTTTTTTATTTTATTTAATTCTAAGTCAAGTGGTTAAAAATTAACAAAAAATTAATGCATGAAAATAATTCATAAATCTTTAATATTTTGACCGCTTGACTTAGTATTAAAGGAATTAAAAAATTAATAAGTTTAATATGCAAATGCATCGGTCGTTGGGTAGATCGGTTTCAACGATTTAAATTTGTCATTTGAATTTGATTTTGTTAAATTTTTAATTAAATTCACTAACTCTCTTAAGTACATCCTAGCTTTACTCTAAAAATAAAAATGGAACGAAGTTATTATAAATACAAATCCAACCATATTCATTATGAGATACTTACTAGATAGTAGATTATGGGTGCAACTGGTTCGGATATTTATTCGATTATCCGGATTCGATTTCGGATTTTAAGAGTATCAAATATTCGAATAAAAATACGGATATTTTTTTATCGAATATAAATCAGTTTTGAATTTCGAATCGGATACAAATAATTGTCTTGATCCGAAATTTCCGGATTTTCGAATATAATTGATCATATATTAATATTGATGAAAACTAATATATAGACCCTCGTTCATTGATTCTACCAATTGATTACATACATGCCAATTGTTTTGTAGTTCATTTTTCCGTAATACATATATTCGTCTCTCTTTCTGTTACAACATTTTAATTAAATGTTGGTAGACCCACATTACTATTTTGTCCAACGTATCGAACTTTAATTAAATATTGAATAAATGTGACAAACGTAATTGATCAAAATTTTATTTTTATTGATAAATTTAGTTTGTTTAACTATCCGAGTTATAGTTATATTAGTATCTGCGCTCGTATCCAATAATATTTTTATTATTTTGTATCTGCATTCGTTTATTATCTGATTCGTATCTATATTCGAAGCTAGTTGTATCCGCATTCAAAGCTATCCATATTAGTATAGATATCCGAAAATTCATAACATATGTGAATATGATTTTGCTAGTATTTATCTGTATTCGATCTGTTTGATCCTAATAGTAGTAGATGCAATTCACAACAATTAATGAACAAAGGATAATATTGTCATTGCTAGGTCTGTCAACGAATTGCGTTTTGAACGTTTTACGTCTCATTTCGCTGTGACGCAACATTAAAAGAAAGTGATTTTTGTTGCGTTTAGTTAAACGCAAATGATTACTTTCGTTATGTTTGTTTCGTCTTACGTTTAGAACAGTACGAGTCTGGAATAATTTGGAGTGCAGAGTAGAAATAAGAATATTCTGTAGAGACTTAAATGCTCCTTGCCCTAGAAGCATTGCTTTGCTATTTCTTTTCTCTCTCTTTTTCTCTTTGTCTCCTCACTCTCTCTCTGAGACTGACCTTTGACATGTCTCTCTCTCTCTCTTGCACGATGCCTCAGGCATATCGTCGAATGAAATTTGAGTCCGTCGACTCATGCGTGACGTGATAGTACGGTTTGGTCCCCTTCACACGAGATCCTAGTGATTTTGTTTGCCAAATAAGCTTAAACCTAGGCGTATTTTGACAATCTGGCCTTGTTTTCAACGATTAATTGTCATGTTTTCAGTTATCTAGTGTACTTGATGACTTGAGAATGCTTGATAGTTCAAAATTCGAGAAGGATTTAGGATTTAGGTTGCCAGTAGCTAGGTGACTGTGAGACTGGCAAGACCTTGGGTCATTTCAAAGTTATTTACTCTGTTAATATTTTTTATTCATTTAGTAACTTATAAAATTACATTTGTTTCTCGTTTTTATGCAGAAAGTGGTGGAGAAGTTAGTGATCTGCTATATCCCAGTGATGAAGCAGCAACATCTGATTTCATCTTGTGCTAATTGAGGATGAAGCTTGGAAAAATGATCTCTTTGGCTTCTTGGCTCTCAAGCAGTGACATTCAATGACGATGTATGTGTTTTATTGTTTTATTTCCTTTTATTTTTTTGTCATTAGCTGAGATAGGTCCAAATTGAGAATGTAGTTTGAGAGTTAGGTTGAGTATAGAGGTTGTAATCTGAGTTGATTCCTCTTATGCTTCATGTTAGTTACAGATTGTTGCAAGTTGAAATTGTAATGGATTGAACATGTAATATATACTTGATTTGTGTAATCAAATTTTTTTAATTTTCAGAGTTTTTCTCTATTTTTTTGTTCTGTTGTGCATCCTTAGTAGCACGTTAAACGTCAAAAAATCAAACGTTTTTAGCGTTTCTTATGTTTAACTAAACACAAACGTAAACAAAAGAAAAGTTTCTTAAATAGAACGTAAGAAACAAGAGAAAATCATTACGCTCTTAAAACACAACATAAGACGCAAGAACATATTTGCGTGATCGTTTCGTGCGTTTGACGGCGCTAGTCATTGCGTAACAAATATTTTGAGCAGCTCTCAGAATAACATTTGAAGCCCTCAAAAGTTAGTAAGCCCATTATTCGGCCCAATGATTTCAACTTCCAACCTGCGTAAAACAGACACTTTTTGGACCGACGGATCAACGATGAATTTTGTATTATTAAATCGAAACCGTTAAAATTTGACCCGACGGCTATATCAAAGCGCAGCTCTTCGCTTTTCTGTTCCCTTCTCTTCAGAAACGAGTTTGTCGCCGAATTGAGCGAGTGGGTCTGCTTGTTGTTGAGAGAAATTGCCAAATTGGGGGAACCGACTTGGCCTTAATCCATTGAATCGGAATCCAGCGTTGAAATAACGCATCTAATCTTCATGTTTATCAAACAAAAAAGCTTAACATAAAACCCTACCTAGAGCAACGAAGCGCAATCCTGCCTATTATACTCCTTCGCGAGACAGCCTAAGGCGAAGACTCAGAAAGTAGCCACGCTAGGAAGAAGCATCTTCTATCTAGTTTCTATAACTTTTTTCTTTGAGGTGAAAAGCCCGTAGGCATAGTTTCTATAACTTGATTAAGGTACTCTTTACCTCTTTCACCTTTCTTCCGTTTATTTTTAAATCTGGCTAGTTGAAACATCGACCTTATTGGTGAGGTGTCTGCTGAGTTTGCATCTGTTGATTTGGATCTTTTTGTGCGGATTAGAGATTGATTACCGCTTGGATTAGGTTGAAATTTAGATTTCTAGGTAAACCCTAACCACTACCGTTCGGTACCGTCCCCAAATCATGACTCTGGGGCATGTGTTTGATACCAAGGTTTGAACATTAGAGGAGTGTATCACGAGACAGTTTGACAACTGGTACCTGTTCGTACGTTGCCCAATGGTGTACTTGTATGGTCCAAACCAGTTTGTACCTTGTGTGATATAACAGATCGGTTTCTCCTTTTCTTTTGTTTTTTCCTCAAAATATTTTGTTCTGCTATCGGTTTAGAACTATTATCCTTTGAAGCTGTTGTTATTTTGCTGTATTCAAGCTATCCTCTTTTTTTGTTGGATTGTGGTCAGAAACTCAGAATCAATTATATCTGGTCTAGATTCTCTGGTCTGTAGTTCGTAATGTTGATTCTTCTGAATATGTGTATATGGGCATAAATCAGTTGTACACTATTAGTGGCATTTTAATCTGTTTTATTTATATATTCTTTATTATTTTGATAGAAGCTGTTGATCAGTTGCAGATTGGAGTTATCGACGCCAATTTACACATGGAGGTGTGAAGCAAATCTTTCTTATATTTATTTTTAGTTTAGGAAGTAAAATATATTAATATTCTAGTCCTTCGCCCTCACCTTTTGTATCTTTTTTTTGTTGATTTTTTGGGTGTTTTCTGACAAAATAGGGAGAAAGAAAGGCTATAGATATGAATATGATAACTGACACCTTGGAGCCAGAGTCCCAACTAAGTGGGGGCCTTTCTTTGCCTAACAAAGAGAGAGTTTTGTATCGACCTCCTGAAAATAAATCAATTCTGGGTACATCTTTCTCTTATTGCTACAACTTCTAGTTTGAGCCTACACTTGTGAATAATTGAACCGTACCTTGATTAGTTGAACCATTAGGTATTTTTTGGCATGTGATGGTCTCTGATTAAACCAGTCAAATTACTTGAACTCAGGTGATTTCTTTTACAGTTCTGGTCAGAGTTGTTCTGTATTGAACTGAAATTAGAAAGCAATGCTCCCAAGCTTGTATTGAGTTTTTCCTTCAATCATTCTTGCTGGTACGAGTTACTTGTGTTGGCAAACTCATTGTTCGTGGTGGTCCATCAAAATTCAAAGCTTTTATAGATAATTAATACCTGGATGTGTTATCTTGTGAAAAGGTTTGGATGTTTTGGCAAGCCGAAAGAGAGACAATCAAGGTGTATTTAGGCCTCCCCCTGATCGACCAATCTCGGTCCTTTCATCTATCGAAGATGATGAGAAACTTACTTCTGAAGCTGACCGGAGTAGCTTACCTCGTGGCGAGCGAGGTCATATATCCCGACAGTACCGTGGTGCCAATTCCAGCACCAACCTACATTCAGGTAACTATTTGTTCTTCAAAGATATCATTTTGGGTTATTGAGTTATTTGAGCAGCTTGTTAAGAAGAGAAACTGAGATGTTTTACAAAACACAAAGTACGGGTGGAGAGAGCAAGATGGATTTGGTATGTGACCATTACAGAGCGCTTTCCTTTGGATGTTGGGTAAATTTGCAACTGCAATAATTTTTAGTACTTTCATTAATTGTAACTCATCTGTATTTCAAATAAACAAAATTTCTTTTAGGTCCAGTTTCTACAGTAACACATGAAGATGAAAATGGAAATTCCCCACGTGTGAGATGCAATGATGACTCCTACAGGAGAGAGGTGCTGATTTTATTTTGTTATAAACATTTTTCTTTTCTACACTTAATACCAATAAATTCGCAGACAAGGTGATACTGGTATATCCCTTTGTTGTGGGTATGCCTGAACTGGACCATTAAGTGTTCATCCATGAACCAGACCAATGATTTTTCTTTAATCAAGATGTGGAAGGATTAATGTGAATTACATTTGCGCTTCATTACATTCTGAAGTCATCAACTCCTAGAAGTTCTTCAAGACAGCGGAGCCGTAGCCCAGACAGGCACCACCACCGAAGTAGAAGACATGGCGATCATAGCGACAGGGTTTCGTACAATAGACGTGATGAACGAGATCGTGAGAGATCTCTCTCTGTTGCTAGCAAGCGAAGACGCCATGACCATTCATCAAGAAGTCACAGTATGTTTACGTCTATTGTTTTTTGTTATTAATATTTGATGACATAAATTGCAAGCACCTCTTCTTTCCAAATGTATTGCTAATACAAGTTGGGTTAGGCTAGAGATGAAATAGCTGAATTGCCAATCAGAGTCATATTTGATTGGGTTTCATCTCCATGAGAACGTCTGAATTTTACGTTGGCTTGCCAAGCCTATCACAACCCTCCATTTTCCTGGCTTGGGACAGGCTATGTAGAAAATCTACATAGGTGGAGTTTCTAATGTATTGCTAATCGGCATGGAAAATTAGTCTTAATTAATTTAAATTAGAAGAAATAAACAAACATTGAAAACAAGAAATGCTGGTTGATGCAAGCACGAACCAATATAATTGTATGATACATCTGGTATAATTCCAGAATTCCTGCTTAGCCATGAAAAGATAGCATCTGTTAATATAGTTTTAATATGCAGGTAGGTCAGACTGGGATGATGGGAGGTGGGAATGGGATGACACACCACGGAGGGAAGACTATAGAGACAGCCGACCTTCATCTCGAAGGCACCACAGTTCGAACCCGTCTCCGTCCCCATTGCTGACTGCAGCATCCCCAGATGCTCGCTTGGTCTCCCCTTGGCTCGGGGGTCGCACCCCTCGTGCATCTCGTAAGTGTGGCTCTTCCCTTCTTTTTATCTTGGCTGTATGCATCAGTTGTGGCTCTTGAAAAGCTGATTTGCTCCTAACAAATTCTCTCTGTTTTCTTTACTTCTGTTTTGATTATCTCTGATTGTTTGTATTATTCTTTGAAGCTTTGGGGCAGCTCCAGAGGGAGTGGATACTATGTTATTTCGTTTGATTTGTGCTAATATTTGTTTACTATTGTGGCATTTACAGCATCACCGTGGGATAGTGTTACCCCTTCTCCAGCACCTATACGGGCTTCTGGTGCTTCAAAAAGTTATTCAAGTTTGCGGCCCAGTGGGAGATCCCATCAACTAACCTTTTCATCTTCAACTGGCTCTAAGGTAACAAATTTTCCTTTTAAAATGAAAATTGTAGATATATAAAAAGGAAAATTGTAGATATATAAATCACCTTTTGTTTTAACTATCATGATTTACTGATGTCTCTATGATTGTTTTTTGAATCAGGCAACAGAGGCTGAGAGAAGCCCTTTAACATCAGATAGGAATGATGAAATTACAGAAGAAATGATGCAGGAAATGGACGACAGTGCTGACCGTGCTTGGTATGGCATGCTGATATCATGTTATCTTATAGAGTGACAGTTCTCCCCAGTAGTTGTTATTAATGTCTCTGTATTATTATGTACTCTGTAGGTATGACAGAGAAGAGCATACTACAATGTTTGATGGGGCAAGCTCCATGTATGCAGATGATAGCTCATATCAGAAGAAAGAGGCCGAGCTAGCAAAGAAACTGGTCCCTCCTCCCTCCCTCTCTCTCTCTCTCTCTCTAGTAGTTTTTTTTTTTGAAAGCTTGGCAGAAGCTGCCAAGGTGACTCTCTCTAGTAGTCGATTTCAGAAGGGGTTACTATTTAAAAAGAACAGAATCAAATATTATGTATCCTGAATATGCCAGATGCCTGGTGGGGATGACCTTGAATCAAGGCTTATGGAATCAGGAAGTTGTCTAAGTCTAAGATATGCATGCTTTATGTGTTTTGTGCATCCACTGTTTGTTTTTCTGACATGAATTTACAATTCTATATGCTGGGTACCTTACAGACAAGGAGAGACGGAAGCCTGATGACGCTATCACAGAGCAAAAAAATGTCACAGCTGACACAAGACAATGCTCAGTGGGAGGATCGCCAGCTACTCCGGTCGGGAGCTGTCAGAGGCACTGAGGTTCAGACGGAATTTGATGACGAAGATGAGCGCAAAGTCATCCTTCTTGTTCATGGTACAAAAATAGTGCTATTTAGGTTAGTGATTGTGTAAGGATTAGTGCAAAAATAGTGCTATTTAGGTTAGTGATTGAAAATAGTGGCTATTTTTGTTATTTCGAACAAGATAAAAATAGTGCTAATTTGTTGCAATCCAAATGTTGTTTGGATTGCATGATCGAAATAGTGGTTGAAATAGTGCCTAATTTTAATACTTTCCAACCAAATGCATGGTGCTATTTTCGCTAACTCAACCAAATGCTTGGATTAACGGATTAGCAAAAATAGCAGCTAACCTTGATTTGTTATTTTATGTTTGGATCACTATCGAAATGAGAATAGCACACTAACCATGGTTAGCATAAATTTTGTATGATCCAAACGCACCTAACTGGTCAGATCCATGCATGCATCCACTAATTCTTTGAAAGAGGTGTACTGACTCAGACAATTGGTTTGTCAAATGCAGACACCAAGCCACCATTCTTGGATGGCCGGGTGGTGTTTACAAAGCAGGCCGAGCCGGTCATGCCTGTCAAAGACCCAACATCTGATATGGCCATCATATCTAGGAAAGGCTCAGTACTTGTGAGAGAGATACACGAAAAACAAAGTAGTAACAAATCACGCCAGCGCTTCTGGGAGCTTGCCGGCTCCAAGCTTGGTGATATCTTGGGTGTGGAGAAGTCGGCAGAGCAGGTAGCTTCTGTTGCATGCAACCTCCTATCTCTTGTTTGAACTTCCCATTTCTCTGTGTCACTGTTTGATATCATAAGGCCTCAAAATCAGAGGGAACCAGCTTTCTTTGTGCCAATTGTAGTACTACATGGTGCTTTAACTGCAAATTGCAATTTCATGCAATGTAGTTCAATAGAAGTTAAAACATACAGATACAAATGAAAAATGTGATGCAAGATATCAAACATCTTTTGAATAAGAAATACAAGGACTGGCACTGTTGTCCTTGTGGGCTTATATACCCTTCAAAGTTATGTTTTTTTCAGTTAGCTATCCTAATGTAATTCTGGTTAGAGGTATCATAGTACATTTTCATGTTTGATATGTGTAATTTTGACATTCTGTATTTTCAAATTCAAAGGTTGATGCCGATAAAGCAAAGGTAGGTGAAGAAGGTGAAGTTGATTTTAAAGAGGATGCAAAATTTGCACAGCACATGAAAGAAAAGGGTGAAGCAGTAAGTGATTTTGCCAAGTCAAAATCGTTAACTCAGCAAAGGCAATACCTTCCCATATTCTCAGTTCGAGATGACTTATTACAGGTTTGTTTTTGATATTTTCTTCGTCCTCCTTTTGTGTACCATTTTGATCTGAACAGGACTTAACTTAGTATGTTGGTGTAGGTTGTGCGTGAAAATCAGGTTGTGGTTGTAGTTGGTGAAACTGGTTCAGGGAAGACAACTCAATTAACACAGGTTTGTTTCTTCCTTCTTGTGACATTGGCAAAGGGGTCTCGTTATTTAGTTTTACAGGAAAGCACCCATTTTTCCTGTTACAAGTTTAGTAATAGTCGAGAAATACCTATTTATGTTTTAAAAGGTGCATATGCAAATAAACAAGTGGTTTTTTTTTTGTCCAAATACAATTGAAGTTTTGCAGCTCATCCCTTCTGCTTATCACCAAGATTCGTTTTAATCAATTTGAACTTGCTAACTTGTACACGCCCTTGTTGATATAGTATTTACATGAAGATGGGTATACAGCTACTGGGATTGTGGGATGTACGCAACCAAGGCGTGTGGCAGCCATGAGTGTGGCCAAGCGTGTGAGTGAAGAAATGGAGACCGAGCTGGGTGACAAAGTTGGATATGCTATTCGTTTTGAGGATGTTACGGGTCCAAATACTGTTATTAAGGTAATTATATTTTTTAATTCTTTATGGTAAAGCTTTGTTGAAAGCTACTTTGGCCCTGATCATAAGATTCCAATTGGCAATCCATTGTTAATACAAAATTATATCAACAAAACTTTTATTAATTAAAATTATCTATATATTATTCCTGATATACTTTTCGATATTTTTCGATCTTTTATTGAACAGTATATGACTGATGGAGTTCTTCTACGTGAAACATTAAAAGATGCTGATCTTGACAAATACCGGTATGCTTTAACATTGATGCATGATATTTTTGTTATTGCTGATTTCATTAGAATTAGCGTCTCATTCTTGATGTTTTTTTTAATAGGGTAGTAATTATGGATGAGGCACATGAGAGATCCTTGAATACTGATGTTCTATTTGGAATATTAAAGAAAGTGGTTGCAAGACGGCGTGATTTCAAGCTCATTGTTACATCTGCAACTCTAAATGCTCAGAAATTTTCTAACTTCTTTGGAAGGTACTTTTTGTTTCTTTTAGCAGACCACCGAATTGTTAAACAATTTAGAAACTTCATATTAGTGCATTGAAGGAAAATGAGGTGGGAAAAAATGTTCTAACCAGAACCTTTTCTTTTGTTTTTTTTTCTGTTCTTTGAACATGAGTACTAACATCCAAATGCCTCTTATGGGATTTGAACCTGCGTCTCTCTGCAGAGATATGAGGGCTCTCACCATTTGTGCTAGGCTTGCAGTTCATGCGACATGTTTCCTATTAATCAAAATATATTTTTACGTCTACTTGTATACAAGATCAACCACATCTCAAACAAAGCAATCACCTCTGGCACATTATCCACAGAAAATGACATCTACTCAGTTGAGAGAAATGCAAAACTGATTTATGCTTATAACACAATTCAGAAATCCTGATTCAACATTTGGAGTACTTTCGATTCAGAAATGACACAATGCATTCCCCTGTCATCTTCGTTTTAATAGCAGATCTTTGGTATAAAAAAATTCACATTCAAATGATCTTGTGGTATCCGCAATCTATGTAAAATTCTTTGTTAAGAAGCCACTACTGTTGGACCAATTAAGGATTGGTTCAGAAAGATTAAGATGTCTCTTATCTCCATTGTAAATTACCAGCACAGGAAAATGATTGACTTTCTTGCAGATGCTTTTTTTTGTCAATCCTGTCATGCACCATCTTTCCCTCTAACAACCACTCCTAGTACTAGCTGCAATATGCCCATACCCGGTCTGACTGGGATGAACTGTATGACCTGAGCTTTAGTGCTGTAAATAAATAACATGCGTTTTTTTTTCATTTTATGTACTATTTTCCTATATTTACTTCATTTTAAGATTGATAATTAAGCACACATATGAATATTTTTCTTTGAACATGCAGTGTGCCTATATTTAACATACCAGGCCGTACCTTTCCAGTTAACATCATGTACAGCAAAACACCATGTGAAGACTATGTTGAAGCCGCAGTGAAGCAAGCCATGGCCATCCACATAACATCTCCTCCTGGTGACATATTAATCTTCATGACAGGCCAAGAAGAAATTGAAGCCACATGTTATGCCCTTGCCGAGCGAATGGAGCACCTCATATCGTCCACCTCAAAAAATGTGCCAAAGCTCTCAATTTTACCAATCTACTCGCAACTACCTGCAGACCTCCAAGCCAAGATTTTCCAGAAGGCTGAGGATGGGGCCCGCAAATGTATAGTTGCAACAAACATTGCTGAGACCTCTCTCACAGTTGATGGCATATTTTTTGTGATTGATACAGGGTATGGTAAAATGAAGGTGTATAACCCTAGAATGGGTATGGATGCACTGCAGGTATTTCCTGTTAGTCGTGCTGCAGCTGATCAAAGGGCTGGTCGTGCAGGTCGTACTGGTCCTGGTACATGTTATAGGCTTTTTACAGAGTCGGCATATCAGAATGAGATGTTGCCGAACCCTGTTCCTGAGATCCAGCGTACCAACTTGGGGAATGTGGTCCTTTTGTTAAAATCACTCAAGGTTGAGAATTTGTTGGATTTTGACTTCATGGATCCACCTCCTCAAGAGAATATACTGAACTCAATGTATCAGTTGTGGGTCCTTGGTGCACTTAACAATGTTGGCGCACTTACCGAAATTGGCTGGAAGATGGTTGAGTTTCCTCTCGATCCCACTCTAGCAAAAATGCTTCTTATGGGGGAGAAACTTGAGTGCATCAATGAGGTGCTAACAATTGTTTCCATGCTCTCAGTTCCATCTGTTTTCTTCAGGCCAAAAGACCGTGCTGAGGAGAGTGATGCCGCTAGAGAGAAATTCTTTGTGCCTGAATCTGATCACCTAACCTTATTAAACGTCTACTTACAATGGAAAAATAACAATTATCGGGGTGATTGGTGTAATGACCACTTTTTGCATGTGAAGGGGCTGCGTAAGGCACGTGAAGTTAGGTCACAGCTGCTTGACATTCTGAAAACCCTAAAGATACCTCTTACCACATGTGGTTTTGATTGGGAGGTAGTACGAAAGGCAATATGTAGTGCGTATTTTCACAATGCGGCTCGATTGAAGGGTGTAGGGGAGTATGTCAATTGCAGAAATGGGATGCCCTGTCACCTTCATCCAAGCAGTGCGTTGTACGGCCTGGGGTACACACCAGATCACGTGGTTTACCATGAGCTTATTCTCACCACGAAGGAGTACATGCAGTGTGTGACAGCTGTGGAGCCTCAGTGGCTTGCTGAGCTGGGACCCATGTTTTTCTCGGTGAAGGATTCTGATACATCTCTACTAGAGCATAGGAAGAGGCAGAAGGAAGAGAAGACTGCCATGGAGGAAGAGATGGAAACGCTTCGGAAAGAGCAAGCTGAAGCAGATCGAATTTCAAAGGAGAAGGATAGGGAGAAGAGGGAGAGGCAACAGCAACAAGTTGCTATGCCTGGTGCGAAATTAAAACGTGGTGGGACTTACATCCGACCCAAAAAGATGGGATTGTAGGCTCGATGGTTACATTAGCTTGTCTTTTGACTTTCTTTATTTTTTTTGTTTGTAGATTAAATTGTAATGGATGAGGAATTAGGTTAAGAGACGCAGGGAATATTTTATATTGTTATTGACGAGTGAAAAATGAGAAATGACAAGGAAGGACTGTGTTCGCCTCATATATTCAGTGTTCTTAGAGGACCAGGGGATTACTGTAACATAAATTTTTGTTTACTGATAATTTTCCCTGGTTTTGGAATATCCAGTTTGCTTTGGCGAGAAGACTAATGACAAAAAATGCTACCAACAGAACTTGCTGAATGCTAAAGGATCATAATTTAATATGATGGTGTGTATTTCTTTCTTTCCAAGTGATGGGAGGGTGAAAAGAAATGGAAGGACAAGAAGTTGCTAGGGATGTATAATTTCTTAGCTCTCGCAATGAAAAAATAATTTGACCAATTTTGGTTAAAAAAATTGGCATTAATAGGGCCCGAGCAGCCGAGCTTGTCCTTCGAGGCTGCCTACCAGTACAGCCATGCTGACATGCTGTCAAAGGCAAAAATAAGAACAGTACATATGTTAACTAAAACCATTCTAAATTGAGCCATGCAAGCAGTGAGATTTTACTGTTCATATAACAATGCGAAACACAATAAATTTGGTAATACTACAGAAACAAGAAATAGAAGAGAAAAAAGTCCGCTATATTAAATCTTCACTGACATAACTGTTGCCAATCTTTGAACTATTCAGAGACTTGGTAAGCCTCATTTATCAAGTTTAATGTTCTTATTAGTTATACAAAGTCTTATGCGGCATCCTAAATGTTACTTTGCTATTTAGACTTGGTATATACAAATTTTCTAGCTCTGCAATAGTACAAGCTTAGTAAATTATTCAGATAATAAATGTTATCTAAATAACACTTGGTGGGCAATTAAATAACAAGATCTGAAATAGGAATTCATAGAGATAAAGACAACTATAATAAATTCTCTCATGGAGTTGGATTATTATCACTATAAACTGCAATATTTATTCCGCTTTGAAACCGACCCGCACTAAAAGGAGCTCTCTTCATTCACTGCCAACCTTGGTGTGGTTTTGGTACGAACTCAGATCAGCATGTGTATCCATGTAGCGCTGGCTCAGGTAAGTTGCACAAGTTACTGGAGGAAACCTGATTTTGAGGTACAAAAAGTATATATCATACAAACTTATTTTAATGTGGGTAAATTACAAGACTCGTAACGAGCGGATTTCAAATGGGAGTGAGCTGATTGTATTGGTTGCTGTTGTTGTGGAAGTCTTAGTGTTAATTTGAATAATGAAGCAAATACCAACTACTCATAAGCATTTATCAAACTATCAGTAGCACCAGAAAGCTAGAAAACTGAAAGTTGGTTTATAGAAGAGATATGAGAATTGATTGCCAGAAGAAAAAGACCCAAAGAAAGAAAAGGAAACGAAAAACCTCAGTAATATATATAACTCAGATGCAAATAATGTTTTCTATGAGGATACCAAAGTTGGTGTTGCATATGCAAATGGGATACTAGTATAATTCATACATGATAGACCTGGCCACCTGGACAACCACCCAGATTCTGAGCAATTTTAAATAATCGAGTAAGAAAGTTACTTTGGAGCATTTGATTCCGACATGCAAGTTGGCAAACATTCAACTATGCACTCATGACTCGGCTCCACAAAATATGCTATCTGTTTCAATAAAACAAAATTTCAACATATGTGGTCAACATGATGAATATTGAAAGAGCTACGCGTACCTTGCCTTATTCTGAAACTCTATCTGAAATCACAACTCAGCACATATTATCATATAAAGAAAAGACTCACACCCAATATTTTCCTGACCAAGGAAATTGGATCTTTTAAGTTCAAGTTTATCTAAGAAATCACCTTTGTCTTTATTATATGGTTTTTAGGTTATCTTGGAATAATTCTCATAAAGAAATGACTGATTATTCCTGCAATTTACTGTCACCCTCATAGGCTGGTTACTTTGCATAATGTAAGGTTTCCTGAAGTTCCAAGATACTACAATTAGATTTTCCAGATGAAAGCAACAAAAAAAATCAGACAATAGAAGTACCACACAAATACTAATTTAAATACATTCCTTTATGTTGGTTAATGGTTAGAACTTAGAATTGAAGTTTCACATAGAAGAGTTTAATCTACACCATAGAACCTTCTATGCTGCTTATAAAATTGGACCCAAAAATTGTAAAAAGATACATACGGAATATCGTTCCTTCCCATCTAGGACTACTCTATGCAAAGTTGACCTGCAAAATGAACCACATTATACAGTTATTAACTCGATAAGAAGTACAGTAAACTGTTTTTATTTGTTTTCTTCTCTTTTATTACAAAAAGGAAGCGCATTGATATAACAACGAAGTTTCTACAACCTGAAGATACAGTTGCTCCATCTCTCAAGCATGTCTCCTAAATTAACAATAAATCCACTGCAATAATACCAAATTTAATATCTTTAGTTAATACAAAAACTGTAGTTTCAAAGTACCACTGTTCAGGTACTGTTATTACACTTTTGTCAGATTTGAAGCTGACCATTTCTTGTGCAGATTTTAGCTGATCATTTCTTGTACATATTTGAGCTTTACTGAGATCAGCATGCAAATTTGTGGTAGAAAAGCCAATTAAACATCAGTAATATTCCAGTAAACAACATAACGTGAACTAACCGTTTAAGGGGTGCAACATATTCCCAAACTCGAGGTACAACATTTCTGTCCTTGCATATCTGTCAGAATTGAATAAAAATGAGTTAAAACAAAAGGCTGTGAACTGATATTCCATTCTTAGATCTTTTTCTAAGATCCCTTACTTGAAGACCTACGACATCATCAGTAGCCAAGAGCGTTATCAAGCCAAAATCTGAGTGGGCCCCAGCTCCATACACACCTTTTGAGGGGTCCGAAACTCTGGCTGCTAAGAATAAAAAAATATGCTTTAATTTTGAATACATTATGCACTGGATTACAGTCGTTACTGGTATGGTTCCAGGAAAGAGCAATAATGATATTAAAATTAAACCCGAGTAGGGAACAACTTAACCTAAATTGTGTTATAAGCTTGAGTTTTACCTAAATTTGCCACAATCAGCCCTAAGTTGTGTAACACTGTAACCCACAACGAACTGAACTGTCCTCAAGAATATTGCTTAAAGACAAAAAAAAATATTTTGATTAAAGACACATTATTGACTACCTTAATACAACCAATATCAAGTGTAAACAGCTGATGAGATGACCAAGAATATTCCTTAAAAGGGTCATTTGAAAACAATGCCGTTAATTAGAAAAAAAACTATATAACTAAAGAACTAAACTCAATTGTTGCAACACCTTCATAATGGAGAAGTCGAAGTGTTGCAATAGGTTCCCCAAGCATTTCAGGTCTATCAAAAAAGTCAGATGACAGATCAAGCGCTAATGCTATAATTCTTGCTACCTCCTTTGCAACTCTCCTGTAATGCATGTTTATCGATTAGAGAAGAATGCAAAACTAGGAGTACCATGCACAACCCACAAAGTGAGGACCATGCATGCCTTTACAAAATATAGAAACAGAGAGGATATTGTAAATTCATTGAAGAGAAAGAGGAGCTTCTGGTTTATGCTTGCTTTAAAGGAGTATTTTTTATTTGTTTAGAAAGAAGACTTACAGTGCTTCCTTATGATAACGCTCCATGACCTCCCTCCATCCTGGTAAGATATCTTCATTTACAAAACAATGAAGAAAAGAAAAAAAAATATTAAACATATTTGAGTATCATACTCAAGAGAACATCATTTTTCTTAGAAATAATTGCAAATTTCACATTTAAACAACCATTCAGTCTTCCAATTTAAAAGGTTAGGATTCATTCACTCCAAAAACTTTGCTTGACAACCAGAAAAATGAAATAGACTGTTTCAGGTGTGATGAACAGGACATATACCCATGCTTGTGACATGATGATAGTTGTCTATGTTCTACCATTTTTTTAATGATTTAAAACTGAATGGCATTGAATTAAAGACCTCGGGGTACACTGTCAAAAAGATCACCATAAATTTGCTAGGTAAACCCTTTGTATACATTACAACATGCAAACTAAGTGCTAACTTATATTTCACCTTGGTGCTTGGTTTAAATTTAGTAAAATAATTATAATTCCTTTTTGAAATTATCCTATCCAAATTTAAAGATTATTCTCTTCTTGGTGTTCGTTTTGTTGGTGTTCGTTTTTAGTCATGAACTGTATCCATGGAATTGTACCCTGATTTACTGTCAAATGAGAAGAAAAAAAACGTTTTCTACAAAAGTTACAAAGGTTCAAACTAGTCAAATGATAAATAAAACTTCATATTTAAAGTGGCTTTTGCTGTTAGGTTCATTAATGCATCCAAAAAGCAGTATATTTGCAAGCCAATCCTTCGCTAATTTCTGAAATAGAGCTAAATGATTTTGTCACAAAATGTTAAAAATAGAAATAAAACATAGGATATTCACATTAAATTAATAAATTTACCATCAGAAAGCCACTGATTTGGCCCATAAAATGGTTTATTTGCTTGTGGATCATCTTCTGGCACCTCTACACCAATGTAATATCCTTCTTTGTAGTCCCCTATGAGTCAGAAAAACAAGTACTTAATATAGACAAAAAGTACCTTCACGTACACCATAAATACTTTACAATTTACTAAATGCCAAGAGAAACTAACTAAAGTTGAAAATTGCCAGAAAAATAGATCCTCAAGGGATCCATAAGAGAATAACCCTCATGGGTTAAATAGGTTGCCAGGTTGGACCATCTTGATCAGGCAGCAGGTCAAAGTCACTTAATCTGACCCATTGTTTTTTTTTTTTTGGGAAAACGATATAACGATCAAGATTCAAGAGTATGCATGGACTCAGGAAACAACAGAAGAGAGCCTAAATTCAATATGTGACCAGACAGGTAGCATGTGTGGCAAATTTGCGATTTTGCAGTTTTGAATCAATGACCCAATCTGACCAGGATGCTGGTTGGAGATCAATCTGGTGCTTTTCCGGTCAGTAGTCAGACCCAACCAGGTACATATCATATTAATTTACTTCTTCTATATAAGAAATTAAACAAATGGATTACAATTGATGTTATTATCTTAGGGCACTACTCAGATTACAATTTATAGCTATCACATGATTCAGCAGCAACCCAGCCACATAAAGTGGGCAAATTAAGCTTCAATATAACTCTTTACATGGTGCATTTAATCACTTCATGACCAAAATTGCATCTAGGTATTCTCCTCATCGGAAAAAGGTCGACAAATAAAAAAGAGCAACACTTACCATTGACTTGGTTACCAGGATCTAAAATCTCATCCAAGAGAGGAGTGTATCCACGATTTTTCTCATTTCTTAAAACCTTCATCTTCTCTTCTGTTGGGAGGTCAAAAAACCTCTTACTTTGAAAAAAGACCTCGTCCATGAATTCTTGGCTTATCCCATGATCTACTACATAGAAAAATCCTGAATCCAAACATGCCTGAAAAAAATAAAGGAGACTTTAGATTTGCAAAGACCCCTGAAGTTGTTCTAATGTCAGTTCGAGAATATTCTTTATCTACCTCGTATGCAATTGACCTTTTATACTATTTGTATTCTTGAACATAGCAAGTGTAAATTATTTCATGAACAATTGAACATGTACAAAAGAACTTGTAATTCAACATAGTTTGTCGTCAGAAAACAAACATATGGATACACTTGTTTGATTGTTTCTAGATTTTGCTGAATAACCATATCACAGAATAGCAAATTTATGTACGTGTAGGCCAGATATATGGTACCAGACCAGATTTAGCAATAATATAACCAACAAATACAAGCCCCACCTTTTCAAGTGGAGTACACAATTCGCCCATTTATCTCTAGATTTAACTCAAGTTATGCAATGAGACATTAAGCGGCACCAAATTAGCAGGCCTTGGCCATCTAACTAAACATATATACATACTTACATAAAGAACAAAAAAAATGACAAAAACAAAATATATAACAAGAAGAGGTTTCTATAAGTGTTAATTCGCTTAGCAATCTAAACCCAAATCAAGAGCTAGTTATATTGTACGGGTCATAATGCTCTGAATTTCATTCTGTTTAACATCTCAATGTCATGCTATCGCAATCACAATTTCCCCCGTATTTCCTGAAATTTCTAATTCTAATCAATAAATACATTACTTCCCTTTCTATTAGGGATAAAAGCTAATTCCCTGATTTCAATATATAATTTTCTAAATTTAGACGAGATAAACCAGTGCCAGCATAAGTTGCTAATATTTGAACAGAAGTTCATGAGCACATTAATAAAATATAAAATAAGCTGAATAATCAAATTATAAAAATAAAGAGAAGAAGATAAATAACAACCTGTTTGAGAAGAGCGACAGATTTATGGATATCAGACTCAGAGAGGCTTATGCAATTCAAAACTGTACTTGAACTTTCAGATTTCTCCATCTCTTCCTTTCTCGATTGCTTTTTCCCTAGTAAGTTATAGTTTTTGTGTGTTTCGTTCTCCCCTTCTCTCTCCTCTCTTTTCTGGGGTGCTGGTAGTAGAGGCGCGGCGCGCAAGAGGCTAGAAATAGCATAAATCCAATGATTCCGTCAGTGATAGAAACGTGTAAAACGGGAAAGGGAAAAGGAAAAAAGTGGGACCGCTTTGAAGCAAGGTCCGATTATTGTCTGGTTCATAGAAAGAAAAAGAAACGAAAAGGAAATAGCTAGCTCAAAGTAGCATGTGGCCAGATATCGTCTTCTAAGCGAGAACAAAATTATAAAGAGGAAACCTATTTGCATTTTCTTTTGCCTTTGGTTTTCTTTTTTGGAAGCAGAGGCAATGACAATGAGGCACGCAACTTTTGTGTTTCTCCCTTATTATAAATAAATAAATCATGATCTTGCTCGTTGCGTTAGATTTTAGAGTTACGAAGGCAGTTTACATGTGGAGTGTCCATCTTCAATATAAGTGTTGTTGTAAAAGACAGCCGCCTATGTTGAATGTTCATTCATCGTTTGATATTAGTGGATAAATTTTCATGAATTGTGTATGTTTACAGATTTGAACAATTAGTGGACTATCATAAACATATTATTGACTCAAAACAGCAGGGGCGGATTCAGGATTTTCGTCAGGAGAGGACAAGATTTATAAATTTTTTCCAGAGGAGGGCAAAATAACACAGATTTTCAAATATATATGGTTATTTCGCAAAAAAAATTGACAAATCGCACAAATACATTAAATTATTTTGTAAATTTTTTTCCAGGATGGGGCAAGTGCCCCACCCTGGGGCTTACTACATCCGCCCCTGCAAAACGGTTAATCCACTGCTGAATTTAATTAATCGACTAATTAACTTTTAAACAGTGAAATGTTACTTTTTTTTTTTGAAATAAGTAGGCCAAGGCCTACCACTTTCATTTCATTTAAAGAAAGAAAGTAGAATAACAGAAATTCTAGTAAAACTAAAACTCCTAAACCTCTCCCTCATCTTTTTAAACTACCTTTATGATATGGCGTCAGTATCATTCTATCTAGTGACATTGGCGCGCCATAGTTATCTATAAACCAACCTAACACCAATTTCCAACCAAAACTGTTTCCTATGAATTAAGCAAGTCTGCTGTCGATACAACCACACACAGCTAATAAGACTCACTTGGAAATATGTCCAACTAAATGCAAAAAGAAAAAAAAAATAGAAAATGATAGATGTCTTCATTCCCTTGCAATTAAGTTCCTTCCTTCTATCCTCAATTCCGCCATACCAGCTGAGCACTGATCCAACAACTCCATCTGCTTTACAGCTCCTGATGCATTCTTGAGCCACACCTCCAGCTGTACCTTTAGTTCCTCCTTCTATCCTATAGACCAAAGCAACAACAGTGAATTAATTTTGTTTTGATAAACCGAAATAGAGTAAGGATTAGCCCCTTCAAAGCATCTTTGGTTCCTAGCAAACCATCCCACCCAAAAGTTAGCAGCACAAATCACAAATGTTAAGTTTTATATTGAATCATCTAAACTAAGAACTATATTATAAAGCTCCTTTATACTGGCAGGAATCAAATTACAATGTAAGCTTTCATTATCCATTTTCAATTCCTCCTGCTATAGCCACACTGAAAGAATAGGTGTGACACATTCTCCACACCCTCACAGTAGACACATGTCAGATCAATTGGGCAACCTCTTTTTGCTAAGTTGATCTTCACCAATATTTTCTTCTTAACCAATATCCATATAAAAAAATTTATCTTCAAGGGAATTTTCAAATCCCAAAGCTGCATGAAAGCCACATTTCGTATCCTTGTGAAACTTATCCACCAGTAAATATCATGAGTTCTCATAATACCAGAAGAGTTACCCAACCAACTAGCCTGATCTTTTCCTTCCTTTAAAGGTATAACCTGGCTTACCAATCCCCAGAGCTGTACCAGTTGATCTCTTTGCACTGCTGACAGGTGCCTTCTAAAAGAAATTGAGATGTGCCCATTTCTCAGATCTTCACCTACCATGATATCAGGGTTATTGCAAATATTAAACAGATTGAAAAATAAAATGCACAAGGGATTTTCAGTGCACCATTTATCCTTCCAGAATTTAGTACTATTCCCATTCCCAATTACTTTTCTAGTATGTAGATTGATCATGTGCATGTATGGTTGAACACTTCTCTAGAAAGGAGAGCATTTCGTCAAAGGACTCGATTTTGTATACTTGATCAAAATAATTTCTTTCTACCAACCCTCACATCTTGAATCATTTAGTCTCCACAACCATTTGCTTAGCAGTGAGATGTTTATATCTCTTAAATTCAGCACACCTAAACCCTCTTGATCCCTGAATTTACAAACATCTTGACATTTACAAAGATGGAATTTGTTTCTCCTTTTACCATCATTCCAAAAGAAATTGCATCTGATTTTATCTAAATTGTGCCTAATCTGTTTTGGTAAAAGATGAAAACTCATCATGTACAAGGGTAATGAGGACAATACACTATTGATAAGTGTTAATTTCCCTCCCATGGACAGATAGTTACCCTTCCACCCCTGCAGTTTTATTTGAAATCTTTCAACCATACCATCTCAATCCTGAACTCTTGGTTTTTTTTTCCAATGAATTGGAATTCCAAGATACACTAATGGCCAATCAGATAATTTGCAACCAAAACTGTGAGCTAAAACCTCAGCTTCCCCCTGCTCTATGTTTATACCAAATGCCTCACACTTATGGAAGTTTACTTTCATACCTAAGAGGCCTCAAACACTACAAAATCCCATTTAATGATCTGTATCATGTGAAGGTTAGGTTGACACAATATTAAGGTATCATCTACATAGTGTATGTTCATCACATGCCCTATCTCACCCAATGTAGGCCCTATTCCTTTTATTAACTCAGCATTCTTCAATTTTATTATCATTTGATTGAGTGTATCTGCAACCAAATTAAAGAGGATAGGGGACAAAGGGTCTCCTTCCTTGAGCCCTCTTTTGACCTCAAAGTAAGGAGATAATTGCCCATTAATGTTGATACAGGCTTGGCCTCCAACTAGCAACTTCTTAATCCATTGAACCCATCTGAAGGGAAACCCCCTCTTATACAACATATCTAGAAGGAAAGACCAATCTATCCTATCGTAAGCCTTCTCTAAATCAATTTTGAGTATCAACCCTTTTTTATTTTCAATCTTAGGAGAGTGAATTATCTCTGTAGCTGTTACCACATTATCCAAGATAAACCTATTCTTTAAGAAGGTTGACTGAGACAAATCCAACAATCCATTTACTATTGGTTCCAATCTGTTTGTAAGGACCTTAGTTATGAGCTTATATATGCAATTGAGAAGAGAAATAGGTCTGAATTGTTTGATTTCAGTTGCTTTTAAATCTTTTGGTATTAAACAGACCATGGCTTTATTGATTTTGGACACATCTAAGTCATGAAAATAAAACTTCTCAAAGATCTCTAATATATCCTTTTTGACTATGTCCCAATATTGTTGATAAAAAGAGAAAGAGATACCATCAGGTCCTGGTGCCTTGCTCCCCTCAGATGAAAACAGTGCCTGCTTTATCTCTTCCTCACTGAAAGGCATTGTTAGCAGGTCTCCTTTGTCAACTATTATCCTATCTGTTGGTAGCCAGAAATCATCTGCTAAAGTTGTTAGTGGTACTTCTTCCATACCAAAAAGCATTTTATAAAAAAGAATAATGTGGTCTTCAATTTGTTTAGGGTCCTTAACATCAACTCCATCAATAGTGAGAGCAGATATCAATTTCTTTTTTTTTTTTTGAAATGTGATGCTAGTTTATGAAAATATTTGATATTGTTATCACCCATTAAAATCCAATCATTTTTTGCTCTAGTAGCCCAATATACCTGTTCTGCATCATATATTTTATCCAAATTCGAGTTATACTTTTGAAATTTTATTTGTTCATCTTGGCTACAATCCCTCTCTTCCTGTACTAAGTTGAGCTGATCAATTCTATCCTTTAGTGCAAGTTTGGTCCTTTTGGTTTCACCATAAAATTTTTTTGCCCAACCTTGCATCTTTCTTCTCATGTGTTTGATCTTCTGACAACACTTCACAACAACATTGTTGCTATGATTATGAAACTCTAGTCACCATGTACCTATCAATTCAGAAAATTCTGAAACCTCTATTCAGGTCCTATCAAACCTGAATATGAATTGAGTTGTGTGCACTGTATCCATAGTACTGAGACAGATAGGGGTGTGGTCTGACTTATATCTAGTCAGCCCCACCACCTCTGCCTGATTAATCCTGGATTCCCATTCCATTGAGTACAGGTATCTATCCAGTAATGCTAAATAAGGGCTAACCCTCATATTAGACCATGAGTATTTACCTACAAACTCATATTCATTCAGCCCATTAGAATTTATAAAGACATTGAACATTTGAGCCACTGTAATATTAAAGGACTTCTTATTCTTCTCATGCCTAAATCTGAGGGCATTAAAGTCACCAGCAATTAACCATGGATCCTTCCACATATCTCTGAGATTTTGTAGTTCACAAATTTTTTTTTGACTTTGTAGCAAAATCTATGGGCCCATAGACTATTGTAACTCCAAAAATAAACCCATTAGACTCCTGTTTAAGAACAACATACACTGAAAAGGTCCCAACATATTTGACCAAGAGCTGAAAGATGTTCTTACTGAAACCCACTAGGATCCCCCCAGATGCCCCCTAGATGATTTATAAATCCATTTAAAATGTCTTGGGGAGAAAGATCTCAAAATTCTTTTAGAAAATGAGCCTCTTTTGGTCTCTTGAATTCCTTCCAAATCTATTTTATTATCTAGGGTAAGTTCCTTTAGGTATCTCCTCTTTCCTATCTTATTCATTCTTCTTATATTCCAATTCAAAATTTTCATTTATTAAACTATTGGATTAACCCCTGCAATGATTCTATCCAATTGAATGCTTTTGTATATATCTTTTTTCATGAACTTGACTCCATGTTTAGCTTTGTATTCCATCAGTTCAACAGCTAAGGTAAATTGCTTTTTTTTGTTAAAGTTCTAAGAAACTGAATGTGTTATATGCTTTCACTATCACTGTCAGCTAATTTTAGTCCAAAACATCTAAACAAATCAAGGACTTTTGAATCTTCTAGTTCATCATAAGAAAATTTAGATAACAGAGTAGAACTACCTTCAGTAGAGGACATAGCGTCAGCTTTCTTTTTCTGATTAATTGCTTTTGTCTTACTGGTTCATCAGGGTTCAGCAATTTCAATCTTAGGCTCTGTTTAGTCAGTGGAGGTAAGTATGTCAGTGGCTTAGTATCATAATCTTCACACCCATTCACTTGAACCATAGCCAGCTCTTCTTGAATCATAAGATCCCCCTTTGTATCCCTGATGACCTCAGCAGTATCTGCCAGCTCCAGCTGTGCAGGGAAAATCTCTCCCTCCACCACTCCAGCTCCCACAGGTAAGTTCTCATCAGTATCCTCTATCTCAACATCAATACCACTCAATTATACATTAACCTCACAAACCAACTCAGTGTTATTGTCTTTGACCAACCCTACTACTCCCCCATTGTCAAGTTTCAAATCTATTTCCTGATTCTCATTTTGTGTTTTCATTGGAGCCTTAATATGTGAGCTCATATTGAAAGAAGGTTCCCCCTCACAAAACTCAATACTCAACGGAACCTCCATAACTTCTTTCCCTTTCTCATCACTCACAGTCATCAGGCAATCCCTTTCTTTGCCTAGATCAATCTGGATCTCAGTACCTGATGCCACCAGCTGATTTTCCTCTGGATCCCTTGGTTCAGTCACATGATCACAACCTATCTCACTATCCCTTGGATCATGATCACTGAACTCCTTGTCACCTTCATTCTCATATAGATCACCTTCCTCTTCATCTTCCTTCTCCTTCCCATGTGGAGCTCTCCCAGATGAATCACCCTTTGAGTGAGGAGGATCCTTTGGAATCCATACCCTTTTTCTCTTCACTCGATCTCCCTAGCCTCAATTAGTTTATCGTGTATGAATCTGACCTTGGACTAGCAGAATTAATCACGGTCATTTTTTAATACAACTTGTTTCATATCTGGTATATCTTGAATACTGCATACTCCAATACGAAGTTTTGCTTCCTTGAGATCAGATCTGAGTAAGGTACTTCTGTCGATCTTTAATACAACTCCAAATGATTCCACCAGCTTCTCAAATTCCCTTTTGCTCCACAGCTTTCTAGGAAAACCAAGGATATTTACCCAGTGACTCCTTAATCTCGCTCCATTTTCGAATGACGGATCCCATGGACAGGTTCTAAGATTGATATTATCGATCCTGGTAAAGCCACTTCTGATTACTCTATCCCGCCACCACCCCGGGCCTTCCACCATAAGTCTATACTCTTCAACCTCCATCACCTTCCATGGGAAGTTCGGTACCGATCTGATCAGGTCTTCCTCAACTATTTCTTTGTGAACTCTTGATTAGTGTATACTACGACACACCTCCTAAATGCATCCTTAATCTCCCGTGATTCATTCGTATTTTCAAATATCATCACCTTGTCAGTCGCCATCTCTAATTGCTTAATTCGAGACTCAGATTGTACCAAATCAGTATTTATTTGTTGTTCAGAGAGTTTCTTTTCAAGTACCTGAGGGCTCGGATTTGTCACAGCCTTCTTCTTACATTGCCAGGATCGATGGCCAAGACCATAGCAGTCAAAACAGATCACTGGATTTCTGCAATCTTTCGCTAGATGTCCTCTTTCACGGCATCTAAGACATTGATCTGAATTGATCCTAAAGCGAGAGGAGACCAATCTATTAATGGCTGTAACTGAATCCCCCTTCTGAGGACCTGATGGATGTACACTTGGTTTAGACATTAAAGCTTGCTCCACCTTAGGTTTTTCTACAGCCTTTATATGATCCATATTTAGCTCGATGCACCGAATGCACAATTGCTCGATTCACCACCACTAGCTCCTCGATCGCACGATGGAGCTTGGAGATTGTATCTTCGTTGATTAATGGCGGAGACAAGATCTCACTACTGTTTTCTATTGGGCCTAGCCCAACCCCCAAAATCGCACCCGAATCACCTTTATTTTCTCTTATCATATTTTCTCTTGAGTCATGCTAAATGTTACTTATTAAAGTCATCTTTAATGAAGAACTTTAATTTGGTATTAGATTGGGTAAATTTTGGAGGAGTTCTTCATTAAAAATGACTTTAATAAATAACAACATTTGCTGAGAAAAGAGGTTATGCTTAGACGTGTATGAAGGATGAATGGATAAATAATAACCGTAATTAGATTTTTTTTATTTTCATTTGGCTGAAAGCTGGATTTTATTTACTCTCGATTTATTGATTGATCGAGTTTTTTTGTCGATTGATTAAAGATTTGTTTGTTTGCGTTTTAGTGTTTTAGGTACTATGGAGTTGAAATCGAGTATGGGATCAGCACCTTTTTATCCTTTATCAAATAAATTTGTAGTGGGTTTGAGGGACCCGTATTCTCCACACCCATTTTTTATGGGTGCTCTCTGCATCTACTAATTTGGACCGTCCGATTAGATTTGGACGTTTGACCGTTAATTATATGATTCATGAGGCTTTTGTATTATAAAATCACATTCGTTCAAATCTAATCGAACGATTCAAATTAGTGGATGCAGAGAGTACCCATTTTTTATGAGTGCAGAGGATATCGTTTTTGGGTTTGAGAAGGCAGGAGCATGAGTGGATTTTGACAATTATATAATAACCTGACTAAAACCAAGGACTAAATTCATAAGTTGGGTTAATATTTAACAGACTAACGAAGATTTGGGAGAAATAACGAAATTATGGATGGAGTGATCAAATTTGAATAGATATTGAAGTTTAAGGGCTAAAAACGGATAAATTGATGTTAGTGATTAAAACTGAATATATATATGATAAAACTTAGTGACTCCTCGAAAAATTTATCCTCAGATTTTGCTCACATGGACACTCATCAAAATTTTAAATGTTTTACAAACTAAATAAGTTTTATTAGAAGGTCATAGTTTATTAATAATACAACTAAATATTTTATTTTAGAGAGAATTGGATAACTGTCACTACACAAAATATGTGATTTTTAAAATTGCCACTCCAAAACTTCGATTAGAAAATGCCACTACAAAATAGACTTTTTTGGATAAAAAAGTTATCCAAAAAAACTTATTTAGTTTGTAAAACAATATATTTTAATTAGTTTTAAGTTTGCCATTGTCTACATATTTTATATAGAAAAGACATGTATTTGAAAATATTCTTTCGTATTTTCAAATATATCATTACCCCCATTGAATTTTCGTCTGTATTACATCCTCTGCTCCTCGCCCCGACATATTCTCCTTCCCCGCCTCTTATATATTCGTCCTCCTCGCTTCGTCATCTTCCTCCAACCAATTATGTTGTTTTGTTTTTGCTACTTTATTAGAGTTTGTACTTTATTTTGTTGCCGATCTGATCTCAATTTTGGATTGGTTTGAAACAAAGAGGAAATTTCCATTTGAAAACAAATACAAAGATCCTAAAAAATGCTTCGAAAATAGATGAACAGTGGATTGACAGCCTCGCATAGTTACATCATAACTTAAAGTCGTGGCATCCATCAGAGATTTAACTTGTTCATTTTTATAATCCATTTTTTAGTCATTCCATTGTGATCCTATTCATTAAATTATTCTATTTTCAAGTTGAGAATTATACATTTATACAAAATTAGTGGCAAAATCAAAAGCTAACCTGTTTTATAGTGGCATTTTTCTAAACAGAAGTTTTGAAGTGGCAATTTTTAAAATCACATATTTTGTAGTGGAAATTATTCAATTCTCCCTTTATTTTATATTCTAATTAAATAAAAGTAAAAAAAATCAAATTCAGTTAATAATCTGAAGTATATACTCTTAATTATACACATCATCTTGCACACAAAACTATATATTGAGGTAGCAGCACAGATTCACAAATATTCAAGCATTGGTCACAAAAGATCCCTATCATATTCATTAGATGATTCTGTTAGTTACTATAGTTAGTTAGATAATAAGTGACTAGGTGCAAAGTATCCATTGTATTAGCTATCTATATAAGACATCATTGTACTCATTAAGGAATACAGAAAACACAATCAATCAATTCTCTACTTTATCTTCATCATTCATGGTATCAGAGTGTCTTGGCTCACAACCATTTTTCCTTCTTCCCAGTTTCGTTAATGGCAGATCTTCAAAATTTCCAAAATCCCATAAACATGGATTCCATAATCTCACTCAATCTATCGATAACAATCAAACTTATTGAACACAACTTCCTAACATGGAAATCTTAGATACATCCATTAATCCAAGGTTATGATCTTGGTCGTTTTCTTGAATCACCACCCCCTACCACCACTATTCGAACCACCAATGACGAAATTGCAATCAATCCCGATTATCTTCCTTATAACCGTCAAGATCAATTACTTCTTGGATGGCTTCGCTTCTCTAACTGAACCTCTTCTAGCGCAAGTTGTCTCTTCCACCACCACCAAGGACCTCTAGAGCTCACTTGAAGACTTCTACTCTTCCACCTCTCGAGCTCATCTCCATGATCTTAAACGATAAATTCAGACAGCTACAAAGGATGATTCTTCTTGTTCTGATTATCTACTCCGTCTCAGACGATTGGCTGATGAATTAGCCTTCATTGGCTTCCCACTGGCTGAAGAAGACCTCGTCACAACAACGATAAATGGCATGGGTACTAAATATAATTCCATCATCGTAGCCTTATCTATAGCACAATGTCATGGAAACTTCACCTTTTCAGATCTTCATGGTTTGCTGTTAAGTCACGAAGCCTTACTGAGACAATGCCACTGCGTTCTATGCAGGAAGAGGAAGAAGAGGTTCCGTCAAGAATCAATCTTTTTCCAAAAAAAAATATGCCAATGAGTCTCACAACAATAGGCCCAACTTCATACCAAATGGGCCAAATTCATCTCAACATTATTCAACTCAAACCCAACACCGAACCTACGCTATAGAAATTCAACTTATAGCCCAACATCTAATCTTCTCTGCCAGATTTGCAGCAAATATGGGCACAGTGCAAAAATTTGTTATAAGAGGTATCATCCAATCTTCTTAGCTTGTCACAATTACTTCTTGACAATCCTTCTTTATCTATTAATTTTTCTTCTTCTTTTTATATAATTAAGAACCTCCACATCAAAATTCCTCCAATTCAAATATCTAGCTCAAATGGATTATACACTCTCAAGATGAAGCCTCTAGATTCCCATCCACAACCATTTCTAGGCACCCGCACTACTACTAGTGTTTGGCATGCTCGTCTTGGTCACCTTTCAACTACTATAACAATTAAAGTCATCAACAACGTCTCTTTACCTTGTATTAGGGATAAATTTCTTTTTTGTCATGATTGTGTACAAGCTAAGGCTCATATCTTACATTTTTCTTCTTCTAATTCTTCTACAAATTCTCCTCTATAACTAATTCATCCGATGTATGGGGACCATCTCCTATTATATCTTCTCAAGGTTATAAATACTACATTTCTTTTGTTGATTAACATAAAAGTGATGTGTGTCACATTTTTTCTCTCTTCAAAACTAAAGTGGAAAATTTACTAGATTCCACAATCAAAATTTTAAGAACCGATGGGGGAGTCGAATACAAACCAATAACTACAAAATTTCCTCAAATCAAACATGAAACATGTCTGCATACTCCACAACAAAATGAAGTAGCCGAAATAAAACATCGACATATTGTTGAATTATCTCTTGCCACTATGTCCCATGCTTCTATACCTCCTAAATATTGGGATGAATTTTTTTCTAGCATAGTATACATCATCAATAGACTCCCTTCACAAAAACAAATTTCGTATGAAATTCTTTTTTCAAAAAAAACCAGATTACACTTTTTTTGAAAGTTTTGGAATGTCTATGTTTTCCTTTAACTCCTCCATATAATAAACATAAGCTTGAATTATGTGTTGGAATTGAGACGTCAATTCCAATAAATAAGTTTAACATTAATTTTTTTCTTATACTCTAACATTAATTTATAAATGAAAATATATATTAATTTATAAAATTTAATTATTTAAGATAATAAAATGAAATTATTTATTTAGTTAAAAATAATTAATGTAGTGGAAAATAATTAATTTATTTGGCAAAGTAAATTAATAAATTCATTAGTAGAAAATAAATTTATTTTTTTGTGAAAAATTTGTAATCATAAGAATGATTATCATGAAATAAATAAATTAATAAATAATTTTTTGTTTTTGAATAGTCAATTGTTAATATCACAACTTAGTCCTCATGTTATCTGAGTTTGGAACTGCCCATGCTTTTAAAAATGATAAGCGAAATTCAAAGTTTGTCATTAATTAGTGATTTTGTATCCAATGAATTTTGAATCATTTGCGATAAAAATAATTTAAAACATTTTCGTAGTTGATAAAATTGGAGCATCTTGTTCTTATGTACGGTTTGTGCAGATTAATAGTCCGTACTTCAAACAAAAATAGTAATCTAAGAGATCAGCAAAAGAGAAAAAAATTGAGTCATCGAAAATTCAAGAAGTCAGAGAACCAAGAATTGGGCCATCTTTCCAGCCCAATCTCAGCAGCTCTAATGCAAACTGGGGGCACGCTTCCAGGTTAATCTTAGCTTTTGGAAAGGATAACAGCACCGCCATAATCAATGATCAAGATCATGCTTTGAAGCTCATTTCAACTTTTGGAGCGGACACAGTCATGCCATCGTATGCAGCAATCTTAACTCAGGGCCCACTTGGTAGTCAAGAAACTGGAAAACTGAAAACGGCTAGTAATGAAGGGATTCGCTGGCCTAATCGACAAACAGCAGCGATTGCTAAAATAATAAAATCATTTTCAAGGATTCATCACCACTCAAAACTTCCTATCTGTTTTAGATGTGGGGATCAAGGTCATTTAGCTCATTCTTGTAGAAACACCAAGGTATGTTTTAATTGCAAGAGTACTGGCCATCTTACCAGATCTTGCCCTTTTCGTAAACCTCTTCCTTCGGCAGCCAGATCGTTGGCATCTAAACCTCAGTTCTTGTGCTCTGATTCGTTTGATAGCCATCACCCAACTTCATCTGAGAAATCGTTTCAAGATTGTCTGCAGCAAAATCCGATGGAAATTCACATAATCAAGCTAGATCAGCAAGAGTTTACTCTGATTCAAAGCGAATTAGAGCACAATGTGCTGATTCAAGCCAGAGAAGGATTGGTACCGAACGGCATTCTATTGCAATTGAAGGAGGACTTCCCTTTGTCTGGGCCATGGGCTGTTCGTGATGTGGGAAAGAATAGATTTCTATTAGAAGGATCAGATTTTTGGTGCAAGATGATTAAAGAAAGGGGATTTCTCAAGATCGGAGGCAACTGGTTACCAATCTCAACCGATTACAGTGGATTGTTCTATTACCAAAAAAATGAAAAGGTTTGGATCAAACTATCTAATCTTTCCTATGATTTATCAGGTCCTAAAACTCTAGAAGGAATTGCTTCACAAAGTGGCAAAATAGTAGAGATTGATAGGCCTACTAGATTTAGATCTGAGGTTACATGGGCAAGATTTTTTATAGAAGTGCCAGAAAAGAAGTTCATACCAAACTTCATGTGGTTAGAAGTGATCAGACCAGATGGAACTAAAGGTCTTACTAAAATTGTTATAGATAAAAATTCTCCACTTGAAAACAAACCTATATCATGGAATGTACCTGTTATCTATGGGCCCAGAGGCATGGCTCTGGAGGTTTTAGCTAAATATGGTACTGATCCAAAAGTAATAGGATGTAGAGAAGGGGAGAAACCAAAGACAATATTGAAAGAAGAAAACAAGAGGTATTCAAATCCTAAAGAACACAAACACCACATCTCTAACCACAACATTTCAATCCCTCCAATTCTTAGGAAGGACCAGAAAAAACAAAAACAATCATTCAATAATAAAAAAAGGCCTAGAGTTGCTCAGGAAGTGATAAGTACCGAGCCTCCTCTTCAGGTTATCATGCCAGACCCAAAGTTAAATGATCAGGAAAACAGCTTCAAACCTGGAAATAACAAAGTGAGTTCAGAGGTGACTCAAACAAACAATGAAAAGGTACTAATGGAAGTAGAGATTTAAAGCATTGAGAAAACAGTTAGCCATATTTAGGGAAAAGGAAAAGGGTAAAGGAAAGGTAATTGAAAATGACATGGGAATAAGCTCACAGGAAAGATCAAAAAATAAGGGGATGTTGATAATTGGGGAAAGTAGTAGAGGTTTCTCACAAGACAATGAAGTCAGTCAAAAGGGGGACAATATCCAGATAAAGAATAAAGGGTTTCAGTTATCTATTGAAGATCAAAAGTCTAAGGAATCTCTTCAACTAGCATTGCTACCAGATAAGGTAGCAAAAATGAAGAAACCTTTGGATAAAACAGTACTTAACAAAGGTAGTCAGTTCAGAACACAACCTTTGGATGAGGCAACACGCAAACAGATGCATGCTACGTCTGGTGCAACCCTCAGAAGATCAGAAATTGAGGATAAAGGTATCAATTACACTACATTTCATTCAATGTTTCCTTACTCACAATTATCTGATGAGGAAATTGTTGAATTATTTGTTGATTGGGGGGTAGAATTTAAAAAGGGGCAACAATACAAAAAGGAGTTCATTCAAAATATTAGAACTTTTGAAAACAAAAAAAATGCACAAACTTTTAAATGAACTGGTTAATTTTTTCCAAGATAATACTGAGATAAGGGAAGTAGAACAAGGGCTACAATTAGTTTCTTATGAAAGTGCTTAGTTGGAACATAAGAGGTTTAGGGGTTTCAGAAAAGAAAAGAATAATTAATGAAATAATAATTACAGAAAAAATTGATATTATTTGTATACAAGAAACTAAAAAGTCTCAATTCACACAAAGATTCTTCAATGCAAAATCCAAAGATTTTTCTTGGAATTTTATTTCATCAAGAGGCAACTCAGGGGGAATATTAATGGGTATTAGGAATAGTAAAGCAGAAATAATTCAATAGCATAGTGGCAAGTTTTCACTGTCAGTTATACTAAGGAATAAATTTGATAACAAAACATGGGCATGTACCACAGTCTATGGTCCGGTATATATCAAGAGAAAAGGTTATTTTGGGATGAATTGAATAATCTGGGAAATGCATGGACAGGGCCTTGGACAATTGGGGAGATTTTAATTGTATAAGAACTAGGAATGAGAAAAAAGGTATTTCCTTTGATTATAATAATATGGAGGCATTTAATAAATGGATAGATGACCATGAGTTAATTGATTTTAAAGTTCCTAATAGGAGATTTACATGGGCCAGAGGAGGCAAAAGTGGCCAATTAACTTGTCTAGACAGGTTTCTAGTTAATGTATCACGAACAATGATATACCCTAATGCCTCGTCTATAGGTTTAGTAAAGCAAGTATCTGATCACAATCCAATTTGTTTAGACTTTGGGCTACAAGATCATATTAATACAACCAATTTTAGGTATGAGAAATTCTGGTATACACAGGAACAGTTTCAACAACACATGAAAAAATGGTCTAATATAAAGGGACCTGACAAAGCAACACAATGGCAGATGGCATTAGCTAAACTTAGAAAAAAACTTAGGGGATGGAATAGAAACCTAAAAAAAGATATTAAAGAAAAAAAAATCCAAAATAAAACAATACATTAATGAGGTGGAATTAATTATGGAACAAAGAGAATTAGAAGACAGGGAAATTGAATCTTTTTATGACAAGAAAAATGAACTTTTTAATATATATAGAGATGAGGAAATTTATTGGAACCAACGGGCTAAAACTCAATGGTTGAAAGAGGGCGATGCTAACACAACCTTTTTTCATAAAATTGCAAATGCCAACAGAATAAAAAACAAAATTAACTCACTAAACATAGAGGGACAGGAAATAACCAATCAAAAGGAACTTATTAAACATATATCTGATTACTATAGAGGAATGTTTGGTACTAGAAATTCTATAGAAGCCTCATTTCAAAATTTAGTATGGAATAATGAAGAAAAGGTTAAAAGTGAAGAAAATATAAACCTTACTGTCCCATTCACTGAAGAAGAGATTAAAACAGCAATTTTTCAAATGGAACCCAATAAAGCTGCTGGGCCAGATTGTTGGGTTACGAACAGTTCAAAACCCGTCAATTGGCCTAAGCAGCGGAAAGACCGTAAAACAAAAAATTTTACGTCTGACTTAAGCTGAGGATTAAGCGGGGTATGTCGGATAAACCACAGAGGGTGTCCACCTCCCGTTTATCCCTAACATCAAAACCCTACTTAATTCCTAAACAGATCTACTCCTTAACTGAATTCTAAAACTTTAATCTACTTACAAATTAAATAGATTAATATAACATTAATACCTTGATCCAAATTCGAATTGGACCGCAGAAGACTCGGACGGCCGAATCACAGACGCTCTTCTCCTCGGAGTATCAGACGTCTGATACCTCTACCAGATGTCCACCAGGACGACCAGAGAGCGGCTTACTTCTTCTGCCAGAAATACCGAAAGCCGCGATATACCGCAAAAACACTATTCACCGAGATAAGGACTAAATGAATATCTTTACGACTCGCAATTATTAAATATGAAATACCGCTCCTTTCGCAAAAATACTATTTTTCCGAATCCCGTAAATAACTGTATACGAGAAAGAGAGAAAGTATATTTATCGATACGAATCCGAGTTAACGAGTACGAATCGATTTTTGGTATATCTTTCTTTCTCTCTCTACCCCTCTATTTATAGCAAAATGAGGAGGTGCCAAATTACCAAAATACCCTTGAAATTTGTGAAAAGACAAAAATGCCCTTTGAATTTGTGCATGTCGGCATACACAAAATTCTTGCCGACTTACCATTTTGGCATGAGCCAAAATAGTCAAAGTGCCACATTTCATTTTACATGTTGGCATGTGGAAAAAATTTTGGCCGACATCTTTTGGTACATGCCATGTTGGCATGGCAAATGAAAATCCATTTCATTTGACCATATCACCATGCCGACATGCCTTTTGTTTTTTTTTTTTTAATTTATTTATTTTTAATTACGAATTTAATTAATTTTTAATTAAGGTTTTAATTTGATAATAACTTTCATTCCAAATTCAAAACCATAATCTATAATTAAAATCTAAATTAAATATATATAAATATACATAAACATATAATTGTTCTCAACAATTATATTTCTCAGGGTTTGGTATTTGTTTGGTTGCGGTATGATTTTATACAACGTATCGTATACGTTTATAAATTCAACCGTTGTTTTTGCTTGTCATCTTATATGACATATATAATTTAATCATATCATATATAATTAATTATAATCATCATAATATTAATTATAACTATTTATAATTAATCATTAAGATTCTCTGATTTAGCTCCTATGCGGTGTGACCCAATAGGATCTGTGTTATGTTGGTAAATAGAATTAAAACCATTTTAATTTCTATAATCATAGGAGGCATCTGACATCTGCGCTATGACCATCCAATTACACAGACGATGTTGTACTTATGCAATATCACGATCCACTAAACATTTTAGTCGTGTTAATTCTTTCGTCTCACAGTATCAGATTAGTTTCAAGGTAGGTGTGTGTCATTCTTGCAAACTTAATCTTTTCTCGATCTTGAGCAGACTTATCAAATATAATTACTCTTGTAATTATACCGCATGCAGATAATCTTACTCTATCAAGGGGCCCAGTGATACTGTAACTCGTATCAAGATATGAGGGACAATAGTACTTTCAGTAAACCATCACTACCTCAACTAAGCTATGTATACCGAAAAGTTACCGTTATGACTGCGTTTTACCGACAGCGTTAGATAACAATCACACATACACATCTCTTAGTAGGAAAGATGAATACCTCATACTTTAGAACTTAACACTGAATGAAAACATTAATGACACGTACACAATTCCATTTAATGTTTCATTCGAGGTCTGTCAAATACCATGTTCCTCTAACATGTATTCATGTGATTAAAACGACATCTCATGTCTATGGTTTGTAAAACTTAACCATCTTTTAATCCACATTCTAACCTTGTAACGGTAAATTAGTGTTCCTGCTAATTACCTTGGTTAAAGACTTTTAAGAGTATATATCATCTGTATTATGAAGTTTCACAATTCCAGTTATTGACTCAAGTCAGATAAAGGAATGATTCATAAATTCAATAATACTCAAGGTAACAAAATGACAGTTTAATTAATCACTCAATTCATGAACAAAGCTTTATGATAATTTATCGTATTATTGACTTCTAGATTATTACAAACTAACACAGATGGCTTTCCCATCTTATTCTACCAGCAATTCTGGGACTTAATTAAAACATATATTTTGGAAATGTTTGAAGATTTTTTCAATCATAAGCTAGATATTTCAAAACTAAATAGAGCTCTAATCTGTTTAGTACCAAAGTGTAATGCTCCAAATAAAATGACTGACTACATACCAGTGAGTCTATTGAACTGTAGATTTTTACAAAAGTGTTGGCTAATAGGCTTTATCCAATACTAGATAGAATAATAAGCAAGAGTAAGAATTCATTTATTAAAGGTAGGGATATAATGGAAGGGGTTATTTCTGCTCATGAAATTTTACATCATGTTAAACAAAACAAGGAACAAGGGGTGGTAATTAAATTGGATTTTGCCAAAGCTTTTGATCAAATTAATTGGGATTATGTTATTTTTACACTCAAACAAAGGGGATTTGATGATAAATGGATAAATTGGATTACACAAGTAATAAGAAATGGAAGAAGTGCAATGCTAGTAAATGGGAAATAGGTAATTATTTTGAATGTCAAAAAAGGCTTAGGCAAGGTGATCCATTATCACCATACTTATTCATTTTAGCTGTAGATGGATTACATAAATTATTGCAATTAAGTTCTCAGAACAATCATATCACAGGTTTAGGTCCTGTACTAGCTGATGGAAATAAAATAACTCATTTACAATATGCAGATGACATCCTAATATTCTTAAAAGCTGATTTTAAAATGTTGGAGATAATTAAATGGCTTCTAAAAACTTTTGAGATTATGTCTGGTCTGAAAATTAATTTTTCAAAATCTGCTTTATTATCATTAAATGTAGAACCACATATAACACAATATTTAGCAGATATTCTAGAATGTCAGATAAACAAATTTCCAATAAAATATTTAGGCCTTAGTCTTCATTGGAAAAGACCTGGTAGGAAGGAGTGGCAAAAACTTTTTGAAAAAATTCAAAATAAACTTCCTACATGGCAAGGAAGATTACTCTCTATGGGAGGAAGGTTAACTTTATTGAATTATGTACTTTTTGCTATACTTACCTATTACATATCCATTTTTAAAATGCTTAAATGGGTGATATTAAAAATTGATCAAATAAGGAAAAAGTTTTTATGGTCTGGTGTGGATTACCAAAAGAAAATACTACCTGGTTGCATGGGATAAAATATGTAGGGAGAAAGAATATGGAGGGTGGGGTATCAAGAATCTATAGCAGATGAATTACTCACTAATTTGTAAACGGGGATGGAAGTTTATATACTCAGAAAGTAAAGGAATTTGGAAGGAAATTATTAGGGTTAAATATGGTAATTTCTGTTTACCAACACAAAATCTAGTTATTCCAATTTCTAGAATGATGTGGTATCTCTATATAAATTCATTCAATTAGGTACTTTTAGAACAATAGGAAATGGAGAAATGATCAATTTTTGGCATGACACTTGGTATAACAATTGCTCTTTAGGTCTCCAATTTCCACTAGCATTTGATAAAGTTAAGAAAGAAAATGTTCAAATTGCACAAGTTATAAATGGAGGTAACATACAATTATTTTTATCTAGAGGAATTAGTCATAAGATGAGGATTGAAAAGATGCAGCTGTTGTCAATAATTAATACAACTACACTGTCAAATCAAGAGGATTCAGCAATTTGGTTATGGAATAGTAATGGCCTATATTCAGTCTCTTCATTATATAAATTTCTTAATTACAGTGGTATTACATTTAATATGAATAGAACAATTTGGAAACTAAAATGCCCTCTAAAATGTAAACTATTTTTATGGTTAGCAATTAACAACAAAATACTTTGCAAAGGATAATTTGAGCAAGAAGGGATGGCAAGGGGACATGAAATGTTCTTTCTGTGATACCCCTGAATCGGTGGATCATTTGTTTAATTCTTGTTCATTTAGTGGTGATTTTTGGAAAATTCTAAAAAATTGTGCAAATAATGGTAATTGTATAAACACAAGATCATTTAATGAGATATGGGATAGTATTATACTTCTCAATAACACATAATTTCAATTCTGGGGTAATATGCTAGCTGCCCTGGTTTGGATTGTGTGGAAAGAGAGGAATAATAAGATTTTTGAGAATAATTCAAATACTTCTCAGCACACAATATTTAGCACAATTATATACAACTTTCAAATATGGACAGGGATCACTACCCCAACAGCTCAGCAATTTGCTGCAGCAATGCAACGTAGTGTGGAAACTTCTGACTCGGATCCACCTACAATAAATGGTATATCAGATGGTTCAGACAGCGATATTGACTTACTGGAACAGGATTGAAGAATAGGGCATCAAGGAAACTTCACAAGGAAACAATATGGAGCTTGGTAAGATGACGTTGGGTTTTGTTTTGTTTTTGGGATTAGGATACTGGAAAGAGGTATCAATTGCTGCTAGGAGTTTCAGCACTGTTTCAGAATTGATATCAGGAATAAATAAAGGGTGGTCTGGATTAGCAGATTTTAGATAGCGTAGTATGAATAAATGGGTACAAGAGTCTATTGGCATCAACCTGAAGGATAGTTAGGAATTTTTTTTTTTTACTTTTGTTTTTTTGTTGTTTTGGGTATATACCTGATATACCCTGTTTCTGTAAAAGACAATTTTGTTTTTTCTTTCGGAAAGTAATGAAAGCGGGCAATCCTACTCGGATATGCTTTTATCCAAAAAAAATAGTCTGTACTTCAATTATAGTAATTTATTTTTATATTAAATCTTGAAAAAAAATTCTATTTTAACATGGATATTCTAACTAATTTTATATTTAAAAAATCGAATAATGATAGTAAACAATTATTTATGATAATTGGAATCTTTTCTTACCGGATGCACCGGTAAAAAAATCAGATAGTGAGGAAAGCATGTATTTCCTATCGAAGATGCCAGTAAGAAAAGGATATTTCATTAATTTGCCGGTAAAAACAAATATGGAAAATCTGACCGGTCTCCCTATCAGGTAAGAAACGGTAGATAAAAACAAACTATTACTTCCGACAATCACCATTAAGAACAGTGGTCAGAACTAATCTATTTTCTTGTAGTCGTTAACTCAAATGAAACGATCAACGATACACTTTTCTTTGCAGTTTGATTAACAAAACGGTTAACGTCAACAAAATCTTTTTCGTTTGATTAACGAAATAGGTAAGGCTCATAGCTATTTTAGTAATCGTTATTTACGTTTGACACTCCTGAATAATTTCACTAAATTTGGATCGTCTGAACCGTGTACGCGCTAAAAACCTAGAATTCTTTTTCAAAAACATCTGGTCCCACCTGTCATTGACACACTTTCTTAAAAAATGATTTTAAATTGTTGAAATAACTCTTTAACTAGGCTAGCTCCCTTTCCAAGTTTCCATAGTACTCCTAATTCAATTGATCAGTAAATGTACTTTTGTAAAAGCTACCAGTCAAATCGATCGCCAAATGTTTTCAAACCAAATTTATGCGCTAGAATGCATGATCGATAGTCTTATAAAAGTGACAAGTAAGGCTTCCAAAATGTCTTATTTGGGGACTGGGGTCTAACTCTAACCCCCAGTCAGCTTTCTCCTCTCGTGTATTGAACAACGTGGCTACAAATATAAAAAAATTCTTTCTTTCTCTCTGTTTCCCTGTACATCCTAATAGTTCCTCTCCAAGAGTTCATGCATAGAGATCAGTGTCACAACTCACAAAGCATCTACAACTTCGAATTAGAGGTAAGTTTCCATACTTTATTTTTCATGTTTCTTCAATATGCTGAGGAGCTATGTTTCAGAATTTCTTTTTAATTTCTCTATATATAATTGATATGCTTGTTGATTTGATATGTTTGTTTGTTTTTATTGTGTTCAATAGTTTTAAAACCTTAATATTAATTGAGTGAACTAGGCTTTTATCGTTTTGATGGTTTTCATTTCGAAAACTACAAAATAAAATTGATGTAGCTTTTTTAAGATTTCATGTAAATCGGTGGGTTAGAGCCCCACTTTTTCTCAAAAAATACATTGAAATTTTTTTTCCAATCTGATGAGTTAGAATTCTAGCTCCAGTTACCATCTAGAGATCACATTACATGTGTGCAAGTGCAATATGTATATATATACTAATGAAACACGCTTTATAATTTGTGTCAACGTGATGATCAAAGATTCAATAATTACAACATGTAATCATGATAATCCTTCTTCTGATTACACCCTCATCCTTATCACATATATCAGTCATTATATCATGAAACAGAAATGCTAGAGTGTACAAAAGGTACTATTCAAAGTAGGTACAACAAAAATTTACTCAATTTAGTTACATGATATAGAATAATTATTCTCTCTCAAGTCAAATATATCTTTGTATAATTAACATTACTTAGTAGCTTGATATATTTAACATTACTATTTAACTAGTAAAGAAAGAGAGTACATGAAAAAAAATTCAATTGACGTTTCCATAATGCATGTATATATATAGCAGCACTACAATGCTGGAAAGACTTCTAATATATATATGATGAAGTACACATAACACATATTAGGTCCCTGGTCTAGTTTTTTTGAACTGTACCATGTATGTACGTATATTTTGTCCATATTTGCATGAAAAAAATTAGGGCTTGCAAACTTATAGTCAATGAAAACACAAATGGTGGATAATTATGCATGCAGACAAAAATTTGGAATGAGAAATGATCCCTCTGGTTTAGTTGTTTGTTTCCTGGTTTGATACTGATCAAGCACAATAATGCCCACTCAAGGTTCAACTCCAGCAGTAAGACGCCAAAAATATAATATATATTATATTTTGAATAGATGTATTAAGTGGGTATTAGTAACTTCATCAGTCCATTAATTAATGTATTAAGTGGATAGTGACTCTTCAATTTGAAGACAAAAATCTCCTGAACATATATATATATATTTTTAAAACAAGTACAATAGTTATTTAATTAATTAATTTCAGAGCCTTTAGAAATTTATTACCTCAAAAGAAAGCCTTTTAGCAATTTAACTATTATATTCCTTTCTATAAGTAGGATGATATTTTATTGTACCCTGTATTTTTTTAGTCTATGACCTTTATATATATTAACTATTATATTCCTTTCTATAGGATGATTATTTTTATGTACCTTGTATTCTTTTTTATTAATCTATGACCTTTATATACATACATGCATATATATATATATATATATAGAGTTGTGCTAAAATACTTTATAAAGCACTAACATTCAAATACTTTAGGCTCGTATCTCGAGATACAAAGTGCAAACAGCCGATCAAGACCGTTGAAAATATTATCTATATTAACATCTATTTGGAGGCCAATTTTCATATTTTTTAGAATTTTTTTACTATTTTATCGGGTATGTGAAAAATTCATTAATCTAACGATTTATAAACCTTCAATTAAACCTACTTTGCACCCATCCGATAAAATAGTAAAAAAATTTAAAAAAATGTAAAATTTGGTCTCTAATTTTTTGTTAGTATGGAGAACATTTTCAACGGTCTTGATCGATTGTTTGCACTTTATATCTCGAGATATGAGTCTAAAGTATATGCATGTTGGTGTTTTATAAAGTATTTTAGCACAACTCTATATATATATATATATATATATCATAGTCATCATCACTCATCACATAGTTCCACTTCGAAATCTATTTGATGACCAAGACATTTAATATTCAATGCCCCATAATTTGTACAATCAATTAAATTTTCATGCATTAAAAAATAATAAGAAATAAAAATAATAAAATTGGATCGTCAAAGATATCTCAATGGAGATATCTTTTTGAACCGTTTGGATGGATACACACACGCACACAGAACAGATATATTGTTTGAGATTGAATTTTGAGATAATTAAAGTGTGAAACAATTAAGGTAGAATTTGTACTTCATGAAACACCTCTATCCAAACACCAAACTATATGTAGCAACACACATGTTGCAAGTGGGATGGGATCAACAACAGCAGAAGATCCAAGCGGCATCAGTGTTAATTTTCCAACGTTCAGCCCGGTCAAAATTCATGCACAACAACTAACAGATAGCAAGCTATAGCAGGTGATGCATGCGCTCAACTCCTAGTCAAACCTAACTTCCATGAACCTGCCTTCATGTCAACGCCAAACAAAAAATTCAAGAAAGGTTAAAGCAAATGCATTTAATGAAATTCAGTACAAAAATATGCACTCCTAAAATAATATGCATAGGACACCCATTTTGTTCTATGCATACATGTATAGCTCAATAAATTGAGATTTAAGTTTCTCAATAAATTCCTCATATACAAATATTGTAGGAAATCAAATTTTGTGATTTTTAGAGTTTTCTTGCTATTTTTTAAAAACATTTTAGATTTAATACTACAAAAGTGTCATTTCTGAGCTGTTTTTAAAAAATATTTAAAAAATAGCAAGAAAACTCTAAAAATCACGAAATTTGATTTCCTACAATATTTTATATGAAGAATTTATTGAGCAACTTAAATCTCAATTTATTAAGCAAATTAAATATACACAGGCGCATAATACGTTATGTGGTATACTATGCATATTATTTTAGCCTTGCTCGTGTATATATATATGACACATATGTTTCTCTAATATATGTAAATCCACTTATCCACATACATTTACTTCTGGGATATATCAAGAATGGATGAATCCGCCACAAATTTCTAGAAGATAATGTACCTAATTAAATGCTCCAACTTTTGTTGCGATTGAATGAAATATGTACATGAACAACTAAAAGGCTGTTAACTATTGTCCAAAAAATTTGCTCGTCATATAATTAATTCTTTTTTGCTTTTAAATCATGCAGATTCATCTTTTCCAGTTTTCCTCAACCTAAAAGAAGATTGTTTTTTTGGCCAAAATCATTTCTAAAAAACTTAATATATAGAAGATTGTTTGGGATTTTCCTTTTGAGATTTAGTGAACTTTTATAGGCTTTCCCAATATTTATATTTCAAGGAGAAATCATGATATATATTAATCTTAATCCATTGATTATTGTATGTGTGCTTCGTCCTTTTTAATGCAAATTTTTATATATGATCAAGAAGTTATTATAAAAATATGTAATGATCAACTTAAAAAGCAGGTACTTGTTTTTAGAATGTATAATTATACAAATACAATGCAAGAAATTGTATCAGAGTTACAAATATACAATACAAATATATTAATACAAACATTAAAATAAGTTTATTTCTTTCTCAACAAGCCGACTGGAAAATTCTACAAGCATAATTAATCATATCCAAGATCACTGCTGATTAGATGGAGCATCCCAGAGATCCCCCATCAGCCCGACCTCAAACCCTAATTCTCTCGAGATATTTCCACTGCCAATGGTATCCCCTGTGATTGTATCCCCATCTAGCTGATTTTGCTGATGTTGCTGTAAAAAAGAGTCTTCACTGATCAACGAATCCAAATAAGAGGATAATACTTCATCGCCAAACCCATCAAGTCCTTCAGTATTGCGCCATGCAGATCTGGTCTCTAATTCCAAATTCATGTTCATTCCATTCAGAAAATTGCTCTGATCATCTTGCATATGTAAAGTTCCTCCTGTCTCTCCAAGAAGTGCTGAAATGGGGCCCTGGTTTATTTTAATGTACGGCATGGCGGTTGCACTTGTTGTTGGTAAATACTCAATCTTATAATTGTTATCATGATTTTTGTGATTGAAATTTCGGTTGCAATTGTTGTGGTTGCTTCCATTGCTGTAGTTGTTATCAGATAGAGGTTTGTGTGTGCGAGGATCGATTCCTTGAGAAATGAGCTTTTTGCTGAGATGGGTGTTCCAGTAGTTCTTTATCTCGTTGTCGGTTCTACCTGGTATCCTCCCTGCTATAAGTGACCACCTGCAGATTAAACAACGTGGGGAAGAAATTTAGTGCATTTATATCTTTTTAATTTGTATTTTTCATCTCTGCAGATAGGAATATCGGCTATTTCAAGAAGAACCTAGCTAGGGCACATGCTTAATATTGTGGATCTTTTCTCATCTTCTCACTTTAGTCTTTTAGGTTTGTTGATGTTTGCTAAATTCTATCATACTCATATTTATATGGAATTGTATATGCGATATCCAATTTTATACTTTTTCTGTTTTTCAGTACACTATTCATTTCATTTTGAAATTTAGATGACAATTTTTTTTACATTATTGGATAAGTAATAAGTTGGGTTTGTTTCCCTAAAAAAAGCAAGTTTTCTTATCAGAGAATTAATGAAGATGTGCAACCCCAACAGAACCGTTCTTTCCTCCTCCATGCTACCCCTCTATTTTTGTGAATCACCATGAGAGGATCTTTAACCCAGAAGGAATTTAATGAGAAAAAGAGAAGAAAAAGATAGCATCAAATCAAGGGAGAATTGAAGAAAGAAATAGAAACCCTAAAACATTGTTTCAAAAAAAGAAACCCTAAAACATCCAAATTAAATAGTTAAATACAACCACCAATTTCAGATCAAACTTTCACCATAAACTACCTATTCCCAAGGAGGCGGTGGAGGCGCAGGATGAGATCCTCCTCGGCAAGCGATATTGGCCCGCGTCGGATCGACGGCCTGAGGTAATTCATCCACCTAAGACGACAGCTCTTGCCGTCCCGCCTCAACCCTGCCTTTTTTGGCAGCACGCGCCATCGCCCCTCACCTTCCCTTTGTACAAACTCCGCGAGCACTTCATCCTCCTCAGGAGTCCATGGGCCCCGCTTTATTCCCACATCCTTGTCACAGCACTGTGTGGGACTCTTTAATGCCGCTGCACCCCGCCTGGAAACCCTACAATTTTGCATTACAGAGCTGTTCATGTTGTTACTTCTTCTTCTTGCGATGGATCTGGGGTTTGCTTCGTGAGGAAGATAGATGGATCGGGATAGATACATATATTTTCTAGTGGAGTTGCCATATTTTGGTCGTCTGGATTTTATGTGGCGTCTGTATTCGCAGAATGCTCTACAACGAGTGATCGTGTGCAATAGTTGATATGATATAGAATGAAAATATAGTCACTAGAGAATTGAGTACTTGGACATGCCACAGGGAACACTTAGTGGATGGAGTGGCATTTTCTGGGGAATTTAGTACGACTAATAGAAGGCAGGTCCTATTGTGTAAAAATTGTTTTTCAGTAGACTTGGTTTATACTTATTTGTGTAAACTTTATCTGAATGAAGTTTAATACAGCTTTTATTGTATTTCAGTGAAACAGAGTTCAATTAATTTGTAATTCAATTTTTTATCGGACTAAGATGATATATATGAAATGAGAAAATGATTATCATCAGTCCATCTATCTATTAGATTAACATATTTACTTTCTGAGTATTTTTTTCAAGGAATAATGATGATTATTTCCCGATAGTTTTGCAATCTATAGAACAATACTCAGTACTCCGGCTATATATATACTCTTTAACTGGTTATTATCAACCATTTTGAGTAAGCTATTAATTCAGTACAATTCATTTATTAGATGCTCATTGCAAGTTGGCATATAAAAGGAAGATATGAATCGGGGACCCCCATGAACCAAGTTTGTATTCTCTGGTCCCGTGATGAAAGAGTGACTTATATTATATATGCACAGATGCATAGACTTCTCTTGGCAGGAAAAATGCTTGACCAGAGAACAAAGGATAATCATTTCACTACAAAAATGTCTTCTCTTATTCGTGTGTTTATTTTTTTCGTATGTCCTGCGGATCAGCAAATGACATGTTTTGCTTTGCCAGTTACGTTCCTCCGATTCGTATCAATGTTCGTGCGGATTAAATCGCTGCACCAACAAAAAAATAACCCAACTCCTCTCCAGTTAATCATCTCGTGATTGAAATACTAGAAATTAAATCAATATAAATTTCTCTCTATTTGTCCATGAACTCTTATGTTTCATGACTGTGAGAGCAAAACCCATCTCCGGCGACACGTCTTGCTCTACCGTCTCTCACCTCTCACCTATCACGGCCTCGTTAATTCTCGCCCGTCTCCCGGCTCACCCGTTGCAATCTTCTATCGCTACTCCCCACCAATCAAGGTCTAAACCCAGAATTGAACTGAGATTGTAAAAAAAAGTAGATCTAAACTCTAAAACTTAATCCAAACAATGCTCGTACACTACCTGTCACTACTACAGATCTGACATTTAAAAGCGGACCAAAATGTCCTTTAAAATCGGACCTGAGGCCGCTGTTAAAGAAAGAGCTGTTAAAAGTGTAAAGTGTCTGCTGCTAGATATTTGGCCTTTAAAAGCGGACCACTTCGCTGCTAAAGGTTCTTTTTGCAGCGGCCTGGAGCATTTAAATAATCCCTATTACACCGGATCCCAAGGTCCAGGTCCGCTGTTAAAAGAGTATTTAACACCGGATTCTTAGTTGGAGGCCCGCTGTTAAAAGAGTATTTCTTATATTTTCAAAATATCTCTGACAGCACAATTAATGTGCATGCTTCCATGGAATGGGATCTGGTGCTGCGCGGGACCGTGTAGCGCAGCATCAGAACCGTCCGATTTTCACTGATTTGCATCAAGATTCGTGCCAAAGTATAAAGGCCCTCCTGATTTTCATCTCAGGCTGTCGATCGCGAATTGGCGGTCGATCCTGACCGTCCATCTGCTGTAGCGCGGTACTGCGCTAAAGCAGATCCGGGGCCATGCTTCCATGCGCTGTAAAAGAGAATTGTAATTTTTTTTTCAAAAATGACCTAAAATCTTATAATATTTACATAAATAATCTAGATTATCATTTTAAAAATAACCTAAACATTTAAGATAATTCTAAAAATAGCGTTAGGTTGTTTATTTAAATTTTAAATTAATTCTACATGTATATTTAAGATTCAAATTTCAAATATATATTTTAGAATCTAAATTTCTCTTGATCTGTGGGGTTTTTATTTCTTTTGATTCATGTTCCAAAATTTCTAAGAAATAAAACTTTTCAGATGAAAGAAAAAAAAGTAAATCAAAAGACAAACAATTTTTTCCAAGTAGCTAGTAAATACTTTTTTTTCTTAGAGAAGAGATCAGATGAGAAATGAGAAATGTGAATCAAAGAGGTGAGAAATGAGAGAAATGAATGAATTATATAGAGAAGAATCAAAGAGGCGATCCGTGGGTTTTTTTTGAGTGATTTTTTAGCGTCAGATCAGTCTAGAATGGATGCTGTGAATTAGAAACTGTATGAAGATATGTGGGATATCTTTTAAAACCGGAGTGTACAAATGGTCCGGTGTAAAAGACCCCTTTAACATCGGCGAGTACAACGGTCCGGTGTAAAAGACCCTTTTAACACCGGCCAGTACATTGGTCTGGTGTAAAAGGCCCCTTTAACACCGGCCGAGTACCATAGTTCGGTGTAAAAGACTCATTTAACACCGGCCGAGTACCATAGTCGGTGTAAAAGGTCCCTTTAACACCCAAGTTTGATTAAAGTTCGGTGTTAAAGCTATAGCCGATTTAAAGGGGACTGTTAAAGCTTCTTTCTGTAGTAGTGTGTAAACATTATAATTAATCTGTACGTACCTCATTAAATTCAGATTTGTAATCCTGTAAATTATCTAGATCCTCTCAATATTTTAGTTTAACTCAGAAAGAACTTTTACCAAGTTTTTATTCAATCAATGTCTCAAACTGATTCGAGCAAGATTTTGAAAACTAACCTCACACTATATTTTTTTCTTTTAATTTGAAATTATCTACGTACGTTGAATAGCTATATATGTGTGTGTGTATCGGTCCGCGCATCCCATATGTCTAAACTCTAAAGCCACCATCTCGTGGTTCGTAAGAACAATATCTATCTATTCAGGATTTTTAAATCAAGTAAAATGAATTGTTCTTTCAAGTAGAGATGACCTCCATGTGTTGATCTAGCTAGATCAGATGACCACCTTTCATGACCTCCTTCACAAAACCATCATGACACTTCATTGATATAATACAACTCTGTATATATGCGATGTTTTGTACATTCTTAATCGACTTTTAATTAATAATAATGGGTTTTTTATTTGTCATATATAAATTAATGGAAACTTAGGATTTGTCTAGTTTCGAAGTCACTACAACACAAAAGGACTTTAGTGTCGCATAACTATCACCGGATCTTAATGTCACCCAGAGTTAAAAAACACCAAGAAGTATTAATCTCATTTTTTTAATAAAAATCGGTGATAATTATCACCGGTTGTTAAGAAAAACCGGTGATAAAACTTTTATCACCAGTTGTTTGTAAATAAATGATGGACCGGTGATAAAAGTCAAATAAAAAAGTCAAAGTATTATCACCTGTTACATTGCTAATACTTTTAGTACCCCTTCTACTACGTCGGAAGAAAAAATTGGTGATAAAGACAAAAAAAAACCTGAGAATAAAGCCAACTTTTGGTGTAGTGAGTTTGAGATTAAATTTGGCACCAAAAATTACAAATAAAGTAATGACATGTAACAAATATGGAGCATCGATCTAAACAAAATAAGAATTATATTACTATACGATAAAGAATTATTGCATAAGAATTAATAAGATAATTTGTATAAATAATTATAGTATTGTAGTATATTTATTCATAAAAAGAGCATAAAACTACCAGAGCCTCTTCTTCCAAAGTCAAAATGGTTCTCTCAACAATTTTTGTCCCAGTTCTCCTAATGGCTCCACCAAATTCATTAAAGACCACAAAATTGGTGACAAAGAAGGAATCTAAGGTTAATCAAGTAGTGGTATAACTTGAATAAGAAGAGAAATCTGAAAATAATTCCAAAACAGGGTGTAAACATGCACCTCAATATAGAAAAACAAAAACAAACCCAAAACCTAATCCAAGCTCCTTGCCAATCATTATGGAAGGCATTCAACACCTCTCTCAACAAATATATCACATGTCCATGATTGTGATGCTTGATGACAAGGATGATGTCAATCCCACAATTTTAACTCCTTGGAATCCACAAATATTTGGAAAAGAGAAGATAAAGAAGAGAGGTAGTGAAGAAAAATAAACAAAAATTAGGATAAAATTTTAATATTTGCTATGCTTCAATAAAATCTTATTAGATGAAGTTTATTGTTTCATGTCATGTTTAGTATGAAGATCAATTTTCACATCTTGTATGCATTTTCTGAATTAATGAAATAATTGCTTTCATCATGTGTGATTCTTCTTGATTAATTATTATTGTCTTCTCTACTCTTAATACTAATCAACATATTAAATTAAGATTCAAGTAAGGGATGATTGAAATTTCAAATTAACTTGATATGTCTCTTGATTATTGCTCATTTCTATTCTTAAAATAACAAATTTAAGTTGAAATGATACTTGCGCTTTAATTGTAAAACTTTTATCATTAAGGGAGAGCAAAATTTAATACTTGACTTTCTTATAAACATATGCTAAAATTCAGGGGGAGCTTTTATAATTGAGCCTTTTATCATATTTTGCAAAAAGGAGGAGAAATATAATGATTTGCATCATATATTATGCACATCACATATGATTTTGCAAATTGTCAAAATGGGGAGTTTGTTGGATTAAACTCATCTTTTATTTGACAATTTGTAAAACAATTCAGTACTAACCTTGCATAATTGAGTTTTATTGAGATGCATGTTAACATAGATACACAATAGAGATGCAAATGCTCAAATATGCATATACAAGTTAAGACATACTCAAAGACATCAAGAGCAAATAAATTGAACATTTCCAGAACCATGTGTTACCATAACGCATGCTCAACCCGTCACAACAGGTGCTCAACTCATCATAATGGATTCAAGAGGAGAAGAGCTTGAGCAGAAATGATTTTTCAGAGCCATGTGTTGCTGTAACGCATCATAGACCTGTCACGATGAGTTCCCAACGATGTGTAAATGGTTGATACAAGCCATTGAAAATGTTCAACATACTAAAACTTACTTGAGATCAAATTTTACATTTTTGAAAACTGTTTACAATTTTTCACTATGTTAAATTTTAAATTATGGTTTTTATCAGTTTGTATAGGTGTTGTGAGGTTATACTTCAATTTTGACAGATCTATATATTTTCATACTGGGAGGTTATACTTGCAATGCAATTAGGTAACTTAATTATAGTGATGAGAGTTAGAATGTTAGATTGACATTGACGTAATTAGATTATAATTGTTTATTTCATGTCAATTTGCAACATCATTTCTTCTGTAAATCAGTCTCGGTTAAAGATTATAGTATGAACGGCCGGCATCTTTTCTAACTACGAGTAGTTACCACCTAGTCATTAATTATTAACTTCATTTTAATATATATATATCACCAAACTCAGAGGTTGGTCAAATATTAAAATTACTCGAGGTTGGTCCACTATTATGTTATTTTTTCTGCTAAATGTGCTGAATGCTATGTAAATATTGGAAGCTGACATTTGAAACTAAATCATCCCAGAAAACTTATTATGATCTTCTCTCCTAGCCTTGTGTTCCATAAAAGAAATTAAAATTCTCTCTTCCTGTTAAAGTGTTAATTCATTCTTCTATTTTCACCGTGGCAGAACAATCTCAAAATAATTTAATGGAACAAGGGACTAATTCTTAAGCACGGTAAGAGTAACTTTCTTAAAAATATATATACATATTTTTTTTGTAAAGCGAGAAAGGATAGATGAAGAGAGAGATGAAGAGCTGGAGTCTGGAGAGATCAACTTTATTTTCATGAAGAGTAACTTTTTTTCTCAAAAATAAAAAGAAAGAAAAAAAGACTCCAGCGAATTTTAAAGATAAAATGAAGATTCATGCTTACTGAGTTACTGTTCTTTTTCTTAGATAGAAGATATTGAACGAATTTCTAAATAAGACAGGACATCAAACTATTGGACAGAGCCTAAGCATCCGGCAATTGAAATTACAACTCGCCTAAACATTTGCAATTCATTTTTAAGTTGAATAAAATGCTCAAAGAGCCTCTGCACCTTGCAGTGTTAGAGAGGATTTGAACCCCTTTTCCATGAGTCAGGACTGAGAATCCAGAAGAGCATTTCCAGTTTTCCATGCTTTCCTTATATTTTTTTGCAGAGCAAATTTTCAAAGAAAAGGAGGGTAGACCGGTAGAAACATATCATTATCACTCCACGCCTAGATACACTAGCAACAATTCCCACAGTTTAATAATAATAAATACAGTACGGTAAGACTGTCAGTACAGTAGCTTATATACATAACCATTAGTCTATTACATTAACATCAACAGGTCCAGACAGGCTTAGTAGTTGCAACCCACAGTTCCCGTGTCAGCAAGCGTGTTACTTATTAACACTACCTACATAGCTACAAACCATGGCAGCATGTTTGCAACCAAACTTGCATCCCATGTTCTTGAGTTTTACCCATACAGCTCACGCATCACCTTAAAATTACCAACAAACATATCATCATCATCATCTTGGAAAGAAGCATAATACTTGCATAGAACCCGACCAGCAACCTTCCATGCAAACCCGCATTTCACAACTCCATCAATCTTAGCCCTTTTGTAAAGAATTTGGTAAATTGCTAGGGCCTCATTTTCAATTTCTTTGAACTCCTTAGCTTCATATAGAATCTACACAACCAAAGTAATCAATTTTTTTAAATTAAGCACATAGACACGTCATAGTTTGTTGTGCAAGTCAATTACCAAATTGAGGCATGACAATTGAATAGCTCCAGCTTAGAATCGGGCATAGAAATATAGTTAAAGGTGCGAGACTTAATTTTTTCATGCTGCTATGTTCTCTGTTGTATGCCATTGTATTAATTTTATTTCCGTATGATAAGTTGGGCTCCTAGTAAAAGGGTAAACTTGCCTTCTTATAGCCCTCAATGATTTCTTGGCACCTCATATTTTTCATGTCCTTCTCCTGAATTCCCAAAGCCCCGCTCATTTCCTTCAAGTAAGCATCATAAAGAACTTCCCACTTATCATTGCATTTTTTTGGAACTTCCACACTCAAGCACGGAAGCATCTCAAACTCTGAAAGCATTAAATTATATTAGAAACAAAACCATCATTCAATATTGTTGCATTACTGAGTAAAGCTATGGCACTCCTAGAAACACCAAGACCTCATGTCCTCTCAACTCAAAAACATATTCAAGCACGGAAGCATCTCAAACTCCGAAAGCATTAAATTATATTAGAAACAAAACCATCATTCAATACTGTTGCATTACTGAGTGAAGCTATGGCTCTCCTAGGAGCACCAAGACCTCACGTCCTCTTAACTCAAAAACATTCCTAACTATCTTTGCTCAATTTCTTCATAGAAAAATCTTGTAGGGGACAAATTTTTTTCTATTTTTAGAGTTTTAAGTAGTTTTTAATTTTTTAAATGATCTAGTTTTATATATAAACATCGATTATTTTATTATTATTTTGGAGTCACTTTCAAAAATTCAAAACGATTACTTAAAAAGCTAGAAATAGAAAACTTTTTGTCCCCAACAAGATTTTGATAGAAAAAATTATTAAGCATGATGAATAGAAATTTAAAAATATCTAAAAATGTTTTTTAACTAAGAGCGCCATAGATTTACTCTGCATTACTTATATAGAAAACACTCCAGAAAAAGTCGTAAATAGCCAATTTAAAGATTGAAACAATCGGATGTGTCTGCATATCCCAATCCTTAAAGGAAGTTGGCTACTGTACTTGGCAAAGCACCGACCCTCTATGTGTCACTCAAAATCTCAATTCAAAATGCCGGTCCAAGCTCCTCAATGACTATCTACGTATTAGTCTTGTAAGAAAGCAAGCTATATATTTTTTGGATGGACCTACAGAGGACAAACCTTCGTTTATGAATACTTTTAAACCCCATCCAATAGCCATCAGAAAGATGCGAAACCAATCTAAAAAATATAATACTTGAGTAGCTCATATTGGCTATTTAAATCATAAAAATAATAAGATATGGAGTCCAAGCACAAGCAGATTGTTTCTTTGCTAAACACTGTAGCATACTTCAGAAAGATAAGGACAAAACTTGCTTTTTGTCTTGGATACAAGAGGAAATGGTAATGCATGACACTATATTTCCAAATGGCATCTTTAAGAGAGAGTATAGGAATAAAGGTGGTGCCAAAAACATATTTCTCTTGATATGATGCACCACATGTTGCAATCTGGTAAGATGAAAAGTATAATTTTATTCCCTTGGTCAAACTTAATGAAATGTTATCAAATACCTTAGGCTTGAGGACAACGTTCAAGCATATATCAACCGACAGGGAAAGCACAAATAATCACCTTTATTTACATATCTTTTGTGAAACTTGGAAAACAAATAATCACCTTTCTTACTTGATTGAAGCTTTTCTGCTTTGAAGGACTTCACCATGCTATATATCAAACCAAGTATAGAGGAAGAGTTGTAAGTGACATCTTTGGAATCTTTATCATCACTCTTTTCCATGAAATGGGGATATTTGACCACCTTCAGATCTTTCCCAACTTCAACCTGTGCATTAAAAAATCAAACCCAAATCTATGTTGTTAGGTAATAGCAGCCACAACATCTTCCGCATGCTGGCTTCAGCCCTCTAGGAATTTTATTCATTACATCTTTATCCTAGCAGTTCAGGTGCCAAGTTGTACTGGCTGGTAGGGTCACATTGGGTCTAAGTCCTTTGAATATTTAGGTTCAGGTCAAGTAGCTCCGGACTGGACTATTTGGATTGTAATGCGCCAACTCTATTTCAGAAATTTGAGGAGCATTTAAATAGGCAGGATGGATTCTCTAGAAACCAGAATACAGCAAAGAACCTACAGCACCACATAAATTCATATATTTACCCTCATACTGCTCAGACCCCCAATAACTTCATATATTACCATAACACTCCTATACAGCCCAGTGCTTTACCTAAAATTACCATAGAAAGGGACGAACCTTTTTTCCAGTCTTAGGAGCATCAAGGGCGTCATAGTATATATTGATCAATTTCTCTATTTGTGACCACACTTCTTCTTTCTCTACACCAGGAGTTAATAAGCGGTCCATGTAAACCAACCAACAGTCAGCAGCCAAGCCAACAGTGGGACTATAAGATGAGAAATCGTGAAATGAAGATTTATCATACACACTGTCATTTGTTGGACCATATGAATACATAGTACCATTTGATAACAATGATAAGCTTGTTTCTTTACTTCTTCCATTTTTATGGTTAATCACCACTTGCAAAATTATAGGCTTTATAGAGAGGCACAATTGTACAATTGTTTCAATGACATTTTTAGTATTTTTTATGGAAGTACAATTCAATGTGATTATTTTTTTTCTTCTTGAGGTAAATGTAAAGCTGAATGATCTCTGAGGCTTAGTTGTGTTGTACAAAAGAAGAAAAAGAGAATGGAAACTTCAACGAAGGCAAGGTACTGTGCAGTCCATTATTACAACAATGACATTAAGAACAGGAAATGTTTAGCACAAACACTCCAACCCAAACATTACATATAACTCTTTTGTAATTACAAGTTGCTCGATTGACAAAGAATTGCAGTCACTTTCAACTTTAAATTACCAATGAAGAGAGGAGTGTGCATGAAGCTCACCTTGGTTTAAATCTATTTATCAGAAAACTGTGAAACAGCTTTTTTTCAAGTTCATCACTCTTCACATGAGCAAGGCTTATGCTATCTCCACCTTTCTTTGATGAATCTTCTTCCGATGGCAGCCATGGGGTACTAGGTTTAAAATTCTTTAGCAACTGAAAAATATAATCCATCAGAAAACATTGAATATTTAATTACTATTTTGGAACCATCTTAGAAATCTGAAACAAGTACTTTAAAAAACTCTAAAAACAAAAAATTCTTGTATCCCACAAGACTTTGATATAAAGAAATCACTAAGCATGATAAATCGAAATTTGAGCCATCCGTATGTGAGCACCATAGCCCAGGTCAATTATGTATTTCAGTAGCATCTCTATTTCCATAACTTGTTTGGGTATCTTTTACTATTTGTTTCCTAATTGCATTTCAAGCCTGATAGAAATTTTTTTAGTATCCATAATTAAAGAAGCACTACATACCTCTGGATGCCGAGATACCCAGTACATATCCCCATCAAAATCACTGTTAGCCATTTCATCAGCCAGTGATCTGGGTCCCACAACTGGAAAGAAAATGGCAAATTTTGAGTCTCCCACAACTCTTTCCAGACCTTCTATATAGGTAGCTTGAAGTAGGTGTATGTCGCCAGGATGTAGTCCTGGGTGCTTGTACACTAATACATACCCAGACAACTGCCCCTTGTCCCTGCATATTTCAGATAGTTGCTTATTTTTTAATAGTGTTCTATTTGAATGGAATAAATATAGCACCTAGTAACAGTATCTTAATAAAAGAGGCATTTTACTCTTAGCCAAGATGTGTCCAGGTTTCCGCGAAATGAGACAGATGCAACCCAACTCCATTTTGAGGTCTACCAGACCTATGGTTAAGGGTAAAATCAGCCAATTCATTTTTAACTAACTACTGTGAAATTAAACTCTGGCTATGTAGTTTTTACATAGCCTGTCCCAAGTCAGGAAAAGGAGGAGAGTTGTGATAGGCTTGGCGAGCAAACGTAAAAATTTAGCCGTTCTTATGGAAATGAAACCCAATACGATTGGATTTCATCTCTAGCCAACCCCAACTTGCTTGGGACTAAAGGCTTTGCTGCTGCTGCTGCTGCTGCTGCTGCTGCTGTTGTTGTTCTTGTCATCAACTGCTGTGAAATTAAGCTATAGACCTATTTTACAAATGCACACACAAGTATACATATTTCACAAAAGAAGATACATACAGTATTACACAAACTTGATTGGCACGGAGTTTCCCAGTGGGGTCTGTGGTCCCCATGAGATAGTAAGAGTCACTGATTGGGATTTTCCCACCCTGGAGACCTTTTCTTTCTTCCCCCATCATAAACCCTAGCCGGTATTGTAAAAAAGGCTCGTCAAGAGGCATTCCCGACATGATCATCCTGGCTGTTATACGATCATTGTCTATGCCCTCATTGTTCAATGCAACTGACATTTATTTAAAAACCAATTAAGATAATAAAAAATAAGACACACTTGAACGTGTTTTTTTTCTTTTTATGAACTAATCTTTGCTGCTAGAATATTTAGTTGATGGAGGTTCATGTTAATTTCTGCTTTATCAGATGAAGTTCTCATTATCACCAAATGAGTTAAATTTGGTTCAAATATGCAATCAGGTCAAGGGGGATTGATTGCATAATTGACTGAAGAAATACCTTTTAGGGCAGCACGTCTGTCATAACGGCAAGTCTCGGCTTCTGCAAGTGCATTTGATAGGAGGCCCAAGAAGAACTCTGCTGGAACCCCTCCAAGGTGAAGAAGTGAAATCAAGTACCTTGACAGGTGTGCTTTCTTTGGATGGTTGCTAAAGTAGTATAACACGTCAAAAGATTAATTAATGAATGACAGGCAGTTTTGCAATGTACGTGCAGTTTCCAGATGAAAACAGTAAAATTAAGAGAGAGAAAATATAACTGCTTGTTATGTACCTGGTGTTGACAACTTCCAAAGAGTTGAATGACTCAACAATACCCCACATGGAAGGATCTGGCTCCACTTTGATCATGGAAGGGCGAATATGAATGGTTTTCTTTGGCAGCTATATGACCACAGAAGGTAACAAAACAAAAATATCAACAAGGATATCATCCACTTCATTAGATAATGACAGTATCATTATAATGACATTGGCAATGGATAAGTATAAGGTTCATGTACACAGTCCACAGAATCAAGTGGTTTTGCAACGTGTCCATTATACCATTAACATACCAACAAAACCAAAAGGTTTGTTAAATGAAACTTTCGCATGTGGAATTCTCTTTACCTAGGTTCATGTATTTTATTTTCAAAAAGTAAATGATAGAAGTTTGTCCCATCTAAGCAGTTCTTAAAAAATCACTAACATATTTACATACTTGCACAATCAAGAAGAAAAACTAGCAAATACAAAGAACCAATCCAGAAAACACTAAAATTTGTTCACATTGACTGGGACATCCATAATACATAGGTTCTTATAGAAACAAATTTTTTGCACCACTTAAGTTCCGAGAGACAAAAATCCTGATGTTGTTCTATTTAATGATGAAAGACTCAACTTTACCAGTTTGTTGACAAGAAGTGTGCCCTTCGCACACAATCCATTGTAGAATAGCCGAACTTGCATCAGAAGGGGCTGTTTAGGAAGCCAAGGTACAAGAGCAATTTCACTTCTAAAAAATCGAGAGACAATAACTTATTTAAAGAAAGTAATGAATTATAGTGTACCGGCTCAGCATCATTATGAATCTTTAGCCCTTTTGAACTTGCAGGATTTGGGCAATCTCTCCCACCCTGAAAAATTAAGAGAAAAAATGATTGAAATGACATGGTAAATAATACATCGAATACTTGCATGGTTTAACCATGATAACGCAACAATAGAGGTCCATGCACATTGTGGTACTGTCTACCAGTATAGTTTGTGGGGTTAATTTATCATTCTTGTTGTTGTAACACCATAAGTTCCTACATATCAGTAAACATAGCAGAACATAATGTACCTGAGTGTTCCCTTGAGAGACATAAATGGGGCATCGCAGAGCAAGGTCTTCAGAAATAAAACCAGTTCCGTCTGTATGGATGCCTTTCAAGACAGTGCTTCCATCCTACAAAAATTACACCCCAATCAAGTAAAATATGTATTCATTAATAGTATATTTCCGCATTTACTTCCATCCTGATAGACAGAATTTTTTTTTGCATTACTTGAACTTTCTAGAAGACTACAAGTAACATTTTTTTTTTAAAAAGGAGGAAGTTTATATGTATCTCTTAAAAGTCTAAGACCACAGAATACCATAATGTCTAGTGTAACAAGAACAACATCATAACTAACCCTTCCAACAATAGCAAATTGGATATCTAACCTAACAAACATCATACCGTTATAGAATTGCAAATACCTTGCACTGGATGTCTGGAATAGTTTCAACTTTCAACTCAGGATCAGATAAGTCAATGTCCAGCTTGTGTGTCTTGGACAAAATTAAAGAAAGCCTGTATGTTTATAATTCCATAATATATTAAATACAATTCATTGGATCTTTCATAATTCATTCTCAGAAAAACACGTCAGAACCCTAATTACTCAGTCTGGACATTTTACATAAGACTGCCAAAAAAATTGAATTAACTACTACCTAGAGATGTATTTTACTAAGATGGAGACGGTATGTATATGCATAAAACTAAGGCGTATTTGGTTGACAGTCTTGCCATAAAGAAAATCATTGTTTTGGTCCCTGTCCCAGCCTGAAGCAGTACGCACAAAGTAGCACTTAACAGAGGACTTGTTGCCATCTTTCTTCTTCTCTGCCTTTCCACCATCTTTGTAAACTACACGTAAAAATGACGCATAAAGAAAAAGAAGATCAAATATACAGAGATCTGATTAAACCTACCCTATTGTTCCAGTTATAATACAAATGGAAGTAAGATTTGGAGGCCCACCCATTCTACTTTTTCTAAGTCATCCTCAACCAGTGATCAAGTTTCCATTTGGTACTGTTCAGGTACCAGTGACTAAAGAATATCAGACCATGCAGACATAATATTTTCTGAAAACAGTGCAAACTATAATCCAGAAACCAAACTAGACACAATATAAAACTTTAAACCCACATAATATGAAAATAAAAGCCTCTCAAGTCAGTACAAGACAGGTAACAAATGCATAAGTGCATATGGTCACATACCCAAAAAATGGTAGCGCCGTAGGCCAAGTGCAATTCCCTGTTCTGCAACCCTATGGTATACATCGCAATAATCATGAAAGTGAAACAGTGTTTTCTTCTCTTTGCTAATTTCTTCGAATTTCACTTGAAGAATATTTTCATCACCAAGAACACGTTGTAGATGAGTCTTTTTCGACTCGAGGAAAGGACCCTGTATAACAGAAACTTAACTACTATGTAAAAGCTGAAACACTAGATAAGTGCACAGAAATTAAGGAATTATTTATCAGCATCAGATTTTTAGAATGTGTTGTTATGTTGTCCTTAACAATAACATAATCAATCTTTCTGAAGTAGTTCATGTAAAAAACCTTGAATGTAGCATATCCTTGAAGATCGACAAGGCACTGATAGACATGTGTTTTTCCTATGTCCCAGTCCGAAATCTGTATATAAAGACAATAAATTAGTTCCTAGATGTAATATTAATAATACTCACACCCTATCAAACAGCGAGCAGTGCAAAAAGAAAAGGCAGACAGATCAGACGTGAAATTTATTTCTGGTATATAGGTCATATGGTAACAGTCAAAGTTGTTACAAGCACAGAGTGCAAAAATCATAACCTTCCTTCTTTCAGATGGCTTAATATTCTTCCATCCAAATTTATTCCATATATGAAACTCGAATGCTTCCATCGTCTGTATGCAAGCAAGATTTCTTAATAATTCCATGGACACTGTCTCCTCTAGTTTCTCCCTAGGTTCATCACCATTAAGAAATGAATATAAAAAAAGATTCAGACACGTCAATCAACATAGCAAACATAAAGGTCTAGTCTTATTGAAAATGTCGAATAATTCAATAACTGAAACAGGCCAGGTCAGCAACTAGAGCTGAGAAGTCACGACCACTGTTAAATTTTGGAGGTAGAATCATTTTGTGAATCCATCAGTGCCAATATTGGATTTCATAGCAGCTGGTACTCGATTGGCACAACACTGGAACCTAATACAAGCGTAGTACAGAACCATAGACACAATAAAAAAGGATGAAAAGATTAAGCAAAATACAAACACAAAAAATAGATGATATTGTATTGGAATCGTACCAATTGTGTACCAGACGTAGCTAAACAGATACCGCAATTTCAGTACCTCACTTATGGAAATTATAAGGGCGGGCAAACATAAAAGAAAACAAATGGCAAACCTCCCAAGGTAACTCAAGATCAGAAACGCCCTCCTGAACTCGAGAGTTCCAAGAGCTCTCAACTGAGGGCTTGGTACATCCTGAAGTGCGGGTCTCACTCTTTGATGTATGGAGCTGTCGTAAATTTGTAGCCTAGCTTGATCCATCTCCATTTCAAGCCTTCTACGTACCATTTCATCATTTCCGACACTGTTGACTCCGAAATTGGATGGATTTGCTGATGCTAATATTGGAGGCAAATTTACCATTCTGCACTGAGTAGTAGCATCTTGATCAGACAGGATGAGATCCTGGGCCGTCATGTCCCAGTCAACTGTGCTCGTGTCAGAATCATCTGTACAGAGATCAGAAGAGAGTGAGGGGCCTGATCAACTGAGCTCATGTCTTTCCAACATTATTAGATTTCTTACATCTGAATGTATGATATTTCCTTGAAAGACCACAATGTTGATTTAAAGGGATAAACAATTTAGTAGGATAAACAGCCAAAACGAAAGTTAACATTTACTAGGTTATTCATACTGAGACATGCAAAACATTAGGCGAAGGAACTAGAAAAGCATCCAAATTAATTGAAACAATTTAAAAACAATTATTAAATTAGCGCTAGTGGTATTAGAGCATCTCCATCTCTGAAACTCTCGGAGTTTTCAAATTATTGACACATCAATTTTAGAAATTTAATTTTTTTAGTTTCTAAACTCTCAATCTCTAAAACTGAAAAGTTAGAGTTTATAAATTGTCACGTCAGCAAATATTACCAATATTATGAGAGACGGATCAATTTTAGCCAATAATTAAGCCACGTCAGAGTTTATAAACTCTAAAGCATAGTTGCTAAAAACCAAATATCTAATCAAAAATTGTTCTAGCGCTAGGCGAAAGAGAGAAGATCGAGACTCTAAGTGGGGGAGGTCGCCTCCGACCTCCCCCCGCCTCCACCTTCTCCTCCCTCTCCCCCTTTCTCCACTGCTCTTTCTTTCCTCCTGGATCCGATCTAATATGGAGCTGAGCACTGATCGCTCTCTAATGCTGAGGCGATCGAATGTGAAGAGATGCTGAGGCGACGATGCTGATAGCACAAGGGAGTCGATTAGAAGTCGAGATGCTGATAGCACAAGAGAGTTGATCAGATGAAGAGATACTGATAGTACAAAGGGAAGATGACGATCTCTCTGATGCTAAGGCGATCTTCAATCAGAGTGTGAAGAGATCCAATAAAAGTGATGCTGATAAACATAAGAGAGCTACTCGAAGGTATGCACTGATCTGGCCGAGGTATGTGCCGATTTAACTGATCGTTAGGCTAAAATCAGTGCTGACCTAACAGGGATATGTGCTGAGGGGCGATGTGCTAAGGTTGATGCGCTGAGGCGGAGATAAAGATCACATGTATTCTTAGTCATACCTCTGACGACTGTTGAGCAGTGTTTAATCAAGAGAAAGTGATATTAGACTTGATCATCTAGTACAATCCTGCTCAGATGTGCGCAGTTCTGGACAGCTAGTTGTGCTGAGACTAGAGGCTGAAGGTAGAGGCCATTGTGAGATCAGTAGATGTCAGTGATTTGTGTACAGATCAGAAAATGATCGACTGTGAGCCATTATGCTATGTGTATGAATTGAGATTAGATCAAGCTATCAGTGAACAGAAATGAGTTCACTGGGAGGTTAATTTGATTCTGGTACTGATCACATGTTCTGATGGAGGACTTAATCTGATAGAGGGTTTGATAGGGAGATTGATAGAGATGATAGGGTGTTCGAGATTAACCGCATTTGTTGGGAGATATGAGTGCGACTGGCAACTTACTCGTGGACGTGTGCGAAGCACAGCCGAGCTCTGATCGAGGTGTGATATGGGGATTGCGAGGCACAGATATAACCGAGCGATCTTGGGCCGGATTGCACTTTAGTTCAGGTGCGAAAGCTGGTTAAGTAACAAAGACAGTGGTTGGTAGAAGTACGAGATGCCTTGCTGCAATTGCGAGATGTGTCGATGCTCAAATATCATCCATTCAGATAGGATTTTTAAGTGTATGAAGACGATTGTATGAAACCAGGGGGTTACTTTAGTTTTGTTATTGTGTTTAGATTTACTCAAAGGGTAGGGCGTTGTTTTGCCTTATTGTTGGGTTTTAGATAGTATAGGGATATAGATAGTGATAGTGAGTATAAAATGTTGATTTTTGTTGTTTGAGTCTTGTATGATTCGTTCTTGTTAAGAAAATGAAGTGGTGCTCCTCACTTATTTAAAAAAAAAAAGCATAGTTGCTAAATAAGAAACTTTTGAACAAAAATTTCTAAATAAGAAACTCGACTACATTACTCAAACTCAATTAGATACTGTCATGTCAAATTAAAAACTCCAAGAGTTTTAGGAATGGAGATACTCTTAACAACTACAAAACCAAGATGTCAGAACTACTGCTACATCATCCGTGAGAATAACCTTAATTGCCTAATGAATCACCCATTATTTATTCTTTTAAGAAAAAGAAAGCACCTCTGACTGGTGGTCCTGAGAAACATTCGCTCTGCCGTGTAGATAAGTCATCCGCATTGTGCGCCATGACAATCGGAGAGTTCTTCGCCATGTGCATTATAAACCCTGAGAAGTTGCGCACACTACGGGAAGCAATATCCCGTAAAATCTCCATAGACACAAATTCGCCTATTCGGGCGAGCTCTTTCCTAGCGAGGTTGTCGGGCGGAAGCACCGATTGGTCCGTACAGATTCTAACGATCAATTCCTCGACTGGGTTTGGAAGTGACACGTGGTAGTGTCTCGATGTTGGAGAGAAGGGAGAGGTCGAGGAGAACGGAGTTGGTGACGATGGCATTGTTGAAATTAGGGATTTAGGGTTTAGGTTATGTTTCTTTTGCGAGTAGAGAGTGGAGAGAGAGATCAACTTCTTTCGCATGGGAAGAGCCAATACATAGACTGAAGAAAGAGGAGATACCGATCAAAATTCTGACAGTAGTGATGATGGGAAATGGGGTCAGGAAAGATTCTTTGCCGTACTGAATTGCGACGTGGGAGTAACAGAAATTGAGAGAGGAAAGTTGGTCTAATTGGCAGATTGTGCAAGATTTCAAAAAAGAGAGAGGACAGTTGCTCTCTTTGAAAGAAACTGAAAATAGTCTCAGCAACATGCTATTCGGACCACCATCTAAAAAAAAAAAATGCTATTCGGACAGTATTCTCTGCGCCCCAAGAAAGAGGCTCTCGCTATCTCTAAAATCTTTGATCGTTGGATTAGATCTCATCATTTGATCGTCAATTATGATTTAAAAAAGTTTTAGTATTATAAGAGCATCTTGACGTGACAGTTTCTAATTCAGTTTTATGAATGTAGGAGAGTTTCTTTAGAAATTTTGTTTCAAAAAATTTCTGTTTAGCAATTTTGATTCAGAATTTATAATTCTGACGTAACATGATTATTGGTTAAAAATTAATATGTCTTCCAACGCTCCCTCTCCTAAAAAAAGACTAACCAAAAAATAGTTGTGGAATTATCACGAAAAAATCTCTAATAATGTATCAATATATTTTCGCAGCTTATCGTGTGTACATAAATATGTGCATTTTATTGTAAATCCTCTTTTATCATAATGAGTGCCACTAAAAATGGTTTCGTTATTCTCACAAAAGCGCGTCAGAAATCTTTATCGCCAAAAGAAATTTGACAGAAAAAAATTAGTTTGCTGATGTGGCGATTAAGAAACTCTAATTTTAATTTCAGGAATGTACGAGTTTAGGAACTAAAGAAGGATTAAATTTCTTAACTTGATATGACAATTATTTAGAAATTCAAAGAGTTTTAGGAATAGAGATGTTCTAAGATCAAATTCATTGAAATCAAATCGAATGATTCAAATTTTAGAGGCACAAAGAATGCCTCTAAGAAGACGCGAAGGATTTCGTCTCCATGCTACGCTACTATCGCACGCGCAAATCGTTTCAATTGTCGGAAGAAACGAAACAATCGACGAAAATAAATTAATTTCGTCCTGACGAACGAAACGAAAATGCCAACATAAATTATTGCGTCCAAATTACGAAACAAAAATGCCAACAGTTGCTTTCGTGTTTGTTAGACACATTAGACAGGCCTAGCTACTATGGTATATGCCTCTATAGGTAAATTGACGAATCAGCCCCACTAACATTCCTTATTGCACATTTGGTTTACATCTGATTTATTTATGCTAGAATTGTTATACTTGTGTTAATTTGAAATTTTGAACCCACTAACTTTTATTCTTAAGCCCTATTCAGCAACAAAATTTTCACAATGAAATGAATCTATCGAAAATGAATTTCTTGATTTCATTTTGAAAATTTACAACATATAAGAATCTTTGAAATTCGCCAAAATAAGGGTTATTGTTAGATACACCCATGAGTGTCCATTTGATGTGTACTCATGTTTTAAGATTGAATCAATGAATTTCACTCTTTCTCCTTATAATTTTATGATTTATCTTTTTTTTCTCTTCATGCAATTTAATAAGAGATAGTGTGTAATTTATTGATCTAATGACTTAAACAATCAAATTGTGCACTCATGAATAAGGTGATGTGTACCTTTCGGAAAAATAAAAAGATAATTCACTCTTGAGTTCATTTTTGTTTTTTTTTTAATTGTGTTTGATCATTTAGTTGAGACCGCAGACTCAAATCCAGACTGCAAACAAATCAAGCACGTATTCGGGCCTAACTTACAAACTTTACTAAAGAAAATTCTGAGTTCCAGAGCGAAACGCCCTGGCAAATCATGAGAGGCTATAGAAGCACACACTCGATCAATAAACGAATCCCCCGCCTACCTCACTAGAATAGAAAAGATAAAAATAAAAGTACTCGGCCTCAGTCACCATACGGAAATAAGAAATTGACTACCCGTTGAAAGAATATAATAAAAGGGAACTTCATGTACCAACTAAGGGCCAAAGGGGAGCCATAGACTTCCTATGTACCAACCAGGGATCAAAGAATGAAGCTTTTTGAATATTAGAGATCTCGTAATTCCGGCTAATAGAATATTATAATGAACGGAATAGCTCCAATAATTCACGTATGGCATGCACACTCTAAACTGAGACGCTGACCATAATCACTCAAAGAGATGAGAATTTAATATAATATAAGTACAATAATATGGACATTGAAAGTACAAAATTCTCTACTAGCACTACGAGATATCAAGTGATGAACTTGTTTGGTGGGCATTAGCTGGATATCTATGAAGACATCCCAACGAGGGGATCCCACGAGCGAATTCGTTTACCGTACGTAATCCACCTGTCATGATGTCCTCAAGCTACATTCAACTGGTGATCTCCGGTCTGACACTCATCACTCCAAACCAATACATATAATATTAAATACGCATCTACCTAATAAGATAACAAATACGTTACACGATTCGTATATTGGATCTCACGTGCAATATGGAATGCAGATGACATGCATTGCAGGTAGGTCTCATTTAGTTGGTTCAGTTAACCGTTATGCAGTATGATATGTCAGATCCTATGGGTCTGATTAACAAGTATTTAGTAGTTTGGTACCACGGTTCAGTTAAAAGAAAATAAAGGTAGGTCTGGTTGGTCCTAAAAAGAAGAAAGGGATATAAACTCCAGAAACCACACCTGAAAGTTGGAGAGGAACCTAATCTATTGGAAGCTCTGTTGCGTCCGCACCGGTGTCAGCCTCATCCCCCGTGTGTGGGTCCGAGTCAACTAAACCTCCTATTTAATTGTTGGGGGTTTATCAATTTACTTTTAATTCCTTAACTAGTGTGAGTAGAGAATATACAATCTTGGCGTTGAGACGTCATTGATGCTCCTAATTTAATTTAAGTATTATTCTTACTTAGTCAATTTCCTGTGCATTGTCTCTGCTGCACGGTGATTGTTAGAATCTTATTCCTACAGTCCTTTACTTCTTTGTCAAGTTCTCACTTTTATTTATTTACTAGTTCAAGTAATGTTTTGATTATGTGTTATCATTATGTTGTTGTTACTACGTCGTCAAGACGATATCCTACGAACATCAATAAAGACATCACGAAGCAAGCATGTTATAAATTCAACCACTTTTAGTTGGACTTTTAATTATTTAAACTAAGCAAAGAAGAAAGAAAATAACTAATAGATATGTATTTATATTAATTAAGTGCTTATAGAGAAATCGATCAACGTATAATATTATATTTAGATAATTACTTAATCATAATAATCAGGTGTTTAGGTTAGAGTTATATTGTACTTTATTTAGTTTATATATAGAAAAATTGATCAATATATAAATTTATATTTATATATTTACTTAGTCCAACATGTGTTGGTGCTGATCCGAGTTTAATTTATAAGCGTAAGATACTTTTTATTGTCCTAGTACGCTTGTGATTAATTTAATGTATAATTGTTTTGAATAACTAATAATATTATTCTAATTATTATTAACTAAGTGTTTACCCACTAATTAAGTCCATCACTTTAACATTTAATTAATCTTAGTTAGCATCAATTAAATTTGAAATAAATCCTAATAACTATCTAATCGTATAATATGTGTTATAATTGTAATGCTACATATAGTATGAAGTAAGTATGGAAAATATAAGGAAATAAAGAAAGAAAAGAAACTCAAATAAACTCAATAAAATCATGTTGATTGACTTTTTAACTTCTTTGTGTAATTTAGTTTTATCTTGATTAACTGGGATCAAAGACCCAGACTTATACGTCATCGCCGGAGCTCTCGTCGCTCGGACCATATCGTCATATCCCTTATTATACCTTTCTCGGTCTTTTGTATTAATTTATTATTTCAGTCCATTTATAACTATTAAACTTTATTGGGTCATGCTTCTATTAATACCATCCTTTTTATTATACCAATCTCGGTCCATTAGAGCCCAAGCTCAATAAACTCAAAGCTATATTTATTAAGTTTATTAAAAGTCCAGTAAGTAACCAGAGGGTCCAGTGGACCTTATGGGCCCAAAGGCCCAATATATCATTTCTAAAAATATAGTCCAGAAAATACCCTAAAGACCTATATACATCTCTCAAGACCCAAATATCTATTTAATCCCTATAGTCATAAATGTCCAATTCGAATCTTACAACCCAGGCATCACTTCTGGGTTGTTCTCATAAGCAAACCAGAATAAAAAAAACAAGAGCCAGTGTAAGGCCAAAGTCAGTGCTGGTACTGGCAAAACCAGCACTGGTACACCACCTAACAAGGCTGGTATAGCCGTATCAGAACCAAATAGGATGCCAGAAGACACCAGATATCCACCCAAATCCCAATTTTTCTAGTTTTTAAGGCACAAGTCAGAACAGAATTAATGCCAGCAAATCTACACAACAGTTTAATCAATCAAGTGTGCCAGCATCTAACTAAAATAGGTCAAGTAGGCATAGCATAGACACAACAGAAAAAATCTGTGGGTTTTGACTGTTCAAATTCGAGTTTAGCTTAAGTGCAAAAAGACGTAAAACAAAATTTTTACTTCTAACTTAAGCCGAGGATTAAAAGAGGTATGCCGGAAAAATCAAAAGAGAGTTCCTTCTCAAGCGTTTCATTACAAGGACCTTTTTAATCATTTTACAGATCTACTCCTTAATTGATTTCCAAAATGTTAATCTACTTACCAATTAAATAGATTAATATAACATGTTTATACCTTGTTTCCAAATTCTTATTGGAATGCAGCCGAGCGACAAGAGTGACTATCAAGGTTAATTCATCTCGGAGTATCAAATGTCTGATACCTCTATTGGTTATCCATCAGGACTTGCCAGAGGGCGGTTTATTTCTTTTGCCAGAAATATCGTAAACCGCGGTATTCACAAAAACACTATTCACGAGAAATCGTGAATCAATATTCACGAGAGACCGTAAATCACTATTCACGAGAAACCGTAAATCACTATTCACGAGAAACTGTAAAACTCTATTCACGAGAAACTGTAAATTTGTATTCACGAGAGAACATAAATCACTATTCACAAGAAACTGTAAAACACTATTCATGAGAAACTGTAAATTAGTATTCACGAGAACCGTAAATCAGTATTCACGATAGACTGTAAATCACTATTCACGAGAAATCGTAAATCACTATTCACGAGAAACCGTAAATCACTATTTATCGAGAAAAAGACGAAAATACTAATCCCACAATCCGCATAATAAAATGATAAATCAGATTATCGCGATTCACGCAAATCACTATTCACGAGAACTCACTATTCACGAGGAAAGACGAATATAAATCTCATGATCCGCGGTGTAAAATGATAAATCAAATTACCGCGATCTTCGCAAAATCACTATTCACCAACAACTGAGAAAGAGAGAAACTATCGAATCAATCAAACCGATCGAATACGATACAAGTGAATTAGTTATTTTTCTTTTTCACCCTACCCATTTATTTATAGGAAAATGAGGAGGTTCATCGATTAGCGAAATATCACTTAAGTATTGGCTATTTACAAACCAAGTTGATTGATAGGTCAAACCAAGTTACATCACATGTTATTTTAGTTCTCTTGATTGCTTTTGCTCTCTTTACTCTCTTTTTTTATTACTTTGTTCTTTGTTGATTTGTGAATTCCTCTATTACTTCTAGAATTTGCTTGCTTTAACTCTTGGTTAGGTGATTAAGGTTTAAAAGTTTTAAATTGAAATTGTTGATTGAAAACGCTTTCATCTTATTGTTTGACCTTAGTCTTGCGCTTTATGCTCCAATATTTCTAACAATATGATGTCATCACGTGTGACAGTTAAGAGGTCTAACCAACTAACTAATTGCATCTAATGTTATGTAACAAACTCTTCTAACAAACTTATTCAGTTATAACGATTTTGAATTTGCCGTCTTGATTGTGCTCTCCATTCCTGTATTTATTGGAGTTGTTCATTCTTAATAGTTAGCGTCTGATGGTAAAACTAACACCTTTGATGTTGAGACTAACTCGTGAGCTGATGAGACTAGCTTCTTTAATGTTGAGTCTAATCTATTCAGGTAGTAAGACTAATTTCTTTAATGCTTTACATTCTACAAATAACTATAGCACAAACAAAGAACCACGAAAGAAATCAAATGAAATGCACGGCCAAACATGAAGCACCAACTCGGAACAGTGAATTGCTAACTTTATATTCCTTTTGCAGTAGTTCAAAAGGTACGCGTGCCTCAGTGTTTCCTGACTCATTGATCAATTTTATACATTCTCGTGAATTATCAGTTTGTATTACATGAATATCAATAATCAAGATCGATTGGATCTCTCAATTGGATTTCTTTAGTCCATCATACCAGATAGGAATTAACATCACCATACATCTTACAATTTAACAGTTTAATTCATCGTAAACTGATAATTATCAAAACTTTAATTCTATACATTTAAGAATTCATTCATGTAATATTTTATATTCATGTTAAATACACTTTAGTGATCACTTGATTATTAATATTTATGATATATAATTAATATATAATCATATAACACATAAATACATAAATCATGTCGTTACGTATGACGCTCCCTCGTAGTCCATATAATTGTTAAATCCAACAAATTACTCTTTACACTGATAGTGAAATCTTTTCATCTAGTTAATAACTCTCATACAAATGACAAACCTGAAAATGCACTGAGATTGGATATTAGAAAATGTGAACTCATTCTCCATCCCATGCATTTTGGAGAAAACTGAAACTGACAATGAGTTTTCTTCAAAGAAAAAAAAAAACTGACAATGAGCGGTAGAAAAATGACTTTGCAGTGGCTATAGCAGCAGACCACCCAAAAAAATACCGAATAAGTACTACATATTTATTCACTAGAAGTTTACTGGTCACCAAATGTCTACTTTGCTACCTCGCTGAACTGAAAGAAATGCTGAGGGAAATAGATTCACATCCTGCAAAATCGTACAGTATCGAGTGTGGTACGATCAACTGTTATATCATAACAGCAAAAATTAGTATATATATATATAGCCAAGAAATGGTCTTCGTCCTCGTAAAATCAACATAGTATAACCCTACAGAACACTCACAAAAACAAAATTAAAAACTAAACAGCCTCCTTTCAACACCTAAGGTAAGCAAAACAAACAACACCAAAATCTCCCTCTACTGCATCAAATACCTGCTGCACTCCTGGGTGCCGTAAGGTGATATTATTAAAATTACATATAAAAGGAAATTTAACAAAAGGAAATTACGAACGATGTGTCTACGAGGTGAGAATTGGTGGCATGTAGTCATTCTTTGCCCCAAGAATCTTTGCCTTGGTATCAGGGAAGTTCTCCATACCAGGCAACTCGGTTATTGTACCATCACTGGCAATCCCAATCGGGTACATCAAGAGATGGCCAGGTAGGTCCTGTTCGATTGTTTCACCGGCATACGTGTCCCAGTAAGTCTCAGCAATTTTGTTCACCTTCCGGACACACTCCAGGCTGTGGGGTTGCTCGAACGCTTCATCGAGCATGCCCATGTGCTCATACCAGAGGGCCAGACGGAAGCCGTGAATCTGCCCCTTTGCCAGCTGGCGATTTGACAGGTAGTGTGGCTGGTATGCCCCCATGGCTATCTCAGAGTCACGAGCACCATCCATTGAACGCTGGTTAATATTTGCTGACCCAATAATGATGTACTCATCATCCACTGGGAAAAAGAATAGAAAAATTAATCTCTTGTTAGTAAGCTAATTTCTTTTGAAATAAGAAAAGATTGGTATATGCTGCTGAAAATATAGACCTAGTTTACAAAAGATTGTTCAAATGTTCAAACACCAAATGCTATTCTCAAAAATAAGACAAGCTATCCAAATGCTGGTGTCTACTATTTAATGTAACAACTGGTACAATACTCACATATCATTGTAGTACCAAAACAAAAATAAGCTATCTCAACATGTTTATCGTCACCTTACGACTTGTTTAAAAGCTACATTACAATGGTCTGCTACTGTACCAAAACCTCCATCAAATGCAATACTGGTACCAGTACTATACAAAAGAAAGATGAGAACAATAAGCTCATCTGGTGGGTAATGACTAAAGACCATATACCAGTACCATACCAAAGTAATGTGCAAAAATGTGCAAAACCAAGGTCCTCATGTAGCACATACCTATCATCATTTTAGTGTGCACATAAATCATGAACCTCCTGTGCTCCTGTGCCATGCTGTAATCTGTATCAGGCTGAGGTTTCTCCTCGGGCTCATACTCACCCTCCCTCTTCACCTCCCGGTTGCCTAGGCAAAAGAACGTCAGATAGTCCTTCGGGTTTGCCTCAATCCCCTTTGCCTGAAGCGCTTGAATGATATCAGTGTACATCATCTCCATTGTGCGCCTCTGCCAGTCAAGGATTGCCTGGACAGAACCACTCTCAGGCATTCCCTCTGGCCACATTGGCACCACTATGTATACCGTGAACCTCTCTCCCGCCTCAATCTTGCTGACAATCTTCAGGGAAAGTTCTTTTGGGATAAGGTGCAATGCTCCTATGTCCTCTGGTTTGATCCCCTCAGGTTTCCATGCATAGGAACTACCCAAAAAGTACTGGTTTTCTATGTAAATGAAGTCCTTTGCACGCCGAATTGCATTTATATACGCATCTTGGATGCTCCTATCGATGATGTTATCCTTGCCACTAATAAGGCCAGCCCGGGCAGCGTCTTCTGGATTTTCAGGGAAGCCAAATGCAGCCCCACCATCAATTGACCTGAATAGCTGCACATGCCAGGATTCCCTATCCTCAGGTAACATAACAGGAGATGGGGGTATAATTGTCTCAGAAAGATCCTCACGCAGCTTCACTAAAAGGTCCTTTCCTCCCTGCTTGCGCCACCTCTGCTCAAAATTGTATAGAACATCCCATGCGATAGGACCTTCCACTCGGCAGTGGATATCATGCCAGGGCTCACGTGGTCCCCCTTTGGTTATTGCTGCACCCTCAAAATTTGGCTGGTGGAAATCATCATGGTGAGCTGTGTCAAGGGTGCGGAACAATGAATGGTACTGGGTGTCGTACCGGCCATCACACAAGTCAAGACCACCGACAAAACTGACAATCCTGCGCTGCTGGGAACCCTGGTTAGGCATGGCATGATCAACAACCACAATTTTTTGGTGGTGTGTGAACATGGTTGAAATTTGCAGATCTTGGATGATACTGCCCCCATCGTCGGGATTCCTCGGGCACAACACACATTGCACCTCAGTATCTTTGAAGTAATTAAATGTGTCTTCATCATGGGTTGCCATCAAGCCATCTTTCTTCAACAGCCCAACCGAGGTTCTATCATCCCAAACAAGCATCAAAACACGCACGCCATCACTCGCCTTTTTCTTCAATAACTCACCAAGGGTGATATCACCCCCTGGCTTTGGCCTCTTTGAGTCCCGTATCAGTGTAATCTCAGTATTGACTGACCACCCAGTGATGTAGATCAAGTGTTCTGCATTGCTGATCGCATCAAATATGTCCTCCCAGCAGCGGTGTGGCTCGTAGTAGCTTCCATTGGCAAGTTGTATTTTGGGGATGAAATTATCAGGCACGTGTGCATCCTGGTAGAGAGTCACCTTGCACCCCTGCCTCTGTGAGAAGAATGTGTAGGGCACACCAGGGTACTTGGCGCTCCTGATGCCACGGGCCCAGTTACGATCTTTGGTTATGTCAAAGAATTGCAGCTTGACATGGATCTTGGCCCCGCTACTCAGAGGATTGCGATCGTTATCGCAGATCTCAAGCCACCGGTCAACTTCTTCACCATCAAGCAGGTCAGAGACAGGAAGATAGGCACGGCCAATCAAGGAGGCACCAATAGCGTTGTCAAATTTGACGGTGAAAATGACATTGGCAGCCATGTGTGCACAGTATATGTGGAAGGACTCATACCAGCGAGGGTTGACGGCTTCATTGGTTATCATGCGGGTACGTCCAACACGTGCCTTCTCCAGGTCAACTGTGGCATAGAGTTTTGAGGCTCCTTTGCCAATCCCAACTGTTTCTTCAATTCCTTCGACAAGCTGGAATTATTTAAAAAATATAAACAAGTAAATAAAATCGACTGAAAGACTGTCATTTTGCTCAGATTGCTACAAACAAGTTCACGTTTACAACAAACATGAAACCCAGCAAATAATCCACTTCTGATCATAATTTAAAGTATTACTTCAACTAAATAAAATGTATGAAGGTTATATCATATTTAGCAGTATGTAGTAATGAAAGACATCACCACAGTTTCTCTCTCAAATAAGACACGGTATATTATCTTACGATACGCGATGCGTATCTTACAGTTTGATATGAGTCAAAGGGCGAGAGATACAGTGAAATTCAAGGGCGAGTCACCATTTTTCAAGATAAATACCTTAATGTGCAAGGAATTTACATCGATATCAATTGACAGTTATCAATATATTTAAAATTACGATGGTTTCTTTACTTATTTAGACTTTTTTTTGTTAGATACTAATTACTATAATCCTTTTATTATTTTAAAAATAGCTTAGAGTATCTAAACGACATGATACGATACACGATACGATACAAAATCCACCGATACACGATACATTTACGATTCAACTACTATGTAATGGTACCAAGACAAAATTGCTGGTATCAGTAATACTAATACTAACATAACCATGATTAACAAATAATTTATGCAAAAACTCTATATTAAAGTCAAACAGCCAAAACTCTGCATAATCTCTAAGATATATAGTAGATCATCAGTCTTAAAAAAGTCAACCAGCTAAGATCTTGTCGTAAAATATCAGAAATCTGTCAAACTTTAAATAAAAGAAAGAATAAAACAAAAAATAAGGCTGTTATTTTCAAGCCGCACTATAAGATTATTTAATTAGATCCTTAATTAACTTTCTCAACTCAAGGCAAAAATGCCACGATCGAAAAAAATAACGATGCCTTTTACACACAAAAAAGCCAAATTATTCTAACAGAAATTTTGAAATTTGTTCAATTGTGAAATGTAAAATCTCATACATTACGGAGGAACTTTGGCGCGCTAGCACTTGCGCGATGGTTGAGATTATCCGCTTCATAAATTGTCGCATGGAGGGTACCGTGGAGCAATATCTGCGCCATTATTCCTTCTGTGCCTTATAATGGTTTAAGAAAATAAACAAAATTAATCTTTCAGAAGATATCATCAGCTAGATTAATACAGATTAGATCTGGATCGCACAAGCTAGATTAATCTGTTAGAGAGTCAGGTTTCCTGAGAATAGATACAAAGAAATATATCTGAGAAAGGAAGAGAAAGACGATGAACTCGTACCGAGGAAAGAGAGAGGATATATCTGATCTCAAAACAGTGCTTACACGAGGAGGGAGATCTCGGTAGATATAAAGATGGGTATAATTTTCTAATATTATTAGTGTGAATCTGGTGAGATCAGAGTCGACACCGATGGGATTTAGAATTATTGAAGTAAAAATTCTGATATAACCCTCTAAATCATAATATTATTATTTTCTCGAAGAGCAATAATTTTTGTTGATGTTGTTGTTCATAGACTCGTAGTGTATCTCAAATCAGATTTTCTACCGTGCAGCAGAAACATTGTGCGTGTTGTGCTGTAAATTACAGTCTTTGATTTGCATCGAGATTTGTGTAAGCTAAACTTTATAATATCACTCTCCTGAATCAAATATGAGTCATCCGTAACCTACAGCGCAGAAAATCATGGACGTCCGTTAATGTTGTGCGGCAGAGAATCCCCTTACAGTGTATCCTTGTAATTAATTGATTGGACCAAGTACATGTATTAGCAATGACGTACCTTCCGTTTCTTTTTCCTCCGAAGCCCCTACATAATTTGAGGAGGACACTGAGATTAGGAGTAAATAGTTTTCTATGTTCTAAAATAATAATAACTTCAAGGCTTTATGGAAAATGTTTCAAGATAGATTGACGACGTGTGAACTGCCACGTCATTTATTGGGTCCCCCATCTCTCTTCTAGTAAACGTGCTATCGGGTCTGAAATATCTCCTCGCTCGAGGAGTACAATCCGATAACAACAGAAAATACGTGGCAATGTGGCATTAGAGTATTTATATTGATAATTATTTTATATTTGTTTATTTCAATTGATGAATTACAGATTAATTGTTAATTAAGTAGATTTGTTTATCAAAAATTTGTTGTTTAAATGACACGTTGGCAAAATGATTGGATAATATATTTTCTTTCTCTTTAATTTACAATTATTAACGGATTGTTGGGATGAAGCGTTTAACAATTTATGAATCTTCTTAATTGCTAAAAGTGATGGCGTGACTGTTTAGCAATTAAAATGAATTGCTACAATGTAGATGCTCTTATTGTTTTACTTCTAAAAATGTTATTATAATTTCAAACTAAGAGCATCTCCAATACAGCAATTAAAAATAATTGTTAAATAATAATTGTAGAAATTTTAAAAATTAAGTAATTCATTCATACATTAGTACAATCAAGCAAACAATTGAGAATTAAACACTTGACCAATAAGATTTAAACATTTGACTAACTCATCTTCAAAAGAAGAATAGCCATAATTACTAAATAAGCAATTCTTTCTCATAATTGCTAAATAAGCAATAGTCATACAACCCAGCAATTACAGAACAATTAAAAAACAATTGACACATCCGCATCAGCAATTCATAAGCAATTACTGTTGGAGATGCTCTAAGACTTGTGAACTGCCACATCATTGTCGGATATGCGGTCATTGTAGTTGAATAGTGTAATTTTTTTCGCTGGATTTTTTCGTTTGATGTGTGATCGTTATCTTCTAGCTCTTTCCGCATTAAGTTTTCATCTCTTCGCTCTTTTCGTCTTTAACAGACTCTCTTTCTGTTCATATTCGCTGGACGACTATTGTTCTTTGCGTCTGCTTGCTAGAGTTTCTCTGTTTTTCTCTCTCATTCTCTTTGCCTGCTCTTTTCCCTCTCTCTACACAAAATTCTTTATTGGTGTTTCTCGGCTCTTTGCTTTTCGATCGGGCTCAAAAACCACCTTCCTCTCTCAACCACGATTGATTGTGTTGACGCGTGTGATTTTGCCTATCTCTTTGTTCCCATTTGTCTTTCATTCCTTTATGTTTCCGTTCAACTGGTGTGCATCTTTCTTCCTATTGTTTAACAAGGTTTTTAGGACTTTTGCTTCTTCTTTTTGGGTTTTGCAATTCTACTATTTTGCGGTGAATTTTGGTTTATATTTTCTGTTGCGGTCTGATTTCTCTTCCTTTGTAATGATTTTTTGATGCTGTATTTCTATATTATTACTATTCAAGTTTTAATTACTCAACTATCGTATTTTATCGCAAGTGTACGATCGTCGTTGATATAAATTTGGGTGTCGAACACAGGAACAATTCGACCTCTAGCAAGCGTTCACAACTATGTCTAAGCAAAGAAAGAATGGTTGGTTGGTTTAATAGTTTGTTTGGTAACAAATTGTAAAAGAAAACAATAAAGAGTTGGTGTGTGATCAAGGTTGAAGGTCTAGGTCCTTAGGTTCACTATTCGCTTATTTTAACAATTTGATGAGTCCAACAATCGTTATGGTATACATCAAGGTGAACAATGGTAAGTATTAGCAGTTGGTCTCTCGAGCTAATACCTACTCTAGCGTAAATCGAAGCCGAGGGTTAGTCAAACCCCAGGTTACGCTAGAATTGATGTACGCACCACGGTTAATTGTTTCTAAACCTTGGTAACGGGCAATACATACTCGAAATCATTTTCGTGGACTTCCTCGGTGTACTCGAAAGCATACTCGGGTCATTCTAAAAAATTTCTTCCTCGAAAACAGTCTCGAGATATTCCTCGTAAATTTCTTCCTCGAAAACCTGCCCTTCTTTGATTTTTTGCTCAAACTTTGTCTTCTTGTAGTTCTTGAGAAAACTCTTCAACTTTGAGAACTTCGCTTATTGAACTCAACAACTTAATAACAACGCCTTATGAACTTGAAAAGTCGAGGATCTTGTTGTTCGTGCTCGAGAGCTCAAGATGCTCGCTTGTCAAATCAGTGAACTCGAGAACCTCGTCTTTCGAACATGAGAACTTGATAACCTCGTTTGCCGAATTCGAGAACCCGACATCATTTATCGAACTCTAAAACCTCATCGGAAGTTGGCTCATCTGTTTTCTCCTCTGGTTTGAGAATTTTTGAGAAGGCTGATATTTTTACTCGAAGACAATTAGACTTCTTTTGGAACCAATCAAAACGAAAAGATTGCTTCGATCTGGATTGATACATATTTACTCATCTCATGATAATATCCATAAGTTGTTCATGTCTCGCCATTTCTTGTCGACGATTGTAATCCATGCGTTGGAGTATCGCTACATTGTGATTTTGCACTTGTTCAAGAAGGTCAATGATGTATGGATCAATCATTGATATTGCTGGGATACTATAGAACTGGTGACTTTGTGGGTGATAGACGGGTGTCAGAGATACAAATTTGCACAAGACATGTGGTTGATAATTAGTGATTGTCGAAGATACAACTTCACGCAAGCGCGAAAATGATTGTTGAACTTGCTTTGATATCACTTTGCGCAATCTCGATCCAAAATCACCACTCTACGAGAACATACTGCAATAAATAATTTAGTGAAATAAAAAAAAAAAACAAAAAACATGTCAAGTAACAGAACACTTAATTCTCGAAAATATTAATATATTGAAAATATTCTTAAACAAAAGATCTTTTACAAATGACTAGTCTCTTATATAAACTGCAATGCCTTGATTTCAAAGTAAAAAATAACCGCAACTAAAGAAAAAAATATATTATGATTCAATGAATAAATAAAAAATAACTGTTAAGAAAATAAAAGGGAAGAAGGTAAGAGAAAGAACGGAATAGGTCATAATGTCGGGATAAAATATATTATGATTCAATAGAAAAATATTTTAGATAGTTTAAGTGCATACAAATTGATTTTGAAGATAAAATTTTGGATTAATCCATCAATCAAATCGGGATCTGAATTCGAATCAAATCAAGTTGAATCTCTTGCTCGTCACCGTCAAATAGGTCATAATGTCGTCACACAAATTAAAAGAGAAAAAAGGGAAGAAGGTAAGAGAAAGAACGGAATAGATGAGAAGAGAGGTGGAGAGTGGAGAGCGACCTCAACTCTCCAAGCTATGGCCACCTATGTACAAATTAAACACCAACTGAACAGAAACAAAATCTTATGCGTAACTTCTTGCTCTCTATATTCCATAGAGAGAACTTTTTTCTTGAACCATTAGATTGAAGATCAACGATTCAAATTAATAATATTAAAAATCTCTCTTGAATTATATTGTTGGAGATCGAACGTTGATCTTTAATCTGACGGTACAGTTTTAATTTCGTAGAGAGCGGAGAAATAAAAATCCGCAGCGAATACGGATTCCAACTGAACACAGCATATTTAATCCATACTGATGACATAGCACACCCCCATTGGTGGGCATTCATATGGAATTTAACAGACTACAATTCCAGAAAAACTAAGTAGAAACCTCCTAATATATCTGCACGCAAAAAAATACTCGTATGGACGTGACAACAAAAACAAGCTTTGAAAATCATTGATATTTGCGCACATTATCATCAGATTAGCAGACTCATCCCGACAATTAATGAACATTTGGTACATTTGTTGATGTACCAGATCACATACAAATCTACTATACAAGTACGAAGATAAATTAAAATACACTGGCTACATCGCACCCAACTTAATGAGGCGTCCCAAAACTGCACAACAAAACTCCCCTAGAAATAAGATGACAGCTGGGGCTGGGGCAGTGTGATTATGACACGGTTCTTCCATAGCACATAGATGCAATGTACAAGTTCTTAGACCACTTTTCCTGATGAAAATACAAATTGAAATGTATTGTAAGAGGAAAAAAAAACAATTTTACAGAATGGTTTGCAAACTGCAGTGTATATATTTTTTTTGGGACGTTTGCACTCTGCAAATACTGTCCCCTACTGCAGGAACCAAAAGTAGGTTAAACCATTCATTGTTTTGCATTGGAAATATCAAAACCACTCATGACAACTTATCCCCACTATTGCATTCAAATTCCACAGGTAGTGACTAGATTTTAATTTAACTAGGGTGCCATGATGGCTCTCTACAAATAGGGATAAAATTGTCAAAACTTCAATAGAACCTCTTTTCAAGGACATGGGCTAACTATTTGGTGTCATTTGAAAATAATTTCTAGTAGAAATTTTGAATATTCTTGCTTCAGCTTTTCCTCCATAATTAGAGAAGCAAAATTTGATTTTTGTGCTGAACTGAAAGTTATCAACTTAAGTTGATCTCTTTCCTAAGCCACATATGACACCTAATAAAACAGATACAATATCAGTATCAAAAGTATCAAAAGAAAGGATAAGGTCAGGTTGGTACCTTGACATGTTGGCTGGGGAAGGCAGAGGTACGAAGGGTCTCTTGGGTTTCATCAGTGGGCTTTCTCCTAGGGATACTAAGAATAAAGGCAGCTTGGTCCCACGTGGCAGCTGTGGCTGTGATACGGTACCCATTGTCCCATCTCCTGTGTATTCCTTCACTTGGATACAAGAAATCCAGCTCTACCACCTGGACGCAGTATAAAAGTCAGTATCCTATTCCCTGTTTCCTCTTTAGATGCTTGCAATTTTAATAAAAAAGTTCTAATAAATGAGAAATAACACCTGCGAGAATATAAAAAAGAGAGACACAATAAAACAACCTGATCAGAGAATCCAGCATTTCTGGACATGATTACAGCCCATCGGTTACCAGCAGTCGCCATGGAGGTGACATAAAAACCTTCCTTCCATTTCTTGTTTATCCACTTGAATGGGAATGAGTCACTTACTTTGTATGATTGCTGTGCATATTGTGTGCCTATTGTAAAGTTATTATTGAATCATCATTCGGAACAATCAATTGTTGATTCTAGCTAATTCAGATTTTACAACAAAATAGGGAACTTAGTAATAGCTTACCTTTTGACATTATCACCAAGGAGCCGCCATTGTTTGCCCCAGCCAGTGCCGTAATATAGTAATTCTTCTCCCACTGCTCCATTATCCATTCCTATATATCCAATGAGAACAATGTGAAATTTACTCAACAGTAAAGGAGTACACACCAGATCAATTAGAATAAAGCTAGCGGGTTCTTCAAAGGAGTTGACGAGCTTAACTAAAAAATTAATAAAATTGAATTCATTATGACAAATCTGAACCGTTGATACAAATCTACATATCGAGTGATGCATTTGCATATTAAATTTAATGCAAAGTCAAGTGATCAAAATTTAACAAAAAATTAATGCATGACAATAACTCATAAATATTCAATATTTTGACCGCTTGACTTTGTATTAAATGAATTAAAAAATTTGATATGTAAGTGCATCACTCATTATGTAGACCGGTTTCAACGGTTCAGGTTTGTCATTTGAAGTCAGTTTCACTATTTTTTTAGTTAAGCTCACCAAGAGGATTGGTGAGCTTAAGAACACGCTAGCTTTACTTGATTAGTTAATATATCAATTCCTGTAGATAATGAAAACAATCCAGTACACCAGATTAATTAATATATCAATTCCTGTAGATAATGACAACAATCCAGTATGCCAAATTAATCATCCTTGGTGAATAGAACATACCTTGTGCAGGAAAACTGGAGAGAGTTCATAAACTTGAGCAGAAAAACCAGTACCAGCATCCATAATAAGGGCCCACAGGTTTGTACAAGAGGCCACCGAGCTGATAAAGAGACCATCCTCGTTGCCTTTCTGTATATGCTGAGACAACCTTGCTTCAGCAACATTGTAGTGGTACCTACAAAAAAAATTAAAGAGATGAAGAGATAAAAGCAACTGATAAAAAAAAATTTAACAAATAAACAGAATCTTGCCCTCTAGGCAGTGCTATAAATTAAGCAAGATTGTATTTAAAACTTCGAAGGTAAACAGACCCCTCCCTCTAAGCAAAGCATATAAAGTAACATTATGTATAGAAAAACAATAGGCACAATCTAAATATCAAATGTAAATTAAGAGCACCTTTGTTTCATGGGGCGTCTGGCATTGTAGATGCTGATCCATTGTGTTGCTGGCATGCCCATGCGCACCTTTTTCTTTGGCTGTTCATCATCCTCTTCTTCCATTGTCAACCGCCCTCTCTTCTGGCCAACCTGATATATTAGCTGTGACAAAAAGTACCATATGTTCTTCAATTTTTTTTTTTTCAAACACAAAGGCACACCAAGTCACCAAGTAGCAAATTCACGGTAAAGACAGAAACTAGATGTACCGAGACTGATCAAGTCAGGTCAAACCTAAGGGTCTGCTCCAGAGAGGTGTAGAGGAGGGGAGGGGAGGAGAACAAATGATCCCCTGCTCCAGAACAAAAAATGAAAGAGGTGAATGGAGGGGAGAGCCTTCATTAAATTCTACTGTTTCATGTCCCCCCCACCACACACACACACACAATCCCCTCCCTTTTCTCTTCGTTTCTGGAGCAGAGCTCAAGGCTCCAGGTCTTCAACAACAAAGGCTCACTTGTGCTATTAGGTCATTTCAGGTTATCACCAATTAAGAACTGGTTTGAAATTGCTAGAGAGATACCTTCTGAGCACCATCAGTATTAATGGGTCTAATATCTGGGTTTGGGCCCACAATGCCATCAAAAAGAGAGATATACTTGGCATAATTAGGTTCCTCATCAAAGTTCAAGTTGACGATATACTCCATAAATTGCCTGAAAGGCTGTGGGCAGAAGCAGCACAGAGATTCCGGGGAAGTAGCCATTTTCTTCTTGCACACTTGATAACCTTTATTGTCTCCCTAATAATAATAATTGTGCTAGATATCAATAAAAAAAGGCAAACAAAAAAATATTACATAAGAAGTATGACACAAGCAGTCGCAACACAGTTACCTAGCTATGAGTAGCTCCATATATAATTTCAAATTTTATTATTTATTTACACGATTTTTCAGAAAAACCCTTCGACACCCCCTTACCCCGGACCCCCTTGCAAACCAAGGGGTGATGGATTAGGAGCATACTTTCCAAATCAAGGATTCCTTTAGACATCACATTAAGATGCTAACAACGATCATTATCAAGAATACTAATAAAAAAATATCTACCTGGAAGCCCTGCCAAGGAAGGCGACCTCGAAGAAGGAAAATGAGGGTATAAGCAAGAGATTCCAAGTCATCTCTCCGACTCCCCGTTCTTCCCAGATGAGCATGAACACTTGCATAACGAACCGTTCCCCTGCAAAATTTTATTTAAATTAATAGGATCAAGGAGCATATATATAACTAATTCAACAAAACCACATCGAATAATATAAGCATATTAAGTTCAACATTTAATACAGTACATGAAATGGGTTCTTATTAACAAAAAATAATTGTGGAAGCAGCAAACAGTTAATGACAAGCAAAACAACAACTGAAACCAACAGTCTGAGGAGGAAATCCTCTGCAACCAAAAAATGCAATGAACCCAAAAAAACAGAAGATATTATTCTGACTCCATATTAAGCCCTCAAATTTCTATGAATCGAATGCTGTATAACACAGAAGTACATTACAAATTATCAAAAAAAAGAACCTGAACATATCGGGTCTTTGGTCGTACTCAACATGCAGACCTGTTGCAGTGTCCTTCCACCTAGTGGCTGTTGATTGAAACCACTTTAAGAAAACAATACAAGCTGGAAATAACAACCTCAAAAAATGATGGATGGAAATATTTCAATAATGTACCTAGTCCAAGATCAACAAGGAAAAGCCTTTTCTCCTCAGGAGTCCCTGGAGGCCCAAGTAAGAAGTTCTCAGGTTTCACATCCCCATGCACGTATCTAACATACAAATAAAGAGGGTTATTTACTAAAAAGCAAATAACACTAAGCTATGAGCCCCACCAAATCCACATATCAGACCCTAATTATTGTCAGATCATGTAGCCCAACTCTAAGAACTACAAACTTAATTAGGTGCTATGGTCTGATGGACACATTAAAAAATTTGGTAACCAGCTTAAAACCTGAGTACCATTAACATTTTGCATGTTTGAAAACAAAATCAAATCTAAGTTGGACCACAGTTTAAAAACCAAATACTGGAAGAAAATTTGAAATCACTTTAATATAACACAATATGAAAAAGGAAGGTATCACAATAAACTTACCCTTTGGAGTGCATGTTTTCTAAAATTGAGATCGCCTCAATGGCAATGCAGGCAACCATCTCAACAGACATTCTGTTCAATACAAAACAAATAAATGAATAAATCACGAAATTATCTATATTTAAAACATAGTAGTTAAATTGTAAAAAGTATCGTGTATCGGTGGATTTTGTATCGTATCGTGTACCATGTATCGTGTCGTTAAGATACGCTAAGCTATTTTTAAAATAACAAAAGGATTATAATAATAATATCTAACAAAAAAAATCTAAATAACTAAAGAAACCATCGTAATTTTAAATATATTGATAGGTGTCAATTGATATTGATGTAAATTCCTTGCATATTGAGGTATTTACATGATTATCAATATTTGCTTCTAATAAGCAACTACATAATCTAGCATCATGTTCTAATAAGTCACACAATGACATATTGGCTAACAAAAGAGGTTATGATCCTATCACCATTTTTACTAACTAATAATATCATATAAATCATCACTATCACTAGCACCATTATCATCAATCGTCGTCGTCGAGGTGGTTGGGCAATGGCGACTCACCCTTGGATTTCACTACTCGTATCGAACCGTAACGTATCTCTCGTCCTTCGACTCGTATCAAACCGTAAGATACTAACTTCTATGATTAAAAAAAAAACTTAGTAAATCCATGGAATATTATCAATAAAAATAGGATACTTACGTGTGGGAGTTATTATTCCAGACATCCCAAAGACTGGGACCTAGCATATCCATAACCATGATATAGTACTCGCCTTGCCTCCCTTTATAATGCACGCGTGGAACGCCATGTATGCCGCTCAAGGTGCTGCAGTACAAAATATTTATTACCTAACTATTCCTGGTCTAGTTACACCTAAAGTTCAGGAGAAATTTTCTTTGGCAAACTATGCAACAAATATATTCAAAGGCAGAACCTTGTATTGCTATATTGGCAACAAAGACAGTATTTAGTGGCTGAAATTTTATTTTTTCAGTATCAATTCAGGTACTAGTTTATTTCTTCCAAAAGAATCTGAAAGAAAAGTGCATTCAACAAACAGTTTGGTTACTACAGGCTTTACCATAGTGTATGGGTCTAAATGAAAAACATCGAACACTGAGAAAGGTGACAAAGAAGCACTCACTTGTATACTTGCCATTCATAAGGAGCTCCATAGTTACATCCTTTGCTGGTAAGGTGTTCAAATTTTAGCGCAACCTGATATACGTTATACAGAATTTAGACATAATTACAAGGGGGGATTGCATTTGGGCACAAATAAATAGGAGCGATTTTCGTATTCAACAAAATCCTGCCTATCATGCAAAATAGGAAGTAATTATGCACACCCTATCCCAAAAACAACATGAAAGCTAAGAACTCTTCCTCCCTTCAAACTTTCTTTAAAAATGACCAGCAATCTCCTTTCACAGACTCTTCCCACAAACAAGGAGGTATAGTTGGGAAAACAGGTGATACTTCATATGAGATGCAATAAAAGTTTTCTTGGCACTGACCGGATTTTCCAAAAATAATAAGTTGTAATGGATCGCTAAATAATTTCCAATCAAATTACCATAGAGGCAGTGTTCCCCGCCTTTAATGACAATATCTTCATTTTTCAGATGGAAACATGGTATTTTGAGATTCTACATAGAGGACAACCGCACATACTTTTCAAAATTTAGAAAAGCATATATTACCTCCAATGCATTTGCACCAGGATCCCTTTCACTTGTGATTGGAGGTGTGATTCTTCGGCCAACATAGACTTGACCAAAGCCACCTTTCCCCAGCTTCCTGTCAAGTCTATATGTAGGTGAACTGCCAATTTGGACCTGTTATACACAAAAAGGGCCATAAATATAAAAAATGAAAAGAAGAATAATCACAATTACATAATTTACAAACTAAAAGTGGGATTAACATGGATGGATACCCAATCACTCGAACAGCAGTAATGTACTAAATTTTGGTAGTACATTAATATTGTTCTAGACTCCAAATGTGCATGGATATGTACATACAAATCCTAAACCCTCCCCGCGAAAATGCATTACAAAGAAACAGTACAACTTCAATGAGACTGGTATAACTATCATTAGACTTGAACTTCAAGCAATTGTACCACCTGAAACCTCGTATACCTCGTATACACAACAACAGGAAAATAATAATAAGAAAAGGAAATAATAATAAAAACAAAGGATATTTGACACTAACCGTCTCTGGCAAAGGTGTGTTGCTCCCTTCATCTCCAATAGCAGCATTTCCCTTGTCGCCACTCCTCCCAGCACTATGAAATTCATCCATCTTTCTCTCACCAACCTCTTCCTTTTCCTCCGCTTGATCCTCTTTAACCAAAAACCTTTCCTCCTCTTTCTCCTCCTCCGGTTTCGTCACCACCAGGGGCTTCTCATCACAAACCTTCTTCTTCCTCCCTCCTCTCGCCGGCGCTGGCGGTACTGGCGGTACTGGCGGTACTGCGGCCTCCTTCTTAGCTCTACCACGCGTCACAGCCCCGGTCGGCAGATCGATTACCGGGCTGGATTTCCGAGTCGATTTCTGATTGGATTTCGATTTCGGACTAGGATTAGGGTTAGGGTTAGGGTTCGCACGGCCCCTCCGCGCCCCACTTCGGAGCTGCACGGGCATGGTTCAGCCGCCTAAGCCCATCCTCGTTCGCCAAACCCTATGTCTCGATTCCTTCTGCTTCCCTTGGAAACCAGCTCCAAAGAAGGAAATAAGAGAAGGGAGAGGCGAATGGGAGAGACGGAGAGAGAGGGGGGCTTTGATTAGAGGCGATCAGGCTGCGATTGGAGCGAGATTTGAGGGAATTTCGGGTGCGATTCGGTTTACCATTGATCCGAGAAGTCACGAGTGTGAGCACAGCGGAGAGAGAGAGAGAGAGAGGGGAACGAGGGAAGTCGTAGGTCCTAGACACCTGTCACCTAGTCACAAGGGAACAAATTCAAATGATACGTGTGCCCTCGCTGTATTTTATTATATATCATATTCATATTAATTATTAATATGATTTTAACTTATTTGAATTATTATTTGAATTATTATACATGTTATTTTTTATAATAAAATAATTATATATATTGTCAATTTTATTACGCAGTTGAGTATTGTGCGGCTATCGAGCTGTGATTTCTCTTTGAAACCCTATCATCTCCGCCTGAATCTATCTGCTCCCGATGCACTCCATACCTGAAACTCTCTTTCTGCCTAATGCATTTCCACCTGAAAATCTCTCTTCGACTGAAGCCCTCTCTCCGCCTTTAGCTCCTTCGCTTGAAGCCACAAGTTTCTTCTTGAAATGCATGCATACAATCATAGATGGTAGTATCTTACGATTCGATACCAGTCAAAGGACGAGAGATACATATTTTACGATTCGATACGAGTAATGAAATTCAACAGTGAGTCATCATTTTTCAAGATAAATATCTTAATATACAAAAAATTTACATCGATATAAAGTAACACTTATCAATATATTTAAAATTACAATAATTTCTTTAGTTATTTAGATTTTTTTGTTAGATACTAATTATTATAATCATTTTGTTATTTTAAAAATAATTTAGTGTATCTTAACGACACAATATGATACACGATACATGATACGATACAAAATTCACCGATACACGATACATTTTACGATTCAACAACTATGCATACAACACATATATATAACTTTAATTTTATATATTTTATATATCCGTTTAATTTGGTTTTATATATTTTATATATTCGTTTAATTTGATTTTATATATTTTATATAATTGAGTCCAGAATTGAAAATTCTGCATTTGACATTGAACAACAGAGAGCCAAATCATCATGGATGCATACACGCAAATATATAGCAGTAATATGTTAATGCTATGCGGTGTAATATACAAAATTGTCTAAAAATTATCTATTTTTTTACAGAAAATATTTATTTTAAAAGAAAGAAATGCACAAGTTGAAAGATTTGTTAAATTTTTGCAGAAATGATCCAAGCCAATTATAAATTAAAGATCAAACAATTGAATGATTTAAAAATATGGGATTTTTAAACATTAATATGATCATACACAATCACACTTTGCATAATATGACATTTTGTGATAAGCTACTAATCTCCTCATGTTGTAATTTTTTCCAATTTATTTTATGTTTTAGAATTTCTACTACATAAAAAACACTTAAGGTGCGTACCGGTAACAATATTTTTAACCAATTCAGGAAGAAAATAGGGAGAAAATGATATAATGAAGGTTTCTTAGTTTTCTTTGATGAATTCCAGGTTAAACACACTCACTTTGACTTGCATTGCTCTCATAATATTGACTGAATTAAGCCTCTTATATTCTTTTGTTTTTCTTTCTGTTCTTAAACCCTTCATTTTGAGACCTTTAAGTCAATTGAAACTTCTTATAGCAAAATTAGCAAGTATTGTGTTAATTGTCTTTTTCATTAGCTTTTCATGTCGTTCCAATTGTGTTATTTATTAACAACTTATCTCAACTTATGCAGATGATTTTGCCCCATCAGTTCATACAAGACTGCTAATGAAATTTTAATCAGCTGCCACCATAGCGAATCCTTTCAAATCCGGAATGGACTATACATCTTGGTTACTGGTAAATATCACCAATTATTTTCTAATTAGTGATCTTATTAAATTTAATCTAAATTTGAAAAAAAAGACATGATGATAATGACATAATGTTAGATTAACTGTTAAGTATGTTTTCATATAGAAGCTATTTAAAGTCTGATTTAATCTGTTGAAAAGGGAGGAAGCAATTAGTGGTGAAAATTTTGCAAACTGAGATAAATCTTCTTCTCTCTATTAGAAATGGATCTGCCCATATGAAACACATTGAAGACTTCTATTATGTCACACTGCTTTGGAATTTCTGATTTTGTGTGATCATTGACTGAGATTGTAATCTGTACCATATCAGTTGGAAACTCTTTGATCAGGATATAATGAGTATTATTATTTCTATACATAAAAAAAGTGTTATTGTCATAGGTAAATTTTGTCAAAACTAACTTTCAAATTTAAGTTGAATTGAACCAATAACTCAGAAAGGAAAAAGAAAAATTAGCAGATACAAAGTTGATGAAGTGACTGGATGCTTTACCAGTTTCTTTTATGAGTAAGTTTTTTCTCTCCATATTTGTTTATCCACTTATTATGTGTTTATCGGTTAATTAAAATTTTAATGATTTCTATTTAATGCCTATCATCTGTACCACATGATAGTACTTGCTGCAAATTAAATAGGAAAGAAAAAAAAAAAGAAACAAACTTTTTCCTTTGAAGATTATCCTGGAATGTTTAAGCACTTTTTGATGCTTTTATTGAAAAAAGAATTACACCAATATTCCAATAATAGAAGTATAGAACTATAGTAGTTGTGTACAAGGAGATGACTTATTTTGGTAAATAAAGAGATGAAAACTACTGACTTGCAAAATGGGAGGCTTTTGTTTAACAGCCTCTATGGCTGCACCACCTGTTGCTTTAGGTGACATGTGGTACTTTTTACAAAAAAAAAAAAATTATTCGCTAAGGTCTTAACCAACAGAGTGGTCATGAATCCTTTGTGCTTTCTGGTGTATTAGAAGTTCTGATTGCATTTTGAGTTCTCAGTTGATGCTCTCATTTTGAATATAAAAATATTTTAAAAAAAAATTGGATAATCAATAGAAACTGACATTTATATTTTATCAATTTAGCAATACTGACATCATAAAAAATTAACTGTACTGAAATCTATATTCTCATGTTGTACTACAATGAATTTTCTTTTTTAGGTAGAGAATTCCAGTACAGATGTTCTTTAAATATATGTTTTGTTTGTCTCTTTTTCTTTTTGGCTTTCTGGCAAATTTTCAAAATGGTGCACGCAATGTGTTTGCATTATTGCATATTTGTGTCCATTCTTCAAGTTGAAGTTTCAACAAGTCACTGCATTTTATTTATATTCTACATGCTAATTAAGAATTGAAATTTAGACAAAAAAAACATATTAGAAAGTACTTATTAACTTTCAAATGTCAATGCGTAAAACATAACATAGATTGAAAAAATATTATACAATGGCAGATCATTCTGGTCACCTTTCATGTTATTAAACTTTTCTCCAGAAGAATGCCAGCTGAAGTTGGCTTATATACTGACATTAATTTTAACATTTTTTTGTTTATTTGGTACTATTTAGTTGTCTTAATTTGAGTGTTGAACAACAACAATAATTAATATTTTTAAACAACGCACTTTTAATTAATTAAATGCATATAAAAAATATTGTGATCTAATAGGATTTCCATTCACAATTTCATCATATGAATATTTGTCGGATTCTTAGTTTTCCATTAAATGCAAAAAATTGGCATTTTTTTGCCGCAACATAGATGCTTAAATCGGTTATTGTTATCTCAAAATTACTAAATTAATAGTACATTGGTCCTTTTTTATCTATTCAAATAATTTTGGCAATAAAAGATACCATATTATCAATTATCAATTACAAATATAAAATAATATTTTATTTTGCAACAATACAAAAGATAATTTTTAATAATACAAGACGCGGCGGTAGCGACGACTCAAATCCTAGTATTAATTATTTCAAGAGCATCTCAGTACAAACTCGAATTGGTTAATTTGTATATGTATAAACATTAAGCCTCATGAGAAAGAACTTCTCATATAGCACATTACAAGTACCATGATGCCATTAAAAATATTTCAGAAACAGGTACAAAGCTACCAGAATAAATCTGTTTCTATTGCTCTTCATGTATATATGTTCTTTGGATTAGAAAATTCACCCAGCTAGTTTACTGATAAAAAAATTGCTGATGAGGAATTGCTAAATAGTACACACTTACGGATAGTCAGTACACAACTAGTTTAATCAGCTAGTTTACACAACTGGTTTAATCAGCTAGTTTAATCAGCAAAATAACACAACCTGTTTACTGACAAAAAAATATTAAAAAAGAAACCTTCACAAATGGGAGCACTAACCAGAAGGAAATTCATGAGAAATCCATTAAGGCGGTGCATAGGAGGGAGACTGAGACGAGATCTTAGGCAACTGTAAGGGTGAGTTTGTCACGGACTGGGAGCTTAATCAAAGAAGGCAGAGGGCGATGCGAAAGAGGGTTAAGCGAACTGCAAGGTGCGACTGGGAGCAGAGGAGATCGGCGGGATTTGAGTTTAGAGAGACAGGTTTCATGGTGTTTGGTACGATTGTAGTACCTCAGTCGACTGAGTCACGCCGAGTGATTGGAATGGAGTAATATTGAAATGGCCTGGGTATATTGTCATTAAAATTAATTTGAATAATTTTTATTTACAAATATATTTTTATTAAGTACTTGTGGCAGATTTCTAACTTTCAAGGTGGCATTATTCAAAGGGAGAACCTGAACTTGAAGGTTTTGAGGTGGCTCATATCCAAATCCCCCTTAAAAATATGTTCATCTCACCCCCAAAATCAGACTCTCAAGAACAAGTCCTATGTACATTCAATCCTCGCAACAAGACTCAAGCAAAATCAAGAGCACTCCATTTCACAAGGCTCATTCCAAATATAAAAAAAAAATCAAACCACACTCTTAAATCACTTCTTTTTTCCCATGTCACAATGCATATATCTACACTTGATCAATCAAATCACACTTTGAAATACAACAAAATCCTATACCAAATCCCATCCCTAAATCATCCATATGCAATTGTATAGCTTGTTACTATGTTTCCTTTTTAATTTGTTTAATACTATGCCTTCTATTTTTCTGAGAAAGACATTAAGCATACAATGAATTAATCCAAATCCAAAAAAAGCTAAAGAAATATACAGCACCAACTAAAATTAAAACCTGATGTTTTATGGTGATTGTATTTTGTTGCAGACCTTTATCTCTGAAACTCGAACCTGTTTTGTCATTTGCATCTTCAGTCATGTAAAAGAACTCAAGAGAATAGAATGGGTTTGGATCTTCACTGAGCTCATATAACACCTCCGCTGCTGCACTCTTGTACTCTTCATCGGACCAATCCTGTGCAAAGTATATAAATATTAATGACAAGTTGATCAATAATTTAGTACATATTCAAATAAAGGATGAATAAAATGTCGAATTTTTCAGAGCTTTTTACAAATGAATAATCAAAACAATACGAAGAACCTAAAGCAAATACATAGAACTCAACTGGTATTTGACCAATGTAAACCAACACTCTCCATACCGGTACCAAAATATGTCTGGTAATTACTGGCTCTTATGCATACTGATCTTGGAAATATGGATGGTACAAAGTGGTACATAGTTATACTGTGTCAGACCAGTGCAAAATAAAAATCCAGTACTAATTTTTACTGCAATTACCTGGAGTTGTTTTCCAACAGTAATAAGTGCAGATCCTGCCTGTGTCTTTAAAAAATTTGACCCATCTCGGGTGCAGAGACGAAAGTCCTGGTCCTGGGGAGATGCATGTAGACAAATAGTATATGACATAGGCTGCTCAGCATCTCCGAGCTCGTTCCATGTAAGGTATGATTGGTTCACATTGAATTTTGTTAAACAAAGTACCGAGGGAGGTTTATTTAGAACCAATGGGGAACCCCTTGCTCTCTTCGCATTGCTACACAGGACTTCGGTAACTAACTCTGATATCTTCTCCATTTCACATGCAATGCTCTCCATTTTCTCTCTGTGTAGAAATTTATTTAACAAACACATACTTTTATGACTAATTTGAATGGCTTTACAGTCGGAACATGATCACAAAAAAGGTGAAAAAAGGAAAGAAAAACTACCTAAATATCCGATAGGATTTTTTATCTACAAAGGCTGAGGGAAGAACCCGATCCATCTCAGAGCTTACCGGATGGAACCAATAGAACTCCTCTTGGAGAAAATCCCTTCTACGAAACCATTTTGCGAGACTATCTCTCTTCATCTCCTCTGAGACACCAAACACCTTCCTCGCCACCTCAACCGTGGATCTCACCTTCTGCACAAACATCGATCCGGATCCAATCCGAAATGCACCCGACTCCCTAACGGCCGCAACAGCCATTCCGGCGGCCACGATGTCTCCTTCTCCGAGCGAGCTGAAGCTGATCTCATCGGAAAACGGGGATGGTGCACGTGGAGAGGAGAAATGTGTTCTTGGGAGCGTGAGATTGGGTACTCTAAGCGAGACCTCCAAGAAATCGGCGAGGACTCGATCGTTGATGGCAGCGGAGCGGTTGCCCTTCGCTGTACGAATCGGCGTTGGCGGCGGCGCTCGGGAGCGCGATCGTCGGTGTCGCGGCGTCGTCGCTATCATCTAATCTCGCAACGGTCTTCGATCCGATTCGCTCCGATCCAAATAGGATGGAGAGTGATGCGAGAGGATCAGAGGAGGTTGGAGAAATTTTGGTTGGTTGCGTGTAATCGTGTATCCGAGAATAAGATATAAATGAGAAATGTTTGGTTGGAAAGATAGAAGCCGTCGGATTTGGATAATAATTTTTGAACGGGTAAGATGTACAGAAGTAGTTATTAGGAATGGGGAAAGTGGAGGGAAAGGCGGCGACGCGATAGCAAACCACCACAATCAGGTATGTCTTATCTGCGTCCAATGACAGAGTCGATAAAAAAAAGGGAGTTGATATAATGATACACAATTTGATACGCTCGTTCATTTCGTTCTAAAATTCTCTTTATTTTTTACAAATTGTTCTCTCTAGTTAATTTGTAATGCATATTAATTTATTTATAATTTGTAATGCATGTTAATTGTTTTGAGTTACGATATGTAATGCATGTTAATATATGATTGATTTTCATTTCGTATATATGCGAATTTGTAATGCATATTAATTTATTTATAATTTGTAATGCATGTTAATTGTTTTGAGTTACGATTTGTAATGCATGTTAATATATGATAGATTTTCATTTCGTATATATGAGAATTTGTAATGCATATTAATTTTTTGGTACATATTCATATTTTCTCAGTTGTTATGCATATTATTATTTTTTTCCCAGTTGTTATGCATGTTATTACAGCAAGCATGCATATTAAATTGACTAACATGCATAAAAGAACAAAATTAAATTTAAGTTGCACAAAAACTAGAATAACATCCATAACACCAGAAACAACTTGCATAATAACAAATATAACATGCATAACAACAGAAATAACATGCATAACACAACTAATAGTATGCATGTGTTTTTCAATTAACATGAATAACAACAGAAAATTAAGTTTAACCTACATTACATCACAAAAACTACTATAACAACTATAATAACATGCATAACAACCAAATAAGTATGCATAGTAAATTAACCAACAAGCATAACAACAGAAAAATGAAATTTAATATGCATAACAACTAGAATAAGTAAGTATGCATAATAAATCAAATAACAAGCATAACAACTAGAATAACATGCATGACACTAGAATAACATGCATATCAACTTATAACAAAAAAATAAGTATGCATAGTAAAATCAATCAACATGCATGACAACTAAAATAATATGCCTGACAATCATATTTTGTATGCTGACATTTTCAATTAACATGCATAACCAAATTAAGTATGCATAGTAAAATCAATCAACATGCATGACAACTAGAATAACATGCCTGACAACCATATTTTTTATGCTGGCGTTTTCAATTAACATGCATAACCAAATTAAGTATGCATAATAAAATCAATCAACATGCATGACAACTAGAATAACATGTCTGGCAACCATATTTTGTATGCTGGCATTTTCAATTAACTTGCATAACCAAATAAGTATGCATAGTAAATAAACTAACATGCATGACAACTAGAATAACATGCCTGAAAACCATATTTTGTATGCTGGCGTTTTCAATTAACATGCATAATCAAATTAAGTATGCATAGTAAAATCAATCAACATGCATGACAACTAGAATAACATGCCTAACAACAATATTTTGTATGCTAGCGTTTTCAATTAACATGCATAACCAAATAAGTATACATAGTAAATCAACTAACATGCATGACAACTAGAATAACATGCCTGAAAATCATATTTTGTATGCTGGCGTTTTCAATTAACATGCATAACAACATAAATAACATGCATAACAGCAAAAATAGCATGCATAACAAATATAACATGCTTTCCAGAGAAGAATCAATCGGAACCAGGAATCAATCGGAACAATGACGCGATGAAACAGTTTCAAATAGGAAAGAAAATGGAACTGTCCAGTTGTCAAGGTGAAAAAAATTTCTGGAGGTGTCAATTGAATGGAAACGTCCATTTGATATCAATTGCGTATCAAATTCGGTATCCCCAGAACATTTTCCAAAAAAAAATTGTCTTAACAATAATTGGATTAGCATCTTACTGGAGATTGCCAATAGGAAAAGGTATTTTCTTACCATAATTAGTACTGCTTACCTGCGATTACGCTCAACAAAGCACAATTTTAATTTTTTTACCGCATAACATTCTTTTGCTTACCGATGATTCCGGCGTAAAAACCACCTTTTTAAATCCCAAAATAAAAAATAGAACCGATAATCATGAAAAAAAAGAACTTCTAAATATAGAACATCTATCATAATAATCATGAAAAAGTTGTGATAGAGCCTCACTGTAATCGGTCCGTGAAAGAGAGGAACAGAGAATATAGTCGTTACATGGAGAACATAAAAACTTATGTACTCATATTGACTACATAAGCTTGATGGCTGATGATATGGCCTCACTACGGTCGGCCCGTCAAGACTGAAAAGAACAACGGGGGAACACGGCCCATGGCAGCCCAACGAAGACTAACTGACCCACCAGAAGTAGGGAACTCGTTTCCGCCTGAGTCATTAGGCCTATAAATATGCAAACAAATGATAGAAAAAGGACGGACAATTAAAACTAGGATTAGCCACTATATTCTCTCATTTTAGTCTCTCTCTCTGATTCTCCTGTACTTCTTTCCTTTCGGTTCGGAAAGAATACAATAAATTTCTTTTTGCTTTCGGAAAACATCTTTGTCCTCTCATCTCGACATAACAAAGAGACGGGATCATTGGTGCTTTCGTCGAACTTATTCAGCTAAATGACAACCCCCCATCCGGTCATTTCGAGACGACCAAATCAGTCAAAATGCACCAACCCTCAGTCTAGATCAGAATGTTACCATAGCTATAGGACTCGATGTCAACAAAGTCCCTGGCCCGACAACGAACCAAATCTTCATTGTACCAACCCCTACTACCTCGACCCTCACGGTCAAAAACTCTGGTCTGGCATCAGTATAGACATTTGCCGACCCTCCAATTAATCCGACTTTACTCTCCCAATCAAATTCACAATACCTGATGCAATCAAGCTAAAAAACAAGACCGCTCCCCTTGCAGTCTATCTCTATGCAACCTCATTCTTTGCTGATACCCCCAGCTTACGCCCAATACACAAACTCATCTCAACCCCCACTCGCTATCCCTTTTCAACCCCCGCAACCATACACTCATACACTCTATGCACCCTTTCCTCCAATAATACCAACCTCCACTTCGACAACCTACGCAACACAATATACAATAGCAACTCCTTTCGAAGAACAAATCTGGCATAAATTGTGCACCCTTCAGCAGCAGGTACAGTAAGCCCCCCAACTCAACATGACCTACTATCTGATGGCCCTTTAATTCCTAGCCTATATTCCACAACAATCTTGTCAACAGCCGACATTCCAAACCTGGGAACTTTTGGTTCATCCCGCTCCACATTCGTTTATCCCCGAGCCTTCATCATCGAATTCAGAGAGCGTATGCAGTTGATGGATATGACGATCAGTCACATGTCGACTATTTCCTACTTATCTAGAGGGACCAATATGGAATTGGTACTCATCTTTACCCCCACGATCTATAGCCACTTTCGACCAGTTGGCCAGGTCCTTCCTTGCTCGCTTCGGCGAAATCAAAAAGCCGGAACAAATTGTGCACCCTTTGACAGATTCTTGGAGGAGTAAAAGATTACGATGAGAAGGTAGCAATCTTGGCAATCCGTCGTGGGTTAAAGAAGGATAACTTACGGTTCAAAGCTCACAAATTGCAATTTACAATCCTTCAGGAGTTCATTGTGTTTGCTAGTGCATACATCCAAGGAGAAGAGGATGCAGCCTCCAGCGAAGAGGAACCAAACAAAAAGAAGCAGACACACCAAACACGAGCGAAGTCTCGAACAGGTAATGCACAAAGATGGATGTATGAAAATGAGGAGCAGAAATCGGGTAACCCGAGATCGGCTGATCCAAAAATAGGAGAGAGAAGATACACATTCTACAACACGTATCACCCTCTCAACAAGCCCCGTGACGAGCTTTTCCGAGAGTTTCAGGATTTCCGTGACATCCGATATCTTGAACCCCTGGAAATCTTAGAAATCAAGGATTAGCATTGCTACTGTGAATTCCACAACAGCATGAGACACCACACACAAGACTACTTAGCCTTGATAGATGAACTAGAGTGGTTGGCTCGAGACCGAAATATGTGGAGATTTTTCCAGAAGTTTGTGAATGATCGAGCAGACAAAAGACTTATGGGGGATCAAGGCCAGCATACGAGGGACACCGACAATAAAAGGGGGCAAAAAATTACCCTCGGGGAGGAGAAAACCAAAATAGGGACGCTAAGATCGAGTCTCAGGACGAGGTAAACACTGTGCGTGGTTCCACACCGACAATCCACATGATATCAGGAGGTCATGCATCCGAAGGAGACACCGCGAGAAAGAGGAAAATATATGCAACGAGCTTACATAGAGCAAAAGTATTCCATGTGGATAACAGGTTTGAAGGATTCAATACTCTTATTACCTTCAAAGATGGTGATTATGGTGACGTGCATTTTTCGCATGACGATGCGGTCATCCTGTCTCTAAAAATGAGCCACGAGAAAGAAGGGATCCCACACAGGGTCTCCAGAATTTTGGTAGATACACGCAGTTCAGCTGACATCCTTTACCGAGAAGCATTCAACAAATTATGTCTGATAGAGTCATCCATGTCGCTTGTGCGCACTCCCCTAATCGACTTCACTAGAGACACCTCACATTCCTTGGGGATGGTAGATCTCAAGGTTTGTTTCGGTAAGCCCCCGTGCCAAACGGATCTACTTGTCAAGTTTTTAGTGGTGGATGTCATCTCGGGCTACAATGCCATCTAGGGACGAAGTACCTTAAACAAATTGGGAGCGATCATTTCTACATATATCACACTTGTTGCTGAAATTTCCAACCAAGTTTGGTATCGTAAGTGAATGAGGCGACCAAAAAACACCCCGAGATTGTTACTTCTCTGCTTGATTCACTAACTTATATGCCCTCTTGAGCAAGAACGCGTTGTGACGGGTTGGGCACCCGTTATGACGGGCAGGAGACCTGTTGTGACGGGTTGGGCACCCGTTATGACGAATATGGAACCCGTTGTGACGGATTGGGCACCTGTTGTGACGAGTTGAGCATGCGTTATGGTAACGCATGACTCTAGAAATGTTCAAATTGCTTGCTCTTGATATTTTTGAGTATGTTTTGACTTGTACATGCATGTTTGAGTCTTTGCATCATCAATGTGTACCTGTATAAACCTGTATCTCACCAAAACTCAATTGTTGCAAGGTTAGTACTGATTGTTTTGCAAATTGTTAAACAAGAGATGCGTTTAATCCAACAACTTTTCCCTTCAAAATACCAGTATATAAGGAATCACCAATCTAGCAGATGTATAAAGGTAACAAATCGTTGAAAATTCAAAATCGAATGAATTAAGGAAAGAAAACGCATGCAATTCAGCCACTAAGAGAGAAAGAGGTCCTGAATCCATCGAATGTAGGGTTTGAATTTTTCCTCTTTTGCTCCGTCAATTCGCCATAAATCCAGGAATCAGATGAATACTTGTATTTTGCTTCGTCAATTTTCCTCTTTTGCTCAGAGCAGAAATATACGAAATCAACCAAAACGAAAGGAGCGATGATCGTTTCCGATGCATCCAGCGAACGGAAATTATAAAATTTGCGTCTATCATTTTCTGGGTCTAACAAAACCAATATTCCTCTGTTTGCACTTTTGTTCAGATTAAACGAAAACAAAACGGGACAAACAGTTAGAGCTGTCAAACGTGGATTACGATCACGAAACTGAGATTTTCGTTAATCGTTTCGTTATAAATAAAAAAATTCATGTATCGTTTCGTTTAAAAAACGACAGAGATTTTTTTTGCATAAACCGTTTCATTAAAACAAACGATCAAAATGATCCAAACGTTTAAAATGTCAAACCGTTCAAACATTCCAGAAATATCAGAAAAAAACTTGCATATTAGAAAAAAAACATTCCAGAAATTCCAGAAATGGTTAGTATTAGTAAATAAAAAATATATTTTAAAAACTTGCATATCAGAAAAAAACCAAAATTCTTCGTTCTTTATTTGAACATGGAAACTGAGAGTGAGTGATAGATTAGGCATCAACCAACTGGTAACAATCTGATAAGTAAGGCCAACACCCAGACTAAGGCCAAAGATGGCAGATCAAGGTGCCAATGGCACCTCACAAAGAAAAACAAAAACAAAAATCACGGCAAACAAACAAGTAGTCAAAGATCAAACCACAACACCACATCATAGAGAAAAGAAAAAGAACCAGTCAGGTCTGCTAGGGTTTACTAGTAAACCAAGAGAACAAATCGTGAAAATCGAGAAAGGCAACGAAACAAAGAAAGCACGATTAGGAATTTAGGGTTTGAGTCTTGCCTTGCCTCAGCCTTGTTTCCTCCCCGGTGTGTGACAACCACGACCAACCTTCTTCCCTCTTATTCCCCCCCTTTTCCTCTCTACTTTTAACCGAAGTCCTTACAAAATTGAGGTGGGGAGAGGGAACGAGGAGGAGGAGAAGACGGGTCGGATTGTGGGTCGGATTTAGGTGGGAATTTGTCATGATAAGGGGGAGGTGGAGGGAGAAGAGGAGGTGGAGGATCGGATGAAGTTGGAATCGAGAAAGATGAAAGTGTGAGAGAGACGACATCGAGTGAGAGAAAGAGGGGAAAGTGAGCGGTATGTTTCACCTCTCTATTTCTTCGTCCAACTGACCCTTTGCAATTATGAAAATTGCAAATCTATGAAATCCTAAACGAAACTACGAAATTCGCAAAACGAAACAAGTTTATTTCATTTTCGTTTTGTTGAAACGAGTGGGATTGGCACTGATTGTTTCGTTTACGAAACGAAAGTAAAATGTGTTTCGTCAACTGTTTCGTAGACGCGAAACGAAACAGTTGAACGGTTAAACGATGGACCGTTGACAGGTCTACAAACGGTCTTGCGTCGACGGTCCTAATCACAACTCAAAGTCATCCGCAAAAAGAGAAAATGAAAGCTCCCAACTCGAATCAAGTAGAAAATGTAATTAAAGAGGTCGTTGTATAAAAGCCCAATTAAAGCCCAAGAACAGATCAATGAAACCATAATATACAAATCACATCTATTGGGCCTTGAAGTGGTAAAGGTCCAACTTCATGAAATTGTACACAAAAGGTCCACTAGAGAACAAAAAATACACGCAGAAGGAAGGACCCTTCGAAGTTTCAAACAAAAAAGCTTGTCAATTATTATCTATTTCTCATGTGGAGCCGAATAATAATTTTCCGATTTATTGTGAAGACTGAAGGCATGCTGGTGCAATTGTGAGGTTCGCATCATTGGGGTTTTGATGTTATATAAGTTGTAACAAAACTTCAATTTGATGGGATAATCGTAGGATCATATTATTGCTTTTATTATTATTATTATTGCTTTTATTATTATTATTATTATTATTATTATTATTAGTATTATTATTATTATATTTTTGAGGTATACTAGTAAAAACAATGAATGTTGGTATAATGTCTTGAAGTTGTTTCTATTATAAAATGACAAAATATCGCTTTAAAATTATTTTAGTGAGCTACTACTTGAACTATTATTCTATTTGTGTGGTAAAAAAAAGATTTGGATCATTGACAAAGTTAAATCATTCAATGTGCCACATAAATGTACATAAAATTTAGATATGAATGATACATGCAGTGCCGAAATTATACCTGCAATGCTTTATTTCTTATTCAAATTTGAATAATTCTAGTATAAATCCAAAATTTATATACATCTAATTTTATGATACATTTAACGGTTGTAATTACATCACAGGAGATTTAATGGATTTCCATTTTTTCTTATAACTTCATTAAATAGGGGTATATTGGATTCATGAAAATACTACAAATAGAAATATTTTAATATATATTAAGGCATTAATAAAGAAACAAGAATTTGCTTAACGTTAGATGAGCTGTACAACATTACATGAAAATTGTTTATCGTGGTCATTTATGAATTTGCTTATGTTAAGGTATTAATTTAGGATGTGTACGAAACATAATTTGCGGATGATCATATTATTTGAATATATATCAAATTTTTGCGACAGATCAACTTTTGTTGGAGAATGAAATAATAATATAGTTTGTCATTTATGCAAGGATATATATATATATATATATAGGAAAATGTTTCATAGATATCAAAATTGGTACCGACTATTGATACCGACGTTATTATAGGCATTGTTTGAGTTATTATGCACATTATTTGAGTTATTATGCATGTTGTTTCATGTTATTTTTGTACTGAAAAAATTATAGTGCATGCTAACAAAATAATGTGCATAATAACTCAAATAACATGCATAACTATTTCAGTATAAAAAATAACATGCATAATAACTCAAACAATGCCTATAATAACGCCGGTATCAATATTGATTTCTATGTATCAGCTCCCATATATATATTGAATTTAATCGAACAATTTTTTTTAATTTAAATATAATAAAGTAAATTTTCTATCAGAAAAATTGTGAAGTTGGTTACTGAATACATATATTTTAAAACATCATAATTATGCATTTGAAATATATTAACAAATTAAATTAATTTAGCTACACCTTTTAAGTATGATTTCAAAAATACAATTTCATTTTTATATGGTCCAAGTAATGTCTTAATTAGAGAAAACATATATATATATATATATGTGTGTGTGTGTTATATCATTACTAAAAAAATAACTTGAAACTGGATTGATTAATTAAAATGAGAGAATAAAAAAGAAACATTTAAATAACACGTCAGAAACTTGATGGAAATGAAATTATAATAATTAATGAGATATATTCCGTCCTGCAAACTTTCAAACTTAGATAATATTAATCCATAATTATTTAACAAACTTCTGAATATTTCTTCTAAGACTACAATTGACTAATGAGACTATAATCAGTTTTAATACCAAATTATCTACTCATTTATATCAAATATAGCTTATGATACGAAAATGACTTTCTTGACCTTGTGAATTCAATGATTGTGATTAGAGATGTACCGTAAAATAGAATGTACATTAATTGAGATTTACACTAGAATCACCTTTAAATTTAGTCTTAGAAAATTTTCAAAATAGGTAGATTGAAAAAAATATTCCAATCTTTATATATTAATATTAATACTAGTAGACTTGGTTCATCATCTTCTCAACCATAGTCACGTGCTTCAAGATAATTGCTGTTTTGAGATAACTAATGAGCTTTTATTATTCCTTCAAAAAATAAAAATAAAACTCATAATCTTTTCTTTTGTCGTCATTGGTTGGAATGCACCCGCAGATAAAAAAATGAATCATAATTCTGGTAAAGTATGGGACTAAAGTGGAAAATAAACATGCCCATTTTGGAATCACTCCAAAAGACCAAAACAGCTGTCACTTGTCACTGTCAGTGACTGTTTTTTTTTTTTTTTTTTGAGGATACTGTCAGTGACTGTCAATTGCAGATCTTTTTTCATTGACGCCTCCAGTTGATTGAAACCGGAGAGGTCCAGGGAATTGAAGCGTAGATATGTCCAAAAATGGGGCACGCTCCTGTTTCCTTACTCGCTAAGGTCTTCTGAGATAAAAGATTCTGATCTCCTGTGACGAACGCGGAGTAATCAACACTACAGCGTAAGAGGGAAATCACATGAGACAGATTCTAAAAAATATAAATTTATGGACCTATTTTTAAATGGATAGACAGATTGATATATTAAAATTTCAAGCAATTTCTATTATTATTTTATACTCAATTAATGTCTCTTATTTATGAATCTTTGTAAAATTCATACTACTTAATTTAGTGGTTTCTTTTTTTGTTTATGAAGTATCAAATGTCACTTTTAATTTCATGAAATTTGAAACAAAATGAATATATAAGTTTAAAAAATATGCATCTTAAGTTTTTTATTTCAATTTTTTTCTCATATTTTTGTCAACATTGCATCCTCGACCGTCCCCACCTTTCCTAATGTTTTATTTTGTGTATATATATATTTTTTACTTATTTATTATTACTTTTTTCTTTGTATATATTTTACTCGTATTATTTGCTATATTGTCTAGCTGAATTGTTTTCGAATTATCAAACTATACATACAACTATATGTTTACTATTATTTGTGAAAATTACAAATTTTATCAATTCAAACAATTTTTTTGGTAATTATTGAATATTATAAAACAATATTTTTTTAAATTATAATTATATTATGAGCAAACCTATTGTACTTCACAAAGCAAGTGGTTTGTGATTTTGGATCGTTGAATTTTGAATCATTTGTAATAAAAATAATGTTAATAAAAAAATTCAACAATTCAAAATCACAAAACGAAATGCATGCTTTAGAAAATACAATAGCATTGCTTTTATGTTATACCCAAATTACCAAAAAGGAACTTCCTCGAAAGTTTCCCAATCACAAGCTTGCTGTTATAGTTTCTAAATATTAAGAATCAGTCTTTAATTTAGTGGTTAATCCGAAACTAGATTGAAAAAAAAAATCTTAGATCATCTAAATTGACTCGATTATTATATCGGAAACAAAAATCCTTATATGTTAGTGATAGGTCGCAGCATCGCATGTAGACGTACACACGAGCGGAGCTACATAGATTCAGGGTGGGTCAGTTGACCCACTCTAAAAAAAAAATTTCAAAATTGATCATGTAATTAGAAAAAATTCTGAAAAATAGACTTATAATTTGAATTTTTAAAATATTCATGATTTTGAACCATCCTGAAAAAAAAACCAAAATATTGAACTACCCTGAAAATTTTTCTGAATCCGCCACAAGACGTACATGTATATACTTGGCATAGAGCATCTTACTCTTAACAAAACCCTTTATTTTCATTTCCTCACCAAACCAAATTGACATTGGACACAGCCTAATCATTTTTCAAACCTCTAAAGCACTATTCTACAAACTTCAAATGCGCTTTGCATTTTGCATTATTGGCTCTACGTCCCTTTACAAGGGGCTGTCTTTCATGACCTCTTTAAAGACCAACATAATCTCTTTTTGTTTTCTGCTTGTTTCGATCTGAATCGTTCAAAATTCATCTAACGACCAAAACACATATCTCCTGAATCAAATCAAAGCCTTTCGTAACGGTCGATTGATTCGTGACGGTCGAATCGAGACAAACATAATCCTGCTTGCCTCAAATATAAACAACAGATTCGGATCCTTAGAAAAGGGCTACTAATATTCAAAGCTAAGATGAACATGAAATCAGAAATAATGTTTGAAAAACACATTTAGTTATGAGGTATTATATGCGTAAAGTACTCTAATTGTCTTGTTTGATTATGGTAATGTATGCTTATTTATTGTGTATGAAGAGTGTCATCAAATTGACCTATGATGATGCCACCAAAAAAAAGTAAGAAGACACACCATCTTGGTTAATTAAGAAAATAAAGGACTTAATTTAACCATAAAAATAAATGATGTTCTTAATTATGTTTAAAGTTATGAAAGGTCAAAATTATTCTTCTTATAAAAACTATTGGGCGGTTTAATGGTCACTAATCGTAAATATTGTGCTTTTCTTTTGAACTAAATTAAGGGAAAATACTCATGATTCCAAACAATTACAAAATTTGAAGTAGTCAAACCGTTTTCATTTAGAATATTCAAAGATGGTATTAATTACCGAGTTGGGCTACGGTGCTTGATCAGTCACATTTTTTTTGGTGTTTGATCAACAAATTTTACATCCGAACGGTTCAAATTTTGATTTATAGCGCTCAATAATTTCTTGATATCAAAATCTTGTGGGATACAAGAATTTTTTAAGCACTTGTTTGATTTTTTGAAAGTAACATATTTTATGTATAAATATTGATTATTTATTATTATCTCAAACCCATTTAAAAAATTCGAAACAATAAGTACTTAAAAAATTAAGATAGAAAATTTTGATATTCTAAAAGACTTTGGCATAAAAATATTAAACATGATAAATTAAAATCTGAAAAATATGTGTGTGAGATTTGATGATGATCAAACACCGAAAAAATATACTTGATCAAGCACCAGGTTCCTTGGTGGCGGCATGTTTGCTGGGTTGATGCATCTTGCACGTTGAGTGACCACTGTATTCAAATAGTGCGATACTTGTTGTGGGGTCGAATGCAGGTAACCGCTCCGTTGCTGCATCCATGGATATCATCCGGGTATCGCCCATATTGGGGGTGGGCTCTTGGCAGAGGCGGACTGGGGGGTGGCAGAGTCGGACTGCAGGCACACTTGCGGAGGCAGTCTGGCATAGAGGAGAAGACTGAGAGGCGGAGGCGGTCATCGGACATCGGTTCAGAGGGCTAGACGACTAGAAAATCTATTATTTCGATGATTTTCGAATGAAGGCAGGCATAGAGAGTCGAGAGATAGAGAGAGCACCTTAGCAGCTACTGTCAAGTTTTCAAAGAAAGAAAGAGAGAGAGGTAGAGAGAGAGGGAGAGCACAACGTGGGTTGGGCAGCGCTGGCGCTAAATTGTGTTGAACTATGATTTTTTCTGTTAATGTTAAGTTAATGTAGGTCCAAGCTCAAGTCAGAATGTTGCAAAATACCAATCTAGAGTGTGGCAAAATTTTCAGCCCGACAGCAACTGAGTGGTATTTTCAAAATGAGAAAGGGACAACTGTCTCCTGACTCTTCTTAAATCTGCCTTGCAATTACAAGGAATGTATTCGAAAATTTGTCAATATCAGAGTTTCAAAATATGTGGTTTATAATTATGAAAATAATTGAATCATATTTTACGTGCTAGACTCATATTTTAATGGTTGACAAATGCGTATTATAAATTTTTTATTCATACGTATATTATGATTTTCAACTTGGAAAATGGATACATCATACATATAATTATCCTGATTTAGATTTTTTTAATATTTTAATACCTCTCCTAGCTATACATCACTTTAATTTACTTATTTAAGTATATTATTTATAAAATGTTATTTCCAAACGTAAATATTCTTTTGATTTAATCACTCAGTAACACATTATAAATACTTAACTCCCCTCATCTAGCTTGTAAAATGCGCGCTTGGAATATTTTTCATGATTTTGAACCACCTGAAAAAAATCAAAATGTTGAACCACTCTGAAAATTTTTCTGAATCCGCCCTACACGCTAGTCAACTAATATGTCTATATTCCATTCAATAATTAGTTCATGAGATTAAATTATTTCCACTACAATCGCAATAAGACTTAAGCCCCCAATCAATCAGTAACTCAGTGTGAATTCGTAAATAAGATACTAGATACTGTTGTTGATGAGCTTTATTTGCTGTTGTAACAAAATCTCTTTGTTCACCAAGTTAATATAATATATTATTTATTCCACTTAACGCCTTAACCCGGCTTCTTAGAAATGAAAAGAAAAAGAAGAAGTGGAAAGTAACTCGGAGACCAATTCACATAAACATGGGAAGGCAAAAGTTCTCTTTTGATTAAAGTGAAAAGACTTCCTGCCATGGATCACCTTTGTAATTTTCCAAATTAACCAAAAGCAATTCAATTCTGAACTATTTGAATCTCTCTCCAAAAAAAAGAACACTATTTGAATCGGATTTTTCAACTTTAAATTCTAGGAGCTGTTTCTTATATATCAATATTGATACCGACTATCGTATGAACATTGTTTGAGTTATTATGTACATTATTTGAGTTATTATGCATGTTATTTTTTGTACTGAAATAGTTATGCATGTTATTTTTTGTACTGAAATAATTATGCATGCCATTTGAATTATTATGCATATTATTTTAGTAACATGCATAATAATTTTTTCAGTAAAAAAATAACATGAAATAACATTCATAATAGAGCATGGCTAAAATAATATGCATAATACACCCCATTTCGTACTATGCATATAGATATAGGTCAATAAATTGAGATTTAAGTTGCTCAATAAATTCTTCATATGAAAATATTGTAGGAAAACAAATTTCGTGATTTTTAGAGCTTTTTTGCTATTTTTTAAATATTTTTTAAAAACAGTCCAGATTTAATATTACAAAAGTGTCATTTCTGGGCTGTTTTTAAAAAATATTTAAAAAATAGCAAGAAAACTCTAAAAATCACGAAATTTTATTTTCTACAAGATTTTGATATGAAAAATTTATTGAGCAACTTAAATATCAATTTAATGACCAAATTAAATACAAATGACCCCATAGTACGTTATGTGGTGTACTATGCATATTATTTTAGCCATGCTCTTCATAATAACTCAAATAATGTCCATAATAACGTCGGTATCGATAGTCGATATCAATGTTGATACATACGAAACATTTTCCTAAATTCTATATTTGGTATGAAAAAGTATGAGCTTTACAACTTACAAGAAGCTATTCTACCTTATCCGTTTTTCTGTATTGAAGAGAGGTTTGAATGGTTGTTACTTAAAACTATATAAATAATTAACTAGTATTGCATACCAATATCGACTATTTTCCATTTTGATGATGTATATGCATTATATATATAGAGATGTGCTATGGTGCATTGCGAAGTCAAGATTAGTTTTGACATTACGTTCAAATTTTAAATTTTAAAATTTAAACGATTGATCCAAATCGTTCAATGTGATTTCTATATTGAAATCTTACTATAAACCAAATTTTTCATTTTTTAGAATTTGTTTACAATTTTTTAGAGGGGTGCAAAATGAGCCATATTGGATGGTCCAGAAATTAGTATATCAACAAAATTTCATATCCCTCACAAAAATAATAAAAAAATTCTAAAAAATGAAAAATTTGGTCTCTAGTGAGATTTCAATATGGAGATCACATTGGACGGTTTGAATCGTTTCAAATTTTCTTATTTGAAATTTGAGTGTGATGTCAAAACTAATTATGACTTCGTAATGCACCATATCATTTCTCTCTATATATAAATATATATACACATCATGAGTGGGACAAAGGAATGTTAAATGACAATAATGGCTCCTCAAGCTACCCAATTGTATCTAGTATACAATTGTTATCAGGTAATGGAACACGCTTAATGACCAAGCCACCACATTCAGTGTCCCAATTATATATTTATATCTTATATAAATTGTTATCATGGTTATAATTATGTCATATTAATTTGCGCACACAACATAATAGCAACAGGAGTAAGTGATACACCGTGATTTTCGTGCAATTGTTTATTGCAGTTTGCTGCCAAGTAATAAAAGTTGTTTTCTTAACGATTGTTAAAACTAATATGGGAATTTTCATAAACATTTAAAAGAATGGGTCATTAACGGATATGGTTAAACACCATCTAAAAATTTCAACCATGATTAACAACGCAAGTATTACTTGCGTCTTAAGTTTTATTGTGTGCGCTTTAATATCACTCATTGAACAATTGATTTCACTATTTATTTGTTTTTTTATTGTTCATTGTCCGTAGACTTACAACATACATATGTACAAACAAAAAAAAATCAAAAAATATATTTGAAAATATTTTTCTAAAACTAACTCCTAACAGAACTTGAACTTCAAATCTCTCATAAAGATTTAACTCATAGCAGAATTTGAACTCCAAATCTCTCATAGAAATTTGAACTCCTAGCAGAACTTGAACTCCAAATCTCTCATAAAGATTTAACTTCTAGCAGAATTTAAACTCCAAATCTCTCATAGAAATTTTATGACTCATCGCTACACTAAATAAATAGACTTAGCTTCTCCATTTATTTGTTAAACGGAGATCCTGCGATATTTACGAGACCGAAGGCTTGGTGGGTTGCTTTTTAGAATTCAGATCAAAACATGCATGTTTGGTTTTCTTTTTGCCTAAAAGCGCGCTTCATTAGAAAAATATTTAATTAATTTGGTTTTGTGAAGATCTCTTTCTAGGGTAACACTTGTTGCCTTTAGAGAACTGAATGGAGGTATTTCAATAATTAGTGAAAACCAAACGTGTTGAAATCGTATTCACATATTTGCTGTTCATAAAAAGATACGAATATGAACATTCACTGTTACAAATTTAGTCTTTAAAATCGAATCAAAATGGTCTTTAAAATCGGACTAAGTGCCGTTATAGAATGAGCTTTTAAAAGTTACAATGACCCGATTAAAAGGTTGGACCTTTAAAATCGGGCAGCAGGGAAGCAACCGTTTTTAAAAATATTTTTAACACCGGACTAAGGCTTATTCACTCTGCTTTTAAAAAATACATTAACACCAGCCCTAAGATTTGTTAGAATGGACGTTGTAGATTTCTGAGCGTTGAATTGTTAGAATGAACGCTGTGGATTGGTAGCAACGAAGGACGATCTGTGAAATATTATTTAAAATTGGATCAATTAAATATATATGTATTTTAAACCGGCACTAAGGTTTTAACAACGGACTAAGGTTTAAAATATAAAGTGCATGCATCAATCACAATTTAATAAAGCCCTAAGGTTTTAACAGCGGACCTAAGGCTTAAAAGTGCATCAATCAGAATTTAACAGCAGACCTAAGGTTTTAAAACCAGACGCCCACAAGAGTCTGATTTAATATGGAGCTTTTAAACTGGCGCTGGCCACCCATCTGGTTTAAAAGGGCTGTCTGCTTTTAAAGATTGTCTGTAAAACCGGCTCTTCGGGAGAGTCCGCTTTTAAAAGTTCAATTCTGAATGTTTTGGAACCTTTTAAACCGAAGTCTAGTTAAAATTCAGTTTTAAATCTAAATTCGGTTTAAAAGGGTCGGTGTTAAAGATCTTTTCTGCAGTAGTGATCAATAATTTATGGGGTATTGTTAAATTCAAAATCAATCCGAATTAAACTAATACAAATACAAATCAAATATCAATAGATACATACTCGACAATAGCTTTGATAAAATTTAACATTTAACATATACACTACAAATAAATATGCACTTATATTACCAATAAATATTTTAAATAATAAAATAATTTTATAACATCAAAATTGTCAAAATATATAAATGTAATAGTTGATAGAATATTACCCTGGCAAAAAAACACAAAATTTAGTATATTTTTAATTATTTTGTAATGAAAAATGAGCTTTTAATGATTTTAGTGGATTTAGTGAATTTGTGTCCATGTTTGATCTCAGTGTCCGAACTTAAATAACCTCTAAATCCTCCCATGCTTATAATGAATTTAAAATTCACAAGTAGGAACGAACTCAAAGGATATCTTGAACACTTGAACAACGATGTCGTCACGAACAAACAAATTAACATAATTCCGAACAAGAACATCCTAAACTAAGATGGTTTAGGAATGGAATCTCAAGCAGTCATTAATTATAGCGAACAAGAGATGACATACCTAAATTCGACTTAAGGTTGCTAATGGATGGGTTCCAGTTCATGTCCCTGTCTAGCCCGCTGATGAGGAGTTGAAGTCCATAACCAAATCAAGCCCATAATTATCTACTAATATCCAGTCCATGTCCAGTTCATCTTATAACCGAATAATGTCCACTATTTTTCCATAGCTAACCATGCAGACATGATTCTGGACACCACAGTGCACAATCCTATTTAAATGAAAGCTCTTTCATCACTGTATTGAATAACTTAGGTTTCTTTATGCGAATAACTTAGTTCTCTCTATGTGAAAAAGATAGTTAGAACTTAGTTGATCTATTGGAATGTGTGAACAATTTTTCATTTAATCTCACATTGAAACCGCAGTTAGTCCACAATTAGTCCAGCTCAGTTTTTAGTAATTGGACTTGGACTGAACTTCAATCAAAACCAAGAAATAGTCCAGTCCATAAATGTCTAATAATGTTCAACCCATTTTTCCATAAGCCGTCATGTTCATTAGCAGTCCAAGTTCGACTACATACTTGATAGACGAATGCAGTTGTATCATAAACGATTATAATTTAATATAAGCATGTCTCAAATCATGTAATTATATTGGAGATAACCTATATATAAATTCATGACCGTCAAGTTTCTTATCACATTCGTATTTATAAGTCTATAAGAGCGTCTCCATTTCAAAAAAATTTGGAGTTTCTAATCTGATGTGTCAGTTTCTAAATGAGTTTCAGGAATGTAGATGAACTTCTTATTTAGCAATTTTACTTCATAGTTTCTTATTTAGCAATTTTGCTCTAGAGTTTATAAACCTTCACGTGGCTTAATCATTGGCTAAAATTGATCTGTCTCTCACAACACGGTTAGTATTTGCTGATGTGGCAATTAAGAAACTCTAACTTTTTCATTTCAGGAATGTAGAGTTCAGAAACTAAAGAAAGATTAAATTTCTAAAACTGGTGTGACAGTTATTTAAAAACTCCAAAAATTCCAAGTATGTAAATGCTTGAACTGCTGGCTTTCATTTCGATATAAGAGCAAAAGGAGATATATTACGAAGTCAAATTCTTTACACTCTCACTACAAAAAAAACGTCATTACCGACGATTATGTATCCGTTCCTGTCTAGAGAGTTGCTTAGTTATATAAATAATTGTTAAGACAACAATTATTTAGTAAATATTCATCGCTACATGGCAAGTAAGCCTATAATTAAAAAAAAAAACATTTTATAATGGCTAGGTCAAGATTCTGCAAACCAACAAACATCTTAAACTGTTACAAATGCAACTAACACATATATATTGCATATAATATGTCACATTACAAATATTGCATCAAAATAAAGAAGAAAAAGTAAAAAAAACAAATAAAACACCTAAAAAACAAATACAAAATATAGCTAAAAAGATGCATGCTATCTTAGCACAATAAATGATACAAATGCGGAATCTTTTGTTCGATTCTTTACCAAGAAATTGCATCAAAATAAAAATAAAGGAGTTGCTCTACTCATAGAATTTTAGATCTTGAATTTATGAAGCTTTCTAGATAAATTTTGCGTTCCTGTCTAGAGTTGGCTTCATTTGCACTCATTCTCTGATCACAAGTGGCACATATGCTTTCTACATACTAGAAACCCTGCCATGCAATACCTATCGGAAGGAACTCCTACACAAACACAAAAATACAAACTCTTATACAAATAATAAGCAGCTAGTATATTCACAGTAAATGCAAAAGAAAAAATAAATTAAATAACCTCTTCTGTTAGGGTGAACAACTGATCTCTCTCTTTAGGGTGAAACACGAGGGTTTCATCAAGTGTTGTGATAGTAGTGAAATCAAATCAATATTTCTATTGTTGGATTTCACCATATTAGTCGTGATTCACGTACAAAAGTGTTGTAATAATTTAATTATTTCTTATCAAACCACTAAACGGTAAGCATCAATTTCTTATCAAACCTAAACCCTAAATTCTAACAATTGAACTATGTCTTAACTATTTCTTATGAAATCCTAAATCCTAAGAATGAATTTCTTATCAAACCTAAACCCTAAATCCTAACAATTAAACTATTTTGTAACTATTTTTTATCAAATCCTAAAATATAAGAATTATTTTTTTTATCAAACCTAAACCCTAAATTTTAACAATTGAATTATTTTGTAACTATTTCTTATCAAATCCTAAACCCTAAGCATAAAGTTCTTATCAAATCCTAAACTCTAAATCCTTTGCATAATAAAAAAAATATAATATTCAGTCTTTGCAACAATTATTTTCTCTAACTAGTTGTAACAAATACCAAAATAACGAAATAAAAAATTATCTAAAGAAGAGGATGCAAACGATGCGACTATAGGAGAAAATACGACGGGGATCACCGGCGAGAGGAGAAAAACACGAGACTGGGGTGGTGGACACGAATGGTCTGTCATATTCGATAATTCCAATGCCCAATGTGTCGGTGAAAGAAAGAAGAAACAAGAGGTGTGTGCTATGTGAAATTGATAACCTCTACACCTCTAGTAGATCAGATCTGTTAGATGTGTGGAGGTGTCCAGGTGGAGAAGAGAGAGATCAGATCTAGCAAAGAAGTTTGAAAAGTTGTAGAGGCGGCCATGACGGAGAGACAAGAATAAAGAGTCGCGAAGCGCTTATTTAAGCTAGAATTGAAGAAAAGACAACAATTATTTAAAATAACCGTTGCTATAGGTGTATCTACGACAATAGTTATTTTAAGAAATAATTTTCTTAGGATTTAAAAAAATTCCAAAAAAAATACGACAACGGTTGTTTATTAATAATCATTTTTAGCTACCTCTGTAGCAACAGTTATTTTAAATAATCGTTTTCTTATCCTCAATTTTTTTTTTTACTTTTGTCAACGGTGTTTATCAATATCTTTTGTAATTATTGTTTTATAGAAAGATTGCTAAATTGCTTTCTATTGTAGTGTCTCAAGCTAAGACTTCACGCAACATTAACACTAGTCACAATACTATAACAACATTATACATGTTCATTGCCAAATTAACCGTATCTATATATAGCTGATGTTCATAATATCTTCGAAATTTAGTTGTGTAAATAGAATTTAACAATTTCACGCTACTTTTAAATGAAACTTTAATATCATATATTGTTATTTCGAATTTGGATAAAAGTCTGGATATCTATGTCTTTTTGACAATTCAAATCAAAATCGTATTTGTACCCACATGATCATTTTTACATATACAAAACAAATATTTTAATTAATGATTACAAATATATAGTTTAATTATGAATAATTTTATATACAGACTCGGAAGGGAGCAGATATTCATACCATTTATGCCCCTAATTTCAGCGAAAAAATTTCGTATTTTTTGGATATGCATGTATTAAGACTTTGGAGCTTATATCAATTCCTTACTGCATAATGTTCCCTAACTGCATAAATATATTCGGAGCATATATTAATTTCTGATTACATATTTTTGCCCAATTGCAAATTTACTAGAACAAATTACCAAGCAACTTTGAGCTAAACTTTTGAACATAGCATATTAATATGCGACATTTTGGTTGCAACAAAAAATCTATTTAATTAATTTAACCACAATAATAATTTTCTCTGTGCATATTAGTAGTTTTTGTTACTGGAGAAATTGCCATTCATTTTCTTAATTTTTTTTCTTTTATGTTGTACAGATGCTAGTAGTTAACTCATATTTGTTTCTGTTTTGATATTGTGGTTCATTTAGATGTGATACTGGGATATAATTGAAAAATATAAACAAATGGTGGCTTCTTAATTTTATTTTTATTGGCCAGAAGATTTAATACCTTTTCTCAACCGAAACTATGTTCTGCTGCAAATTTGCCATATTCATTGCTGATTTTGGCTTTGAAAAATGATATTAATTTCAATTAATGGTGTAATTTGAGTCGACCTTCACAGTAAAAAAAAAAAAAAAAATTGAAAATAGCACTTTTTTTTTGTGTGCCAAAGTTCTCCTGGAGCAATTAATTAAAGCAGAGTTCACACTTTCATAGTACAAGCAACTGATGAAAATTCATGTTGAGTAAAATTTATTATGGACGCTGATACAGTGCTTCTTATTTTGTCTCTTAAGTTCTTTCGCTGTCACTGACGCGCGGGACCCACGCTTTGATTTTAGGAGCTCTTTTTTTTTGGCATCTCAGAAACAAAACTTGAGCATCGTAGCTTTTTCCATTTATTATTTGAAAATTATATACGCTCCTTGAACCCTGACAAAACATAGACAAACTTTTTTTTCTTTCCTTTTTGAAATCAATCGACATAGAAAACATAAGATTTGGTTAGATTAGACTTTCGAATGCATTTATGCATCTTCGGTTCCATAAAAATAAATAAAGAGGATGCATATTCGAACAGCATAAGATCAACAGATTCTATTCTTTCCAGAATAAAAAACAAAATAAATAAGACCACTTGTTTTTATTGTTCATTTCTTCAGCAAATTATCTACCAATCTTGCTAGTAAATTAAGCCCTTTCAATTGAAGGAATTATTCACTGACTAATTCAACGAACTAACCAACTACACAGCAAAAAAAAAAAAAAATTTATGGGGAAGTACTTCTTATCATAGCTTTTAAAAAAATTCAACATAAGTACAAGGAAAAATTATATAGTAATTAACATGCTCTCAATCACTAAAACTAGGAATTGGATCATACGCATGCCTTCTAACACTCCTGTACTTCTTTTTTTTTTTTTCTCTTTTTTGTTGAAAAAGCCACGCTCAATAACTGAAGTAATCCACCGTACTGTACTAATAAACTCTCAAATATTATACTCCACATGCAATTATCGATAACAAATATTCCAAATCAACTGAAGTTATCATCAAAAGTTGAAACTTGAAGCAACATAGATCGATCGGTATGTAATTCAGCGTATAAACCCTCGTCGGCCCCGTCTGATGCTGTGGTCAGGTGTCGGTGTGGCCGCTGTGCTCTGTTGGAGCCTGAGCTGCTCATAAAACTTCTTAATAAATGCATCAGCTTGCTCATCCACGATTCCGTGATCAGCCGGCGTATCTTCTTGGATTGGGAATGGTGAGTCGGTAACCCTGAGCTGTCTGGCAATTGCCGGGCTCTTTCCAAGTGCCAATGCCAGCATTGGTGAAGGTGTAGCGTAAGCTGACATGTCGGCATCCCCAGTGGTGTTGAGTATCTCAAATGCTTTTGCGATTGCCTCTGCATCGAAAGCTTGTAACTCGTGGTGCTTGTGGTTCTTCTTGCCGCGTTTTGGGAGGTGAAAAGCAGGAAAGGTGTTAGGGGTGTTGCTGCAGCTGAATTCCACCTCAGTTAGGTTGTTGAAGGTGAGTTTCGGGTCGAAGGAGAGGCAAGAGAATGCAGAGGCGGCGGAAGTGGAGCTGCGGTGATTATGTGGATGTGGTGTGAGGAGGTGTGAAAGTGATTTCCCGGCAAGTTTGCCGCGCTGTAGGAGGAGGTTTAGATCCATCATGAGCTTCTTCTTGGATATCCCCTTGCGGAGCATGTAGTATACTGCTTGTATTATGTGCCATATACGCTTGGAGATGGTTTGTTCCATGGCTAGCTCTCTGGTTTGTTTACTTTGCTTTGTATGTACGTATGTATGTATGTATTTTGTTTGGTTATTGATTTGGAGAGAGAGAGAGAGAGATTTGATTTGTGCTGTGTTTGTTTTTGTTGATTTGGTTGATGTTTTGGCGAATTGAGAGAATGGAAATGGGGTGATATATATAGGGGTGAAGAAACTGAGAATTAAGCCGGTGTGCGCGTGTAGTTACTGTATTTTGTTTTGCACTTTTGCTGGTAATGTTCTTTCCTTGGATATTTTCAGAAATAGCCCTACAAACCTCTCATGTGAAGTTGTTTTTATCTATGGTGGCTTATAAATTATAATCTGTAATTTCAACTACTTTTCCTTATGGTAGTAGCATTTTTTTAAGTATTAAATAACACAATAAAATATAAGTTTATTTAAGATTGAAAAAAAATCCTATATATTCTTATAATTGATTGCTCAAATCATTTATGTCGTTTTAATTAATGTTTTTTAACGGTCAAAGTGAATAAAATAATAAGATGCGTCCATCTCGGTACGTCACGTCACGAATACGTCACATGACTTATCAGATATATATTTCAGAGAGTATCCGAATATCAAATACGTATCCGATACCGTGCGGAGAGATATCTTGAAATCCGACTAACCAGACTAGCTCGTTACACCCCTACGAAATTCAATAGTCTAGGGACCCAAACTTTCATTATCAATAAATATTTAATGAAAACTTACAATCTTTTATGATTTTATCTAAATTTAATGATTTTATCTAAATTTGATCTAACTTAGATTTAGCGTGAAAAGCCTAATTAAACCACAACTGTAGAAGCCTAGAAGGAGATTTAAAACAAATACTTATAGGATTTTTACGTCAATGGTCTCATGCATTTGATAAGTTAATTGAAATAAAACTTGAAATTTTATTTTAAAAAAAATCAACTGTTATAATTTAATATGTTTATTTATAGTAAAAACATGAAAGCACATCCCTTATGCTCAGACTATTCTCGATGGAGCAATCTTAATTTCTTTTTTACTCCACTAATAGCTTATAATTATTACTTAGAAATAATTCTTGTACGAGTTTATTTTCGCTTAATATTCATTATTTCTTTTAACTAATTATTCAACGAACACTATGGGGCCTTGTTTTTCATTTTTTTTTTTTTTTTTTTTTTTTCTTTTCTTGTCATTGAATGGTTCCATGAATGTATGATACAATATTCCTCCAAATGCGCAGTCGTGCTGGTACGGTTAGCTACTATAAGATTTATTCATGTTTTAATAAGATTTTAATTCTAAAAAAATCTATCCTTTGTAGAGTCTGACAATCATATTTTATTATTGAGATGATCAAATTTTGAATTTCTGAAAACAAAAGTCCAAATTCTAGGAAGCAAATTAAAGGGATGGGAAAATATCAGAATCCGAACAAATTTAAATGGGATCAGTAAGAAATTAAAGTTTCAAGAGAATTACAGATTAGATTAATTTTGGTCAGATTTTTAAAATTATGCTAATTTTTCATGGACCGAAGTTTCGATATCTAGTAATTAATTAAGGCATTATTATTTCAATCCTTTTTTAATTTTAATTGTCAACTATTAGTTGATTTTTTTCCTCACAAAACAAAATATTTCCTTAAATTTGGATGGTTAGCCTAAGCCAAGCTGGTACCAAATTAAAGCTAAAATAAAAAGCAAGAGATGAAAGGAAAATAGGAAATGCCGAAATGGTGCTAATGGTCTGATGGATCCCAATAGGGCTGTCAAACGTTTCTAACAAAACAGAAATCCGTTAACTGTTTCGTTTCGTAACGAAGCGAAACAGAATGATTATTTTCGTGATTTTACACTAGAAATGATGAAACGGAAGAAAAAAAATATCATTTCGTTTTCTGTTCAGTTTCGTAAACGAAACAAAAATTTCATTCCGTAACTGTTCCGTTTGAACGAAACGAAACGAAACGAACAGGCGTTGGGTTTTATTTCCGTTGACACCCCTGGATCGCATGCATAAATGAAAAAGAAAAAGAAAAAAAAAATCGTACAAATGGGTGTGCAACAACTGTACTGACTTAGTCACGTGCCTTGAAGAAAAAAAGATTTGAAGATTTGTTAACATGACTCCGTAACACCGTATGATGCACTATGTACCGCCAATGTAATTCGATATAAATAAATTCTAGATGGGACTATTGGTCACATAATTATTTTTATAATTTATAATTAATTATTTTATAAATTAAAATGTTTAATTATTTTTATAATTTATAATTCTAGATGGGACTATTGGTCACATAATTATTTTTATAATTTATAATTAATTATTTTATAAATTAAAATGTTTAATTATTTTTATAATTTATAATTCTAGATGGGACTATTGGTCACATAATTATTTTTATAATTTATAATTAATTATTTTATAAATTAAAATGTTTAATTATTTTTATAATTTATAATTCTAGATGGGACTATTGGTCACATAATTATTTTTATAATTTATAATTTAACGTAGTCATTAAAAACTTCGTTATTTCACTAACTGCATTAATTAGGGGTTTTCCGTTTTCTTAATGAATACTTGTATTATATTTCACTAACTGCATAAATGAGTACATGCACGGTACATGTGGGCCTGGATCAGGCAACAATTTCTATGAAAAGGATCCTTGATGTTGAAAAGCATAGGCTGCTTACCACTTGGACTCGGCTTTTGTGCACTTTCACTTAACACTTGGGCCCACATTAAAGAAGAAAATAGGGTTATCAAATGTAGTTGCCATAAGTCTAAAATTGAAATAAAATAGAAGAAACATTCTATTTTGTAATAAAATTGAAATATACCTAAACGGCTAAACTATATCTAGCCTTTTTTTTTTATGATTTTCTCTTTAACTTGCTCAATGTCAATTAGGTGCAGTCAAAATTTAAAAAAAGTTGTACATAAAAGAAAAAAAGTTATCTTTAATTGCTTATGCTTATTATTTTACATATAGTGCAATAAAGCTATTATTTTCCAAATTCAGTTTGTTTTATTAAACAAGGTACCATTAATTCTTGCCCAAATTATCTCTTTAGTACTGAAAACACTGTTATTGCAATAAGAATAATAAACAATTATTAATGATATACTGCTCTTGGAAAATGGAAGCCATCAAACTTTACTGCTACTTAGTGTGGTCAGGTAAGAAAATAAAAAGAAAAAGAACTATCTGATATTATGTATCAAAAGTCTAAACTGGGGAGGGAATATGCCCAAATTTTTTTTATTTTGGTAATTTAATAAAATGCTGTGACTAAAGTAGTCAAGGATCGAGGTTTTTTCAATTTAATAGTCAAAACGATAGAAAATTTATCGTGCGGAGCTCAAACACAGATTATTTTCTACCGTGTGGCCATTCCACATGGTGATTCTCCTACTGTGCGACACATTTGACAAAAAAGGCACAAAATATCTTGAAAGAGGCATGCACGATAGAAAAAATCCGGGCGGAGCGTCTACAAAGAGGGGCACGATAATATTTCTATCGTGTGGAGCGTCTAAACATAAACGTACGGTAATACTTCTACCGTGTGGAGCATCAGACACTGTAATAAATATACCATGCGGAGAGCCTCTTCTTCTCACCTCCTACCCAATTTCACTATGATCGAATGCTACCTCTAAATTTTCGATCTCCCTCCACACTAACTCAATTTACAATCCGTAAGCGGCAATTAACTCTCCGTAGACAGCCAATTATAATGCTACCTCTACAATTTTAGATTTGGCTATTTGGTCGAAATTTTTTGCATCATTGACTACTTACTTACCTCACAACAATTTCCATAATTACTAAATAAAAAATTAGAATATGCCAGTATCTTTCTTTAAATTCTACATTCCTTCATTATTTTCTATTTTCAAAACATGTGGTTGTTCAAAATAGAACTCCCAAATTATTATATTATATTTATCAAAAGTCATATTATTTTTAAGTAGACCTTATTTGAAATTGCATGCTAGATGCTATTACCTAGATGACCTTATTTGAACAATTTTTAACAATACCATCTCAACTTTTGATAATATCTAGGACCTTGCTAGCTTTTGATTGAAGCTACACTTAACACTTCTAATCCTTAATGGCCAAGTGAAGAATTTTTCTTTCCTCTTTCTCTCTTTGTTTGCTAGAAAGCTGGTTAGCTCGGAGCTCAAGGAACCTCACTAATTATGTGCTTTTGAGCAAGTATTGATGTTTTGAAGGTTGAAAATGTTATAAATTGGGTCCCTGTTCTCTCTCCATTTTGGCTGACAATTTGCCTACCTACCAACCTTAAAAGTTGACAATATATAAGAGAGAAGTGTAGAACTGTAGAAGTGCAGAACAGAGAAATATTTGCACTGGACTGGAGATCTCCGTTTCTCTCTTTTCTAATCATAGTTTACCCTGTTGTAGACCTGTAGTTGGATTCACACAGCACCTTTCTTTCTTTTTCTTTTTCTTTTTTGAGCATGAGAAACTAAGTGAAGCTACGAATTAATCACATGTCATGATCCATACCCTTAGAGATTTCTTTTATATTTACACATGTGGAATTTGAACAAATCATCAATTAATCAACACCAAATGTGATCTCCTTTATTAAAGAGTTTTGTACGTAGTTGAATAATTGTGAATGTCACATCGACACATGAGTTTCGTTATTTGCCAAAAAATGCAACTGAATATTAATTAAGCTTTCAGTTTTCATATTAGAGAGCTACAAAAAAGTTCCACATTACCATAATATATTAGTAATTTTTCATAAGAAATAACAATGTATTGATATATCTGACAATCTAATGGCACTAGATCTATAATTACGACAGTACTAATATATTTTTGCATCTCATATTTTGCATTATCTTATTTGCATCTTATTTTGCATTAATTCGGTCATATTAACCAAAGTAAAATTTAATTGAAAAAAGAGAAAATTAAAGAGAAATCACATATTCACATTTTGCAGCTTTTGGGCTTTTAGAAGAGTGGCATTAATTATTAGCTTTAGTGCGCCAGTGGGTTGGTGCTATTCAACATTTAGGTATTCTTTATGTTGTTTAATTGCAAAGCAATTCCATTAAGTTCAAAAGGCACCTTCCATGGCCCACAACTAAATCTCACCACTTCCCCTCTCCAATTTTGATAACTTGAAAGTTTAATTTGGCACAAAGAATTAAATATGAAGATTAATTACACCAACAATAACTTGACAACACATTTTCATCATAATGTACATTTAGTAAATATTTTGAATTATGATTTAGGATGTTAAATTCAAAATGAAAGAATGATACCTCAAGTAACAAGTAATTAGCATCGTTAAGCAATGTCATTACTTTAAGGATTTTTAAACCAAATAAAATATCTTTAGTACAAATAATATCTTTATTGAATTATTGGATGTCTCATTTTGATGATAAAATAATAAAGAGAAGGTACCAACTATTTGTACTTTTTCAATCTGTGGGTTCAAGTACTACTTCGTACATAGATTCATTGAGGAAACTTTTGGATCCAAAATAAATCCACCAAAATCATTATTTTATTAGGCATGAACAAATAGGAATCACATCTACGGCCAACATATTACCTCTGAAATTTTAACGGCGGCGATTAAGTTGACAATTGAATTTTGTTTCTTACCAATAAGGCAATAGAAGATGGTGAAAATATTTATATCTCTATTTCTCATTCTCCACATTTATCCCAAGTATTTTTTTTAATCATTTAGAGCAACAAATTGTGATTCTTTCGGTCTCAAAAATAGAAATAAATAACACATTATTATTTATGACTCATGCGTAAAACCGTGTGCGCAATTGGCGTTTTACATATATGTAGCTGCTTTGGTAACTGAGTGTTTATATTTTTAATTCATGTGTTTATATTATAATTGCATGTATTCATAATATATAATGAAAGTCATTGATACGAGGGATATTTTGTAAAAAAAAAAGCATAAAATTATCTTATGTAAATGAAATAAATAGTGAAAAATCAGCAAAGTAAAAAAAGTGCCAGTTTAAAAGGACATATCTGAGAGATAGGAGTTCAGATTAACTAAATATGAATATTTGATATATTTTACACTCCAATTACAATACTATATACACTTATTGTAATAATATAAATTACCCTTTTTTTAGAATGCGTAGATCATTCTTTATTACTTTAAATGGTAAAAGACTAAGTTTTTTTTTGGAAGATTGTGATTGGATTATTAGTCGATTTTAAAACATAATATAAATTTTCCTAAATCTGTTAGAAAGGAATTTTGGGGTGATTTTCTATAGAGTGCATTTGATTTCATAATAAGCGTTTGGTCCATGAATTTATTCTTGCATCTAATATGGGAAAATAAAAAAAAAAGCATTAGAACAAGATTGTATTTTATATTTGTTTCTTTATTTGATTACTTAACTTAAATTCAAATACATCACATATTCATAATATGGGAGAGGTTGCTATCCATCTATCGATTATGATTTTTCAAAAAAAAAAAATCCACGACAAAATTATGTAATATGATCTTTTAAAGAAAGGTTAAGTACTTTGTGGAAAAAGATAATAATTAATTTTTATTTCTTGATTTTCTTTTAACTAGTTCATTTTTTTAGCAAGAAAAATGTTTCTAATGAGTATGCATTATAACATTATTACTCTTATATTCTTGTTTTTATGATGTACTTTTATATTCTCTGTATTTGATTTCAATAAATCCAATATCATAAGCATAATAACCCAATCTAGTTATGAATCCTGTGATAGAAAATAATGTACCGAATATAAGTATCTAACAATGAAAACACATGTACTATCATTATCTTTAATACAATATATATTGTTTCAAATAAATTTACTATAAATATTGGTTGTGCATAATTGCAGATATATTTTGAGCAATATATAATGAAACATAATTAGTTGTCGAAATCTAGCTTTAAAGCATGCATGCATGAAACTCAAAGAGTTTAGAGGTAATGAAATTGGTAAATTTTGAGTACATAATATATCTCATTTATGCATATCTAGTTGCTAAATAAAAGAGATGCTCACTGATCAACACCAAGCTTGTTGCCTCTGATTGCGTACATTAGTTGTACACTTGTACCACATAATCACACAATTTTTCAATCAATATATTTTTTAAGGAAGCTTCCTGTCATGCCTCTTCAGTGGGTTCACCCTCTTTATCTTTTGATTTTTCTTTTCTCTCTGTTGCCATAAGATTTGTGGTGTGGATTAATATATATATCTAACCTGCATGCACTTGCTTTTATATATTTAGGCCTGATCAATGTGCTTCTTTGTTAGCTTAATATCAAAGGTTAAAGCTCAAAATTAAAGGAGGCGTTCTCTGTTATTGAATCCAGATCTTATATATTGTAGTATTTTGGTTTCCTGTTGTAAATTATTGACCCATTCAGAAATTAATTTGTTGCTATTAGATATGTGTGCTGTCAGGTTGAAACTCTATAATTACATCGCTTTTTCGTACAAAACGTTCAAAAAAAGAGATCTAAAATCATGTGTCATTTATTGGCTTGATAAAAGAGGTAGGCATGCATGCAAAAGCTTCTCCTTTTTAGACTAGTCCCCCATTAAAATAAAAAGGTTGACTAAGAAAAACCAATTAATTATCATTATTACCCTATCATTATCTAGAAGGCACTTACCCTGATAGCTTGCAAGGATCAGAAATGGTGGCAATTGGTGGTGTAAATTGTGGGATCTTGCTAATTGTTGTTTGGATATATTATTTCTTATGTTACTCAGATACTTCAAATATCTTATCGTACATGTATTCGATACGATTTGCGTGCGATATTTCACGTGATAATGAGCGTGTCTTTTTTAATTGTTGCTTCCTCACGTTGTCGTAAGGTTGAAGCCACTTCCCATCAAAAGACATATTACCCATGCATCTTATTCTCTCTTATGTATAATAATAGTTTTTATTATATATATTCAATTATATATTACTTTTCAATATATTAAATTACTTTTTTAATTAAAATTTAATATATATTTAGCCGCATCTGTATCTAAGATTTTTAAAATTGCCGTATTCCCGCACCCGTATCGTATCGGATAAGATATCCATACAAACAGTGATTAGAGAAATTTATTTATACGAAAGATGCATGCTTTTGTCTCTTATTTCTTTTAGAAAAGTAAAATTTTAACTTCAAAGGTATATTTCTAAAAATCATTTATTGGTCTTAGTTTACTTGTAGAAATTAGTTTTTGGCATTAAAAAAGGTAGGTCCTTTAAACAATTACAGCTTGTACAAGAACTTACCTAATTATTTTGGAGAATAAGATTAATTTTTTTGAAGTAAATTATTTTTTTTCTTTGGTCCTATTAATTAAGAATCTTCGAATTTACATGAAAAATCCCACAAATTAACTTGTTATTTTCAGTTTTTTTTCAATTTATTTAAAAAATAATTGTTAAGATTGTCAAAGTAATCATTGTCAAGTGATCCATTCTTCATTTTAAAAGATGAGGTTTTTAAGTTGTGAAAAGTTGCAATTTTGAATCTGTTTTTTTTGGGTATTTTATTTTATACACAAATATTATAGAAAAACGTTGCACCTCAGTGTGATTGAAAATTGTGAAAGCTATTTCATTTTTCTCCTTAATAAGTTCATAGACAACTATATGAAAATTCCTTTTAAAGATTATTAGAGTTCACATCTTTCATAAGCTAGTGAGAGTATGAGTAGGACTGTCAAATATTCAAAATAGTCACCAAAATGTAATATTTCGTTAACTATTTCGTTTAAAAGATGGAATTTTTTCTTTCATTATCGGTCCGTGCTTTTAACGAAAAAATATATTTGCGATGATCGTTCTGTTTCAATAAACGATCATAACGTTTCAAATGAGATCAAAGTTTGTTAATCATTTAACTAAACATATGATTTCATTTTAATTGACTTGATATATTCTTCAAAAATAAGAAAAAATAGAACATAAAATATACTTAATAACTACTATACTCAGAACAATATATATATAACAGCAAATACACCTAGAACATAAAATAAAAAGCACTAATATACCTAAAAACATAGAACAACAAGCTTCTTCCACTACATCATCAAGTTAATTTCTTGCATATTACAAAATCTTGCAAATTTAAAACATTCAAATTCAAAACTAGTTCTAACTACTCTGAAGTGAACTCATATCTCAAGCAATTTCTAACAAAATCTAAGAAAAATTGAGTTAAATAGAGAAATTACCTTAAATAGAATTAAAGAAATCAATCTTAAAAAGCTAAGGCCAGCACTCATCGGAGGTGTCAGAAATTTATCGAATGGGTCAAATATTAGATTAAATATTAATATTTAAAATATTTATCATATTTTAAAGCATAAATTGTTATTATGGAGTTCACAATGGAAAAATTCTGATATGAATATAGGGTTCAAATATTAACTTTTATAAGAAATATCTATATGCAACATTAAAAAAACATATGAATATCTACAATCATCAAAAATACTAGTAAGTGATTCACATGTTGTTGTGGAAGTTAAATTTTTTTGTAGAAATAAGTATGTAATTATAGAAGAATATTAGTATTGAAGTATAAACAAATTGCTTACAATGCTAGAGATTCAAATTGAACATGGAGAGTGAGATTAAACAAGAGAAATATTACAAGAAAATGAATATCTCAAACAAGTTAACAACTGCAAAATGCTTACCAATTAGAAGTTACAAAATAGAAGTTACAACGGATATATAATTATATAAAATAGAAGTTACAAAATATTTTCAAATTAATTAATATTACTGGAGCCTGAAAGCAGTCACTCTGATTTAAATTTTCATGTATAATATTAGACACCAATAATATTATATTTTACACACTATGTAAGTATTCATTAGTACAAATGGAAAATAACAACATAACATGAACTAAACCTCTACAAATCTCAAAGCTCAAAATATCAATACAAGTACACAAACAACATCATAAAAGTAGAAACAACTTCTTATCTTTTGGCTCTTTCCTACAACCATTCAAGATATATGGTGCTTCAAGGAGTTGGTGTTCCTTTGATTTCCCACCTGATAAGTTCCCTCACAATACATACAACTAGCATCATAAAAGCCACCAGGTTGTATATCACCCCTTTTGAAAAATTTCTAGTATTTAGAGGTCATAATTTGCCTAGATCTCCTCTTTTTAGTGGGTTCATGGGCAATACACAATTTGATAAAATCTTGATATGAAAAAAATGTTGGGTCCTGGAGTTCGAACTCAGATCCTCACAGTTTAGAACACCTTAAACACAATCTCACTCACTTGCTGAGGCTTACAGTTTTCCTGTAAAATTTATGTCGTGAATTTATTTAACATCCTCGAATGCCAATATATATATTTGTGTCTATTTCTAACCATAATTACGCCCAAGTCTCAAATATCATGCATCTCTCTCTCTCCTCTTCTATGTAAACTCTAGCTCGTTGTTTCATCTCCCAACCCTAGCTTGTTCCCTCCAAGCCACCTCCGGTGCCCATCACACTCGTTCTCTCTCTCCTTTGCACTTTGTCAGGCATCTCTTCCCCCTACTGTTCCTTTTTTCAAACACTGATGTCATCCGAGCCTTGCTTGTTTCATGTTTGTCATGCTGGATCTTGCTTTTTTTTCTAGTCTCTCTTTAAGGGTACATAGTTTTCTTTGCTCAGATCATGATTCTCTCTTTTCAACACTACTGAATAATGCTGATTCTCGCTTATTTGTGCTTGTTTATTTTATTTGGAATTATTAACAGAAGAAATAAGGATGATGATTTGTTTGAATTTGGATAGTTTAGCAATATTTAAATAACACTCTCGAACAATTGATGTACTTATCTTTCATAATATGTAAATGATAGAGTGCTAGCATAGTATGAAGCAGAAAAGTGGCATGAGATGGATGAGAGGAATGATGTGAATTAATGAGGTTTGAGAGGTATTGGAAACAGTACGGTCAAGATTTATTATCTCTTCAAAGATGTGTAAGCTTTGAAGGTTAAGGTACGGTTTCTAATCTAGCACTACTTAATCTGAAACTTGAGAAGCTCATCTTTTGTGCTTGTGGTGTGATTGATCGAGCTCTCTTTGTATTGATGGAGGTATTGATATGAAAGATTTAAAGAAGATCGAGAATGATAATTTAGTCTTCCTTAGCTTTACCTATTACTTATTTGCGAACTTCTTCCATCTTGAAGAAATAGTGATGTCAAAATCATAATTATTTTCTTTAAGTCTAAAAGAAGAGGTTATTTAATATATTTTTTCTTTGGCATTTACTATAAATCGTTGTACAATTTGTTTGTTATTTGTCTACGTTTGTATTTATGCGTTTCTATATGCGAGAGGTATTGGATGGGTAACTTTTATATGTCATGTAAGTTTTGTGTTGTCTTCTTAGATGGCATAAGTAAATATTTCTTTGTGTATGCTATTTTTCATTGCTAATTACGTTTACTTTTATTTGTCTATATATTTGCGAAGAAAGAGAGTGAATGCTTTTCCAAAAAAAGATGGAGGAACAGCTAACCAACATACAAGGGAAAAAGAAATATATGGAGAAATATCTAGCAGGTCACTCAATTCATAGCAAATTAATGAAGCATGAGAGAAATTGGAAATTGAAGTACTCTCTTGATCTAATTGATGCATATTGATGATTTTATTTTCTTTTTTTGGCTTGCAAATTGAAATGGAGAAATAACTTCTACAAGCCTAAAAGAAGGGGTTATTTGATCTACTTTTTCTTTGGCATTTAGTGTGAATTGTAATACTAATTGTTTGTTATTTGTCTAAGTTTGTATTTTTTGTGTTTTTTAGGGGTTCCATACCGAATTAATGAGGCATGGGAGAAGTTGAAAGTGGTAATTGTATAATACAAGGATAGTTATCACTCGATTCGTAGTGAATTAATGAGGCATGGAAGAAATTAGAAAAGTTAATTGTATAATACAGTGGTAGTCAAGACATGAAATAATATTGTAATCCAACTAGATATGTAATTATTTTGGTTTAATTGATGTCATGGATATTATTAATAATTATTTTACTATTGATTAATGTGGTACTTTTGATGTATTGCAGGATCTGATGCATGTGTAATCATGTTTGATTCATGTTGATGACATGATCCGAATGTTTAATTTATTAATTATTGTGTACATCGATCAGAGACTAGCCACGTAAGCAGCAAAAACTTTCTAAAAACATTTCTCTTCTATGGCAGGTATTTTCAAAGAAAGAATGTAATTTAAAGTATATGTTACACCAGGTATCAAGTCTTCTGCAGTCGTAAAGGCGCTGACGAGTAAAAAAAATTAAATATTTCACACAGGATATTAAATAATAATAAGTCAAGTAAATTGGCTGAACAAAAGCAGAGTATGTCTTCTATCTCTACGAGGAATTTTAATTTTACCTTTGCAATCTCGTATTTACAACGAAAAATAACCGATGTATAAGTCTCAAAAAGCCCGTGTGAAAATCATTTTTTTCCCGTAATGCTTCTTGCTTCCTTCTCCAAGTGAAATTTCTGAAGTAGTTTCCTGTTCAAAGTATAGCAAGTATTTAATTGCTCGTATGAGACCTAATTTCTAACCTAGCATGCATGTCAATATAATAATTAATGAGCTAATTTTGTATTAGATGGTTCTTATCTGCCTCCTGAAGACCGTAACAGCTGTACTATCATGGCAAGGCTGCATTAACAATGCGCACTTGTTCTTAAAAGTTAAAAGCAAGATGTACAGGCTGTTAGCAGATTACCTTTAACCTGTCCAATATGTAATTGGAAATACACTAATCTTACTAGGAAAAAGGAAGAAGAAAGAAGATGGCCTCCATTTAGAAATAGTGCCACAGTGTCTCCAGTTCACCTATGACAATTTGACAATTTCATCTACCATCTAATCATCTATGACATTGGCCCCCGCATAAAAGTGACCTTCATTGTCATGATTAATGTAAGTGCAATAGGAAGAAACCGCTATAGTAAAATAAGGTGTAAAATAAACATGGCGCGTTGCGGGCCGTCGGATTTAAATTACGGACAACGACTTTACTGAGAGGCACCGATTTTGTATGGTCCTTCCGTATTCAAATCATCACATTACAGGATTTGTTATCTGCAAACTGATTCTATGGGAGAAACTTTCAGTTACCTAATCCTCGATCGCATTTGATGTAATATAAGAGGATGTATTATGTTTATGTAATGTATTTATATAACTAAGTTATTAATTATGGGTCTGATGCAAGGGATGTTTTGCCTCACTTTTGCTACTAGGTCTAGTAAGGAAGTATTAGTACTTTAAACAATCGCACAACGAGTTATATTTGTGCTAAAGTTTTACATGATGTAAGATCAACCTTAAACAAATGCAAGCCAACGGTCATATTTTCAAAAAAAAGAAAAGAAAGTTCACTCCAGATTTAAGATTAGCTTTCAACTATATATTAGCTACTTATTTTATAGGTGGCTTAAAACTTATTAACTTTTTGTAGGCGAATGATTTAAAGTTTCCTATGTACATGTTAATTTGTAACTTCAAGTGCATGTGCTGTTAATCTTTCACTAGATATCACCGACAAATGGAGCTACATGGTTTTATATTTCAAGAAAATGGAATTGATGATGGACCATATTTAATGCAATACATTAATTGGTGGTTCTATATATAACAGAAGTTATGCTATGAATTTGTAATAGATGATTTCGATCCGTTTCGACAAGAAGGATTTTAATTTTAATGGCCGGTGTTGACAATATCAGCTTTTTGATTTTTTGCAAAAGATCGGTGTTAGCAACACTGATTTTTCTATTTTTCGAGCTTCTCAACCACTTTTTCTGTTTATTTATAATTAATTAATTTAATTTCTATTATTAAAAAAATCGAAGGTATATGATTGTTAGTTTTCTTTGCCTATAAGTTAATGTAGTGTATTATATGATTGGTTTAGTATTCTTGGCAGGTCTATAAAGTATAGTTCTTATTAGGGCTATTCCTTACTACAATAAAATAAAAAAAAAAGAAAACAAGAAAATGAACTCATTGGGTAAATGACAGGGACCCCTCTGTCTTTTAGGTGGAGCTCCTTTTTTCTTTCACTATGCAACTCAATTAACACACACATGAATCATGAATGAAACAAAAATAAAATAAAATAAAATAAGATAAAATAAAAGAACCATTAATGCTGAAAAGCACACTAAAACATATCAAACAGATATTTCATATTTATGAATAGTAACTTCTCTTTTATGTGATTGTTTCACTTTTTAACTAGCTGTTGTAACTTGTAGTGTTAGAAGTAGATAAATCTTTTCAAGCTCATTTAATTTTTATTTATTGTCAACCAATCACTCAATTTGATTGTGGACTGTAGTGTAAATTACCAAAATTAATTAATATAAGTTAATTATTGAATCTAAATATCTAAATAAATGTAAGATGAGGTTTTGACAACAATTTTAGTAGATGTCTAATGTGAGGTATTTTGGAATGGCCATAGGACATCCATATATGGCTCTATAGCCCTATAGGTAGAGGTGGCAAGTCGGGTGAGTCGAGCGGATTTGGGTCGGATCAGGTCGGATTAGTTTGACTTTCGACAAAAATCGGGTTGCGGGTCGGGTCGGGAGAGGTCGGATCGGGTTTCAGATCGCCAGTATCGACAACTTTCGGGTCATCAGTCGGGTCGGGTAAGATCGGGTCGAGTGTCGAGTCGGGTCGCGTCAGACTTTTTCAGGTTATGGGTCAGGTCGAGCAAGATCTGGTCAGGTTTTGGGTTGGGCTACATCGACAACTTTCGGGTCTTGGGTCAGGTCGGGCTATATTAGATCGGGTTGCACCAATAACTTTCTAGTATTATTTGGAGTTTTAAGTTCAACGGATAAGATCAGACCTCGTTATTGAATTGTGTTATTAAATTTTGACTTTCTTTGATGTTAATGTATTAGCATAATTAGATTATGATGTATGCAAGATTAGACCGATTTACAAGTTGTATCATGTCAAGTCGGGTCGGTTCGGTCTCGGGTCCTCTTGTGTCGCTCCATCTCGGATTACGGATTGTCTCGGGTCGGGCCGGGATCGGGTCTTCATGTGTCGCACCATCTCGAGATACGGATCGTCTCGGTTCGGATCGGGTCGAGTCGCTTATGTATCGCTTTGTCTCTGGTTACGAGTCATCTCGGATCAGATCGGATCGAGTCGAGTTCAGATCAGATCGGATCGAACGAATTTCTCGAATCCTGTCTCTGCCACCTCTACCTATAGGTATTTATTCAGCAAAGGTTTTGCTGACAATTTCATCAAAGGTGCCACCAGATGTCCTGGGGTGCTTCAGCCACTTCATAATTGCCTTTTGCTAAGTGGGCTTTCTGTAATGGGCCCAAATTTAATCGTAGCAATGCTTTTAATATCACAATTTTGACAGGAAAGAAAATGCGCAGAGCACCCTTTATTTGAAAAAAAAGGAGCGGAACAGCAAAATAAAAAAATAAAATAAAAAACCAATTTTGAAGAAATATAGTTGACTGTTTTATTTTCTGAAGATCAAACGAAGTTGACTAGAGATGGTTTTCTAGAAATGTGATGCTTCTAAAAGTTATCTAATTCCATCTCAATTTCACCTCCATTTTTTTTTGTCACTGCTCTTTTAGTCAGTTATAAGAAGGGGTATAGGTCATGACATCTAGAAAATCCAATACCTCATAAATTTCACGTTTTTGCACAAACACTATAATTTTATATTTAATTGAGGGATAAAGTTCAGAAGACATAACTTGCTATGGAATAGTACTTTCTTAACATTTATTATTATTATTATTATTATTATTATTATTATTATTATTATTATTATTATTATTATTATTATTATCACAATTACCACCACCACCACCATCACCGCCACCACCCTCTTAGCAGTAGCATCATCATCAACAATCTTAGAAGCTAATAGTGATTCTAATCACTTAATTATATTAAAAAATATAATTATATAAAAATATTAAATAATCATACAATATAATGATGACAATATTATTACTATTTAATTATTATTATTTTATTATTATTTTCTTATTAACATTAATATTATCACCATAAAAACTAATAGAGATCTTAATTTCAAAATTATATTACGAATAAAACATACTTATATTAAAAATATATTAAATAATAATAGCAAATAATGATAATATAAAAAGTAAATATAATGTTTCCCTCTTAACCGCCCCCTTACATCCTCCACTAGAAGATAAAAACAAGTAATGATCTGCTTTGTCCGCTTTGCTCTGTCAGTTCTGTTCGCTCTATTCGTTCAGTTTGCTCTGTTCGCTCTAATGCATGTCTTTATATTTAGGTTTAAAGTCTTTATATTTAAATTCGCAATAAAATTTCTATAAAATTTATAATATAAAGACTTGCAGCATAATTGTTGCAAGTATTTATATTAGAACATTAAAGTCTATATATTATTATCTGCAAGTCTTTATATTTAAATTTGCTGAAAACGACTGCAACATTTTCTAAATAAAGACTTGCAGCAAAAAAAATCAAGACTTGCAGTAATATAAATACTTCAATCGTAAATATAAAGACATGTAGTGAAGCAGACATAGCAGACATAGCAGAGCGAAACTGGAGCGGGTGTAAAAAGTGCAAGTCTTTATATTAGGACAATAAAGTCTATATATTGTTGCATGCAAGTCTTTATATTTAAATTTGCTGAAAAATAACTGCAAAATTTCTAATATAAAAACTTGCAGCAAAAAAATAAAGACTTGAGAGCGGCAGGGTGGGCATAACACTTTGGTAGCAAATTTAAATATAAAAACTTCAGACCCAAATATAAAGGCATATAGGAGCGGACAGAGCAAATCATTAATTGCTTTTATCTTTTACTGGAGAACGCGAGAGAGGGATGGTTAAAGGGACTGTTAGCATCACCCTAATAGAAATAATAATGATAATAATAATAATAATATCATCATCATGTCATTCTAAAAACTAATAATGATCTTAATCATAATTATATTAAAAATAATAAAATATTGATATTAAATAATATTAAACAACAATAATAAATAATAATAAAAAAAAAAATTAAATAATTATCTTTAAGTAATTATCTTAATAGCAACAATGATTATATTAATTAAATAATAATTAAATATATTTAATAAAAATAGTAAATACAATTATATGCATAATAATGAAGACAACATTAAATAATAATTATTATTATTATTATAATTATAATTAGTATATTATTATTAAACAACAACACAATGATATAATAACTTGAATTGAAGATCCCACATACACATAACTTATTCCACCTATCTAAACTATTTAAATTATGGAGACATAATTTTCTCTTAAGTCTATTTATGACTCTCGTGTTTATTCATGTTGACTCCTTAAGCGATGAATAAAAAGTTTATTTCTCACTTATGTCACAACTAAACTTGGGTTAAGTGTAATTGATTTATGGTTACAAGTTACAACACACAACCTCTAGAAATTATATCATGTAGAGTCAGTTTTTCATCATCAACAAAGAACATGTATTTTATTTCTATTCTTATACTACTCGATTCATCATTAAACATCCCAGAAAAAATAATTTGAATTTTAAAAGGTTTATGTATGATTTGGATTTCGTGTAATTGCATCTATAACACAAACCGTGGCGTGTCTTGTTACTTTACGAAAAGATGAAGGTTTAAGTTTCACAAAAATAATTTAAAAAATAATAAATAAAAAGATAACTAAATTCCTTACCTTTGAAAAAGAAAAAAAATTTAATTTGATCATTTTGGAAGAATTTTTTGTGTACGAAATATTTTTGACTTGTGTGAATAACATGTTAAGCTATCTGCTTCAAGATATCATGGGCTGACTCAGTCACTTGTAATTACCATTTCTCCTTCTTAGTGGGCTTTGCTGCAAACCGACTCAAATTTAATTGGGCCTTTTTTAAATAAAGGTAGAAAACCAGCCCTAATATCGCAATTTCCTAGATAAAAAGAAGCCCAAAATTATCTAAAGCCCAAAGAAAGAGATTTTGTGAGTAATATTATCTGGGCTTAAATCGGTAAGAACGTGCGTCTCAATCTGAAAATTCAGATTAAAGTCGGATGCTCCTGATTTGACAATACGAAAATCTCATGAATCATGTCATTAGCGATCGAGCGTCCGATCTTAATCCGACGATTCAGATTGAAACACACTCCTCTGATGCAAAAAAAAAGTGCACCTGAAAACATTTGCCTCATAACAGTTCAAGAATGGATTCGCATCTGGTGCTGTGCAATACGTGTGGAAAAATATCCTCTGTTACACTTTTTTTGGCACTTAAGAGCGTTGCCTTTTTTGTCTGAATCGTGGAATAAAAGATCAATGTTTGATTGTTGTTGATATATTTTAGGAGGATTTTGTATTGTTAATCATAAGCGTCGAAATTAGATTAGACGGTCCGGATGAAGAGTGCACCACTCTTAGTCAACATTTCATGGGGAGTAAGTGGTTGCCATGTCTAAGTGAAAATTTGAAAAGCAAGTTTGATAGGGGTGGGTGCTATCGGATCGGTAAATATTCGTTTGCGTTCGGATTTGAATTATTTGTTAATACGAATAATTAATAAATAGTGATATAAAATAAAAATTTAGATACACCATTCATTAATTAGATGCACGGGATACTTCATTCAAATTCGAATCATTTAATTGATCAAAATTAATTAGATGCACGGGATAATTCATTCAAATTCGGATCGGCCGTTTTTGATTTGAAATTCGAAATAAACATCCGTTAGCACGGTTTTTTATTTTGCTAACGTTATTACGTTAGCCGAATTATATATATAATATATATAACGAGGAGCATATTCATGTTAAGTTCAAAAAAGAACTTGGTCATGATTTTCAAAAATTATAAAATTACTAAATTTGTAGTTATTTCTATAGTGAAAATTTGACTTTTAATGTGTTTTAGTAAATTTGTATCTGAATTTGATTCAACTTCAGCACTTAAACTTAGTTATGCCTGAAATTAATTGGCCTCTTAATCTGTCACTCTAAATATAATCTTATTTTTAGCAATAGAAATACAGTTTGAGTTTAGAAGCGTAGAGGAATACGGCTTCAGATAATCATTCATATTTCGTAGTATTTTAATATTTGGATATCCGTGGTTTTATTCCAAGAGCTTTCACAATTTGCAAAGGAGACAAATCATAAACCATTTTAATATTTGTATTTGTATTTTGGAGACAAATCATAAACCAAGAGCGTATTATTTACTCTTTTTTTTTTGAAGAGATACACACTAAAAGTCTAAAACTAAACTATGCGTCATATTGAAGGAATATTAAATCTTTCAAACTAAATTATTAAGTTTAACTCTTAATAATAATTAGTCATAGTTTATTATAATATTCAAATTATATTCGTATTGGTATTTATATCCGCTTAATTTTCCATTTGTTTCGTGTTCGTATCACTTAATATTTAATTTGTTTTGTACTTGTATCTTCTTAATATCTAATTTGTATTCGTGTATGTTTAATTTTCAATTCGGATTCGTATCCATTTAATACCAATCTATATTCGTATGCCAAAAAATAAAAACGAATATGAATATAGCTTCATTGCTATCCGATCTGTATTTCGTCACTTCGCATTCAGTGGCAGATCCAATGTATATCGGGGGCAAGTGTTTTCTTGAAAAAAATTTACAAAATAATTTTGTGTATTTATATGATTTATTAAATATTTTCGCAAAACAATCATGTATATTTAAAATCTGCGTCATTTTGTCTCTCTTAAAAAATTATAGATCTTTCTCCTCTGAGAAAAATACTGAATCCGCTCCTATTTGCATCTCTATAGAATGAGTTCAAACGGTACTCTTTGAAAGGTTAATATTATCTCCCCAAGTGTCTCAGACACCTTTTTGATGATTTAGTATATAGTCTAATCAATATATTTTTTTAAAGAATTAATTTTCTTTATGAATATGAAAAAATGGAAAGGAATATTAACAAAAAATCCAAATTAAAAAGATTTTATAAGTAGAAAGATCATAGCCATTAATTAATAATCTCAGAACTTCTGAATCATTGAAAAAAAAACCCTCGTGCTGTAGCTTGATTCGACCATTTTGTCAATACATTGATTGCAATATATATATTTAACGGAACGGGATCTGCTGCTCGTAAATTCATGTTTGTTTCGATCTGAATCGTTCAAAACTCATCTAACAGTCAAAGCATCTGCCTCCTGAATCAAATCACAGCCGTCCGTGACGGTCGAACGATCGAATCGAGACAAACAGAGAAACAAGCACGGTTTTTACGAGCACCAGATTCGGACTCATATTTAACGCACCAACATTTCAGGTAACATCACAATGAATAAGATTGTCAAACTGATTTTGACAAAATTACACCAATATTTCATTCTTTTTCAAATTTTCACATTTACATACTAATTAACCATTATATTTTCTAGAACAGTTCTATACCTGTACCTTTAGCAATAAAGGGCTTTCCAATCTGGGATATCCAAGGATGGATTGAAGCAATTCTTCTGCCGAGCAACAGAGATGAGCGGTTCAGATTTTATGCGCTGTAGGCTACGGACGACTCAGATTTGATTCAGGAGGGTCTGATATTATAAAGTTTAGCTAGCTCGCACAAATCTCGATGCAAATCAAATGTTGAAATTTGTTGCGCAGCACGCGCAATATTTTTGTTGCGTGGTAGAAAATCTCATTCCTAATACTACTGCATGTTGTTTTAGAACTTTTAGTCTTTTTTATGAAAAAAATGAAACCAAGCTCTCAAATTTTATACAAGCGATCACATAAATTATTTTTTTTTTGAGAAAAAGATGAGGATCTAAGTCCTCAAATTTTATAAATAAAAGGTATTACAAATTATTGAAAGCATGGAAGAAAATAAAATATCTACAAATATACATGGTTATACATGAGTCTAATCCTGCTCTGTCTATATCATCTGTTCCATTAGAGGATTCCAGTCTGGTCCCACATCCTTCCTTCCTTGATTATTTCTCTTGCTAATTCCCTTACTTCCAACTCTTGGTCTGAAAAAATCCTGCGGCATCTTTCCCTCCATATTATGAATGAGGTTACAGCTTCTAGGAACGCCCATTTGTCATCTTTCTCTCGGGTCAGAAGTATTGCCGAATCCTCATTGCAAAATATTCCAGCTTGGGGATCCCTTTTCTTTAATGCATCCATCAGATATTCTCTCAGTTTTATAGTGGACTCACATCGATGAAACAGGTGCATCATTGTTTCACTAGCTGCCCGACACAAATAACACATATTGGGTATTTGCCAGTTTCTTTTGATTAGGTTATCTATTGTGGTTAATTTATCTTGAAGCTTTAACCACATAAAAACCTGCACTCTCGTTGGTATTTTAATTCTCCATATGGTTCCTATTTGTGTTCTCGGTGCCGGACCTGCAACGAGGAATCCATAAGCTGACGTTGCTGTGTAATACCCATGTTTATTCCTGATCCAGTGTTGTCGTTGCCCTTGCATTGCTGTGCAAGCGTCATAGTGCATCTTTATTGTACCTAGCGATCGCCAGAATTTCATGTCATGCCTTTGTTCCCATGGTTTTGTCTCCGTGTCAGTAACCGGTGTTGCCAGTCTCCACCAACCGTTGGGTGCCGTATCCCAATTCCACATCCATTTCATTAACAAACTGACATTAGTCAACTCCAAATCTCGAATACCAAGGCCTCTATTTTTCTTTGGTTTTGTAACAATCTTCCAACTTACCATGTTGATTCCTCGATGCTCTTCCTTATGTCCATGCCACAAGAAAGTTCTTCGAATACGATCCAGTTTTTTGATGATGTTGTTCGGTATCAAGAAGACGCTCATGTAGTAGGTTGGTATGGAGGTGAGCACAGCGTTCACTAAAGTTAACCTTCCTCCTATCGAAAGTAAGTTCGCTTTCCGCCCCGACAGTCTTCTTTGTATCTTGTCGATTAGTGGCATGTAATCATTTTTCCTTAACGGTTTGTCAGAGAGTGGTAGTCCTAAGTAGTTGATCGGGAATTTGGTTGCCTGACATTGCATCAGTGTAGCAATTGAATCATTGAATTCCTGAGAGTTACTTGTGACTGCGATTTCTGACTTAGAGTGATTGACATACAGGCCTGTAATCCTTGAGAAGGTCTGCAAAACTATTTTAATTATCTGTGCATGTCTCTCATTTGCTTGCATTATCAAGAGCGTGTCGTCTGCATAAAGGAGACATGATTTACATCCAGGGAAGGGTAAGGTGATGTGTCCTCTTCTGACTAACCCGTTAATCCATTTCGGCAAAAATCCATCATGAGAATGTATAGATATGGCGCCAATGAATCTCCTTGTCGTACTCCTCTCTTGAGGGTGATGCTTTTCCCCACTACACCGTTGAGTATTACCTTCGAACTTCCTTTCAGTATGAGGTGTTTAATCCATTGTATCCACAAATTAGGAAAACTTTTTGCTCGAAGGCATTGTAACATGAACTCCCAATTTATGGAATCAAAGGCCTTACTTATGTCCAATTTCATCACGGCAATTCTTCTGTTTTGGATCTTTGCTGCCTGTATCACTTGTTGCGCGTAATGAAAACCTTCGAGTATACTTCTCCCTTTTACAAATCCCGTTTGTACAACTTCCACCATTTTGTGCATCAATGGCTGCAATCTTTGTGAAAGGATCTTGGAAAATATCCTCTGTATGCCATTTATGACACTCACTGGTGTGTAGTCTGATGGGGATATGGCATCCTTTTTCTTAGCGATGAGAACAATATAAGCATCATTCAACGGTGACAAAGTGGATGTTGGATTTGCCATGATGTGCTGCAGTGTACTTTCAATGTCAGGCATCAGGATTGGTAAGAATTTCTGGTAAAACTCACCAGTAAATCCGTCTGGGCCCGCCATTTTATTTCTTTTCCAGCCCTCGATTGCCTCTTGAATTTCCTGGCTGGTGAGAGGATTGACGAGCGCCTGCTTTTCTTGAGATGACAATGTCTCATTCTGGAAGAGGGTATCCAAGTCAATTGTTGCTTGAGTTGTACTTTCCTTACCCATCTGTGCACTGAAATGCTGAAACAGGATTTTCGCTTTTGTCTGATGCTTGTTGTATGAATTGTCTCCATCCTTGAGCATCATAATTGTATTTTTTTTGTTTCTGCAGTGTCGATGTAACATGAAAAAATCTGGTATTTCGGTCTCCAGATTTCACCCATTGCCTTTTTGCCCGTTGTTTCCACATCAATTCCTCCGTTTGTGAGATTGCATGAAGTCTTTGCGTGATGAGTTTCTTTACTATTCTTTCCAGTTGTGTTATTTCTCTCCTCTCCTGTGATATGTCCAGTCACAGGATAACTCTGTGACATAATTGTATCTGTGATTGAATGTGGTCGACTCTTTCTGACCTCCATCTTCGAATCTCTTTTCTCAATGTGGTTAATTTTGTTGCCAAAGTGTTTGGGGTTGAGGCTGTAGGTGTTGTTGCCCATGTTTTCTTGACCAAGTCTTCAAAATCTGACATCTTCAGCCAAAAGTTCTCAAATCTAAAGATGTTAGATATCGGGAATCTTGTACTACACTCGCATATGATTGGACAGTGATCAGAGATATATGCTGGCAAGGCCCTCTGTTGTGAGTTCGATATGGTTCTGTTCCATTGGGTATTTACTATAAATCGATCCAGTCGTACAAAGGAGGGGGTTTCTCTATCATTTGACCACGTGTACTTTCTTCCTTTAAGTTGTATATCTGTTAATGCCAATCTATCCACTAGATTTCTAAATTGCAAGTCTGGTCCTCTAGACGTGTTTGAGCGATCCGATGCGTGTAATGTCTGATTGAAGTCCCCTAGTATCATCCATGCCACCTCATTGTTTGGTTTGTTCTGCTCTATCTCTGTTGTGAATTCCTGTCTTCTTGGGCTCGACGATGGTCCGTAGACTCCTGTGAACCGAAAACTGGAACCATCATCTATGGCTCTCAAATCAACACTTATGGAGAATTGTCCGAGTTTTGTTGCAGTATGTTCAAATGTTAGGGATCTCCAAGCCAAAATGATACCTCCTGATGCCCCGTTTGAGAGTAGTGTCTCGTGTTTATCAAGTCTTGAGCCGAGTGTCTGTTTTACAATTTGTTGGCTTACTCTGTGGAGTTTAGTTTCTTGTAAACAGATGAGGTCGGGTTTTTCTTTCTTGAGAAGTGCCTTAACGTCTGTTCTTTTCTCCTCTGCGTTCAATCCTCTCACATTCCATGAAATGATGATATATTGTTTTGTTTGCATTAGAAAATAAATTCATTCATCATTTGGAGGATATTACATCATCAAATCCTCTTTCACCCTTACCAAGCATGTGCCTAGATTAAACCACATAAGTAAACTACGATACTACAACTTGTTCTTCTTAACCCCAGAATTCTTGTTTCTCGTCAAACTTGATGCAGTTGCCCTTTATACCATACCTCTTTCAAAGGAATGGATTCATGTATCGAAGTAGTAGGTGGTTCTGTGTTTGATTCTTCCAGTGCCAGAGAGATCTGTCGGGTCACTTCTTCATTGACTTGCACTCCCGATTCAGTGAGGATGTGCATGGCCTGATCTAACTTGAGAGGGGTGTTCTGAACTTCCAGCGCGAACGATAGCTTTGCCTTTCCTTTGTGTGTCATTTTCGGTGGTTGTGCCTCTGCCTTGTATTTCCCTATTAATCTCGGGCTTCTTCTCGGGTTGAGTGTTTCCTTAGGATCGATACTCCTTGACAAATATGAGTAACATGGAGCGCTTCCCATCAGAATCAGTGAATGGTTTGTATTTATTTCCAAGTTCTGAGTTTGGCTGTGATCGGCCTGTAATATGTCGTCTTGGTAGAAATCTTTGCAATTTCTTCCTAGTTGTTCATTATCCTTCCAGCCCAATAGGTAGTTGGGCTTTTTTCTATTTCTAATCCAACCCCATTTCTCCTGCAGCAATTCAAGCAAAGGATTCTGAGGCCCACCTCTGACAGTTGAGCTGTCTTGTTCCTTGTCATCTTTATGGTGAATGACCTTTGTCTTGTTTTAGCAGATCACTTGCTGTCCCATCATTAGTAGACAGTATTTTGCTTTCTCTTGAGCCGTGTGCCAAATCTTGGCGTGCCAAATGGGAGACGACATGAATTTAATGCTATCTGCCTCAATAGCTGTAAGATCTATTCTTATAGGTCCTTTTTTTATTGGACATACATCCATGCAGTTTCCAACGGTTAATTGGATTATCCTCCCACGTATCTCACTTTGCTCTGTCTGATTGTCTGTGGCATGCTCTGTGCAGTATTCTTGTGCCAGCATGTTTTCCAGCCTAGAACCGGACTTGATTTTCCAAATTGCTTTCTTGAGTTTGGGCTTCAATGGTGGGATTCTGGAAAGCTTCAGTCTCCAATTGTTAGGTGATCGTGGCGAGTAGTTTGCTGAGTAATCTGATGAGTCGCTTCGAGAAGCGTCTGACAGTGCCCCTGTTTGCCTCCCTGGTCCGACAGGTGGCTGATGTGCTCTGTGATATTCTTTTGCATTTCGATCATTCCTTGGTGGATTGTTGTTATCTGGATGAGGATAAAAGGGGGTGTTTTCAGCCTGCCTCATTCTGATAATGACTACCTCCATCGGCGCTCCATAGTCCCCTTCTCTGTACATGTACTGCTGAGCAATTCTTGTTGGAAATTTGGTCTCAATTAGAGCCGTAATATCTCTATAGTGACCAGCTGCTCGTCCGAAAGGAAGAATTCTGACTGGGTGTCCGAATTGCTGAAGAATACCTCTGATTTCGAAATGTGTCCAAGCTTGAAATGGGAGACCTATGAGCTTGACCCAAACTTGGTATGATGGCGGGTCGTATGCCATTCCACATGTCGGCCTCCATTCCAATACTCTGAATTTGACATCCAATTCTGAAATGGTATAGATGCCAGCTTGAATCACCATATCTCTTCTAAATGCGTCTGGGCAGGTGATAATATAAGGTGTTATCGTGGCTTCAAACACCCTATAGTCCAGTTCTCTGCCACCATGGATTATCTGGAGTTTTTGTGCTATGAGATGAGGTAGGTCAGGAGAAGGGGCACCTCGGATTAGGGTGATAAGACCAGCATGAAGGAGGTATGAATTTTCTTCCGTTAGAGTTGCTCGTGCTGGCCGGTATATGGTTTCGGATCGGGGTCTTTCTGGGTTCATGTTCTCTATTGGGTTTTTTGTCGGCTGGGGGTTAGGAGGTTTGAAAGTGATGGGGTGGTGGTTGTTGGTTTTGGTGGTGTTGGTTGGTGTTTGCTGAGAGTGATGGTGTGGTGCTTGTTGGTGTTCTCTAGTGATGGTGGACAGTGGACAGGTTGCTAGGATGTGCCCCAAACCCTTACATTTATAACAGCAAATCTTGCTTTTGCAATACCTCTTGATGTGTCCTTGTTGCAGACATCTGTAGCATTTTGGTATTGTCTTGAATGTTCTCTGCCTTGGTTTGCTGCGAACTGTTTGCCACTCCTGGGTAGCTACAGGAGGTTTAAATGTCCTGAGCTTCTCCTTAAATGCATTACCTGGTGAATAGCAGTTACTTCCGGAAGCGACTTGGCCTGGGGTTGTTGCTCCTTGAATGCCTCTGTAGTTAGTCCGTGTTTCATTCTTCTGGTAAGGCTCTTGGAAGAGAGTTGGTTTCTTCGTTGCCTGGTTTGTTGCCTGGTTGGTTGCTCGTGAGATCGCCTGAGGAGTCGCCCGGGAGATCGCCATCACTAACAATTAAATTTGAACAAACCCCCGATCACATAAATTATAGATAAACACACTTAATTATATCAAAAAATGATCATCTATAATATGATATTATGGAGCATAATTAAGAGACTTGATTGTCCCTTGAAACGCATATTATGTCCTAAACTAGAAATGATATGATTGATGGGCTTGACCTAAATTTCAGACTCATGTTTGGTGTTTAAGTTCCCCAGCTAAATAATGTCTGAATATGAGTTCACGTGAAAAATGAAAAGTAAATTGATCTGTTGGATACATATATAATGAGTTAAAGTTATAATATTTTTGCAAAGCTTGATTCAAGTGCTATTTCACATTTATATTTCAAATAATAATATTAAAAGATCGATTCAAATAGTTGAACAAGATCTATATATTAAAATGGGTAATTGTTAGAATTGAGACGTCAATACTAATAAATAAAGTTTGTATACGTATTATATGATTACTACATGTCATGTACTGTCGCCTAATATTATGAGAAGTAATATATATATGTCGTTGATACGGCCTAACTATCGTTAGTCCACGTTGTGAGATGGTGGTCTTGTGGTACTCTCATAAAAGAGATGAGAGGTTTATGTATCTGTGATGGTATGAGATTGGAGAGAGCGTATCATAACTATATGTAACCACTTCATAAGGTCGGCTGCTAGTTTTATTCGGATAGTTCCCAAATGGCGTGTGTTTTCTGCATATTCGAGAAGTTATTCGGAAAGCAGCACTTAGCCCTTTAAGTCATTCTTGTTCTTATCGCGCCTTAGTGGATCATATTATTGGGTCATCGGTAAAAGAGCCTATCATTTTCCCTCTCAAGTCTGCAATAGTGTTCGAAGGCATATTGAGCTTTAGAGAGTCATCAGTAATCTTCTCGAGAAGTTCTATATCTCCCAAAATGCAATATCGTATCATTTTATCCCTATTTACTCATGTTTGGGCTTCTCACAGATCGGACCATGATATTGTGTTTTGATTTAAATAACATATTATTTGCCCCCCAAACATGCGATGTCATCTACGGATACATTGGCGGCTTAAAGGAATGCTAACTACGATACTTTATGGTATCAAGTTCAGATTTACTCCCTCTTCCGGATAATGCTATGTTCCCGAGGAGGTTCGACGTATCATTTGTCCCTCAAGCCTGCGATGACTTCTGCGAATGCATCGGAGGCTTCGGGAATGTCAATCGTATTTCACTAAAATTTTGGACACGAATGCATATAGAATTAAAGTAAATTAATTATAATTGTTGATGGACCGATTATGATTAAGTAAACTATATATTGGTGTTAATGTAAAGTCAGAAATATTATTTGGGCTAAGCCCAACTTAAGTTGGATTAAAGCCCAAGCAAAACAGCCCAAACGCAATTTTATTGTGGCCGCAAGAAGATCCTTTGTGGCTACAATAGAATAGGAAGATTTGGCAGTTAATCTTCTGATTTTTCAGAAGATTGATTTTGGTCGCAATAGCCCCTAGTGCAGCCGTAAGAGACTTGGCAGGTTTCTACCAAGTCTGGAAGTCAAGTCAATTGCGGTCATAATCAGATCCATATGACTGCAAGAGACCTATTCTAAGGCAATTTTTGGCTGCCTAGATTTACCATTATCTTTCTGATTGGATATTTTAAGTTTTATACCAAATTCTGTGAAATTGTTTACAGAAGTGAACAATAGGATTTGGAGCGAATATAATTTCATATATTCTATGAATATTTGATAATTAATTTTGTATATTTCCAAGATACACAAACACCATTATAAATAGCGTCGGGTATCCAAGCATTATTGGTAATAAAAAAAAACAAAATTGTTTAGGACACATGTGATGTGCATAACTTCCAACTCACCACTTCATTAGGTAGTTGTACTCCTTAAGTCGTTCATGCTCTTTGAGAAAAGACAGCGAACTGTAATTGCTTGGAAGGATTTGTCGGCGAATCTTTCAACGGGTTTTGCAAAGGACATCTCCTCTGACTTCTCAAGGCTTTCAAGAAGAAGACTGGACGAGAGATGGATTGTATGTTTTTACTTTCGCTCTTTATTTATTTCAAACATGTAGCACGAAGATTTATTTGAATTGCAATAATTAGTCGTAATTTAGGGACTTGGTTATTTGGCTCTTACTCTAAATTGAATTGCACCAAAATTAGAACCAACAATAAATTTTTTTTGCAGGATCACTCAATTTTGCATGAAATCCATATTTGATCATTGAACTCTGAATTATCTATTTTAGTCATTGAATAAATCTCCAAATTTAGTCCTCCATATTTTCATTAAAATTTAATGAAACGTTGGTGTGAAAATACATGTTTTTTCTTCTATAATATTTATGATAATTAATCTTTCAAATATAGTTGTTACTTAGTCGTTATGTCAATTTTTGTTATTTTTTAATGAAAACAATGAGGGAATGACGAAATTTAAAGATTTATCAAAATTCAATGACTAAATGAATAATTCAAAGTTCAATTATCAAATTTGGATTTCATACAAAGTTTAGTGACATCTCAGAAAAGTTACTCTATTGAAATCTATTTGGATACTCAATTTTATTTTATTTTTTTAGAAACTTTTTACTATATTTTAAAGAAAAATAAAATTCGTTGATGTAACAATTTTCTGATCATCAAATACGAATGATATTTCAACTCTCTAGAATATAGTATAAAAATTAAATTTGCTCTAGAAGTAGATTTTAGTGTAGAGATTATTGTAGAGATAATGTTCAATAATTTGAATTGGTCATTTGAATCTTGAAATTTGAGACACGAATTAGAAAAAACCTATTGAATCACACTTCACAAAGTATTCTACCCTAATTTCATATATAAATATGAGGAGGGATCAAATGACAACAACTATGGTGACACCAACTATAACAACAACCATTTTTTTCATTTTCAAAGTCCAAATTGTTGATCCAAACCGTTGAATATGATCTCCATAATAAAATACGCTTGCAGATCAAATTTTACATTTTTTTGAATTTTTTACTATTTATTAAGACGAGGCCAAAAATATGCCAAAGTTACAACTACCTGAATCGTTGAATTTTACACTCATCTTAATAAATAGTAAAAAAATTCAAAAAAATATAAAATTTGATCTGCAAGAGTATTTTATTATGGAGATCATATTCAACGGTTTGGATCAACAATTTGAACTTTGAAAATGAAAAAAATGATTGTTGTCATAGTTGGTGTCACCAAAATTGTTGTCATCCGATCCCTTCACTATAAATATATAGCTTTACAATTATATATAGAGGAGGATTCAGCCGTTTGAAATTTATGCCTCCTAATTTCATATATAAATAGATAGCTTAACAATTACACAACCACATATTAGATCGTTGAGGATTGTCCACAAGTATTTATATAATTTGAGGCAGATTGATGCTTAGAAATTTGAGGCAGCGGGACTGTTTCTATTTATAATTTCTAAGCTATCTATTTATATGTGAAACTAGGCTAAAATATGTTGTAAAGTGTGATTCAAGCGGTTCTTTCCCCTCTGAGTTTCAAAGAATAAGAAAGAACGAATCTTTAAGAAAAGGGAGCTGATAAGTAGATATCATATTTGATAACGATTATTAATATCGATTTTATTATGCATCTTTAATTGAGTTATCATGCACATTATTTGAATTATTATGCATGTTATTTTTTATAATGAAATAGTTATACATGTTATTGATTTTATTATGCATCTTTAGTTGAGTTATCGTGCATATTATTTGAGTTATTATGCATGTTATTTTTTGTAATGAAATAGTTATACATGTTATTTTTTGTACTTAAATAGTTATGATATAACATGCATAATAATTCAAATAATGTGTACGATAACTCAAATAAAATGCATAATAAAATCAGTATCGATAGTTGATATCAAATATGATATCTATGGAACATTATCCAATGATTATATACACCATTCTAACTGCAAACCAACATATCACTAACCTAATTCTTAAGAAAAAAACAACCATCAATAACCATCAAAATCCCAAAACGATTTCCATAAATAACTGTTCAGTCTTCAACTAATTCTAGACATTTAAACAAGAAATTAATTAACTTAAAACTCATGTGAGTCATTACAACATATCTATTTTTTGTATCCGTGATATTCTTGCTTTTGTTGAACAAATTAACCCTAAAATTAGCTCCAAACCTTGCTTGGAGGTGATGACAGACATCACATTTTGGAAATTTCACCAAGAGCAATGCTCCCACTAGATTTTACTGAGAATTTGAAGTAATGACACATTCTCAGTTTGTCTTCTTGATAAACTTTGTTTTTTTTTTTTTTACTTCGTCTCTGTTCGCCGACATCACCATCTTGTCATAGCTGCTAATTTCAAAATCCATTGTCTAAGAGATACAAACCTTAACTGCATCTTACTTGTATTTGCAAAGTAATGCAAAATGATGCTAGGTGTAACATTAATTTGTTGGTGAAAGAGAGTGAATATCTCTTCTTCAACCTCCATTTCTTCTTCATAAAAAAAACCAATTCAGCAACAAGCATTATTTTGCACTACATATTTTCACAATTCAAGGGGTATTACAATCCTGTTTTCTAAAGCAGACACCAATAAGTTAGACACAACTCTACATATTCACCTAAATGCACATAACACGTTCGACAAAATGCCCCAATGAAGAATATATAAGTACGACCTTTACACTAAATATTTATTTGAATCCAATACATGATAAACCATACAGAACAATTATAACTGAAACCTCCAGACATCCAGTGAAGCAATGACTCAAGAAAAGGAAAATACAATAATGAACATACCTTGTGGATTCATCATTTCCTCATCGGAAGTCGGAGGATTGAATCTAATCATCTCCGACACTGATAGATTTTGGGCACGAGAAAAAGGCACGCAGAGGATAACAGTTCGACGGGTGACGCGGAAGCAGAAGTTTGCAAGTGGTGGTTTCGGGTTTGCTGACGAAGAGAGAGGGGACAGGAATCTGGAACGAGGCTGACAGAAGAAGGAAAAAGACTAGGGATGCAAACGAGTCGAACAAGAATGACCTGAACGAGATTTGAATTCGTTTCGAGATGCTAACGAGTCGAGCTAACTCGTCAAATTACCAGGTTGTGAGCTGAAAGATACACCTCGAATTTGTCTCGTTTAAAACTCAAATTTGCTCAATTCGTATCGTTTAGCTCGTGAATATCTTAACAAACAAAAATTCAAGATATCAAGCTGTAATTCGAGATGTAGCTTGCCTTCAACTCGCATTCAGCTTGAAACTATAACTCGTTTTCAAAATTAATACAAGCTGTAATTGAATTCGTCAAGAGAGAAAACTGGAAATTGAGTGTTTATAGTTAGGTTTAGTGAATTGAAACTGATAGTTGTGATTTATCATATATTAATCGTAGGATTCATATCAACTCTTTAACAAGTCGAGTTGTAACGGGTCAAGCTGAGTCAAGTTCAATCTCGTCTCAATAAATAAACGAGCTTATGGTCTTTTGGTGTATGATGAGTTGATGACAAATGTATAAGCTTTTATTATATTATTATTTTATGAACATGTTATATGTTTATAATATGTACAAGTTTATGAAAATATATAGTTCAAATGTTTCTATATTTATTGCGTCCTGATTTTTTTGCTTTTAAATCTAGATTCTTCGCTAAAAGACTGAAAAAACAATCTAATTTTTCAACTTCACTTTTGACTTTTGGTTAAGGGCGTATATTTAAAAGCACAGTGAAGCCGTGAAGACAAAAAAAAAAAAATTGAAAAATCTGAATTATCCTTCATTATATGTTGAGTTTAAATTTAACTTTATGTTTGAATTTTTTAATTTGTTAAAAGAAAGAATTATCAAGTAATTAATATCCTTTGGTAGATAAAGTTTACATCATAATAGTGTTGGATATTATTTAGAAACGTAGAGTAAAGTTTATGATTATTTTATAATAGTGTTGGATATTATTTAGCCCGAACCATAAAAAAGAGTAAATATAACTGTCTCTATATTAGCGTCCTCCTTACGCGCTCCCTCACTAAAATGCAATGATAAATTATTTTTAATTCTTTGTATAAATATTTTTATTGAACAAATGCAATGATAATATTTTTTGAGTATAAAGACTTATACTAAAAAATATAAAAACTACTACATTTGAGTATAAAAACTTATATGGGAGATGTGTAAGAGGGGCTTGTAAGGAGGACAGTTAGTCGCTCCCAAAAAAAAAACATATTTAAATGTCGAATTAGTTAGGCATTTAATTTGGCACCTTACTCAACGTTGGCAACATAAAGACTAATGAGCAGAAAAATATAGCATAGTACATTATTCCAATAGAAAAAACAATATAACAAAAGCTGCGTGAACAATGTTAGAAAGTCTCATATTTGTAGCAATTAACCGACTAATTGACTTTGGCCAAATTTCTCTCCTCACCAATAAACACATGCTGAAATTTCTAAATCAAACATGTGCTACGATCTGAAATTAAGATATGAATTTGGATTTTTTATTACACTACTAAAACTAGTAATAAACTATATACGAATATCAAGATTCAAGAGGTGGCCAATATATGGAAAGTTTGGTTTAGATAACCTTTTCTGTATCCAATCAGATCGAGAGGTTCCAACATAATAGCATCTTAATTTATTAATTTGTTTACATGAAAAAATGCATGCTATGACAACTTGTGAAGCATCTTTTTCTCAACTTAATTGTTTAGTACATTGTTGAAAATAATCACATTGATTTTATTTAAGATTTGTAGTCCCAGCCACCGTCCATTAATTACTGAATCAAAATCACACAATTTTAGCATACTGCACAACTATAGCTAACCCCTACTTCTATGGCTAAACAGAACAAAATTCCTCCTAATTAACCAGTTATTTATTTACTTAATATATTCAATCTAGTATACTAATTTAGCCAAAAATATATTCAAGCATAAGCATCAAGATCATCAAGATCTGTTTAGTAATTTTTTTTGTATGTTTCATTAAGAAAGGGGCTAGCTATACCCTAATCCTCGGACGCGATTTAAAGTTCTTAAGCTTGAACAAATAAAGCAAATAATAATAAAAAATCAAATTCCGGCCTCAACCGTTGTGTAACGGTTATCAACTGTTACAACAGTTCAAGTCTCTCAAAATAAATTCTAAAATTCAGCCTTTCAACCAAATTTTCAAAGAGAATTGTTAGGTAACAGTTAGAAACTGTTACAACGGTTTAGTTCGAGATTTTCAGAAATATTGCCTTGAATTTGAATCACAAGTCTTAACCGTTGTAACGGTTCATGAACCGTCACAATAGTTCGTAGTGTTTGCTATTTTCAATCCTAAATTATGTTTGCTATATGAAAGGATTTTTTTTTCCTTCTTCCCCAACTTTTCTTGCCCAATTATTCGACATCTCTACAGCAGCCAAACCTCCATTAAAAATTTCTAGATTATTTATTCAAAACTCTCAAGTTTAACTATTCTAAATTAATCAAAACCCTTGTGTGATTTAGGAGATTAGTTTACTACATTTCTCTACCCGTTGTGCTTCATATCTAGTCTCTAACTATAGTGTTGATTTGAGTTAATTGGAGCAGATCGGTCTTGTTACCGCAAAGGCGGAAGATCGAGGACCCGGAGATGTAGGTTAGGCCGAAGGCATAGTCAAACTCTGTCAACATAAATAATTAAGTCAAATCGATATTTACAATTCTTCAATTAATTGTTAGTTATATTGATTGAGAAGTGTATTAATCAAATTGATTGAATTATTTGTATTGTTTGCTTTCGAAATTACTGTTAGGAATTGTATTGCTGGAAATTTGCAAAAAGAATCCTAAATTTTTAACTAAGCCGATAATCACCCCTCTATGATTCTACAATTTTTAGTGGAATTTCACCAATCCATCCCCCCCCCCCCCCCCCACCAAAAAATGTATATGTGTCATCACCTATCAGGATATATCTATTTGTGTCTACAGTTTGCTTGTATACTTTTGTAGAAATCTGATCATGTTTATTTGTTGAGTTCTGGTATTTAGTTATCAGAAGAGATTTCCCCCAGCCTTTGCACTCAGGATGAAACAGTCTCCTCCAGAGCCACTTGCAGATAAGAGAGATGTTTATTTCTTTCAAATTAACAATATCCAATCCAAATTAACAGTCTTCTTTTTGCTATCTACATTTCATAAAAAACTATTTCTAATTTGATCAAGTTTTCTTCTAATCATAGCAAGCATCTTATGAAAAATCATCAAGTATAGTGATAAGCCAGACAACGGGTTGGGAGTAGGTACATCCATGAGTGCACCATTTGATTGTGCACTCATGATTTGAACCATTGAATTAATGAATTACACCCTCTCTCTTTTTAAAGTACAGTGACAAGCCAGACAACACACTATTTACCACAACAAATTCCTCCCCCCCCAAAAAAAAAAGCATTGATCCCTTCCAGCTCTAGAGGCTTCTCTCAATTATGTCAATTACTTCTTTCCAATCTTTAGCTCTAGTCTTTCTTCAATAAATTGGGATATCAAGATATTTCATTGACTAAGAAGCAACTTGACAACAAATATCTCAACCAAACTTGTTACTTTGTCATTATATAAATTTATAGGACAAGCTTGACATTTTTTCAAAATTAACCTTCATTTCTGTTAGAGCCTCAAACCCTAACAAAAAATCATTTGATAACTTGTATCATATCTTTCTGTAGTAAAAAATATATATGTTTGAGCTAAATTGCTAAACACAATAAGTTTGACTATATATAGGATTTTCCATAATTGATTTATGGTACATGGACTTGTCTATTCCGCTAAAAAATATAAGTAAATGATAGAATTATTATGATATGCAGCATTATAAATGGTCAATTTGGTTAACAATAAATTCCCTGAGATTTCTATTACTTGAAATTAAATTATATTTTTTTGCGGTAATTTTTATGTGAATATATCTCAAAATAAGGATATGATATCTAAGAAAACACATATATGGTTGCTATCTCAGAAACTTAGTCTTATATATCCACAACTTAGAGAAAATTTTAGTATTATCAACTGTATACATCAGTGGCGGAGGCAGACTGAAATTAATGTGATGTCAATTAATTATATTTAAAAAATTAGTTATAAAAATTAGTTTAAATTTAACTGTATACATGTCAACAATTTCTCAAATTGTGATCCTTAATTAAAAATTTTAATTAGAGCTTCTAGAACAAAGTTGTATTTGAAAAAAAGACTTAACATACTAATAAAATATAATCTTCTATAATAGAAAATTACTTAAACGTTATTCCGAAATAAATAATGGATATTATAATAGACATTTAATTTGCTATATTTCTGAAATATATAATTGTACTATACGAAATCCAATTTGTTATTGTTTCTAAATAAAAAAAAATATATGGATTCTTTTCTGTTCTTCTTTCTGCTGAAAACATTTTAATTCTCTTTTGTCAATCTTTTATTATTTTAAGGCCACGGTGACTCATCTTTTTCTCAAAAAATTAATGGTAAATATGCTTCAAAACTATTTGACCAATAAATTTTCCGTTCATAAAAAAACTTTTTGGAGACTAAATTTTACAACATTTAGATTTTCTTTCTAATTTTTGGATGAGTGAATGATTTTAATTAGTACTTGATGATTCAGAATTCATTAGAACAATAATTTTTTCGTTCATAAATAATTGCAAAAAATATCTAAGAAATATATTTTTTATCTCCAAGAGATTTTAGCTTCAGGATTAAATTCAACGGTTTAATTAAACTAATGGTTGATTTTAAAATTCACGATATCAATATAAAGTAAAATTAACGATATCATTGTATTATTCAGCTAAGAAAAATAAGGAATACAATAATTTCGAACCCGGATTTAAGTTGACCTTTTATCTTTTATTGAAAATTGAAAACAACGGAGAGAAAATTAAATGAGATATATTTTGTAAATATCTGGATTTTTAAGTTGACTTCATATGTTTAATTAATTGGAAAATATATGCGTGTCTGCGCACGGCACGGTGCAACAGGATGCTGAGATTATATATACAAAATTATGATACTATTATAAATTGGAGAGCTGATAAGCAGATAACATATTTGATACTAATTATTGATATCGATTTTATATTTGAGTTATCGTGCACATTATTTAAATTATAATGCATGTTATTTTTTGTAATGAAATAGTTATACATGTTATCAATTTTATTATGCACCTTTAGTTGAGTTATCGTGCACATTATTTGAGTTATTATGCATGTTATTTTTTGTACTGAAATAGTTATACATGTTATTTTTTGTACTGAAATAATTATGATATAACATGCATTATAACTCAAATAATGTGCACGATAACTCAACTAAAGATGCATAATAAAATCGGTATCGATAGTTGGTATCAAATGTGGTATCTACATAATATTATCCTATAAATTATATTTAAAGTATAATTGAGCTGTATATATATATATATATAAATAGTTGGTATCTTCAACTCTTTAACAACTCTATATATATATATATATATATATAATTTATCCAATGAATAATGGATACGATATAGCTCTTATCCGTACTCTTACCATATAAGTTAACGAAATTTTTTTCTTACACATATTCATGTCCGATAAGCTAATGAAAAAGTAACTTTATCTATATCTGCTTTAGCGGTTACGATACAGATCGGATAAACGTTCAAAAGAGTTTCATTAACCGTCATAACAATTATAAAATGAAATAAACAGATAACACAATAATAAAAATTAAGAAAGTTAGGCATTTCAATCTTAATTAGTTATTCCAAATTTTCACAATAGAATTCTCCTCTTAAAAGACAATTTTGTTACTTCTCAACAAGCAGGTTAACGACTACTGTTTAAATTGTGTTCTGTTTATCTTATTTTTCTTTAAATTCTGACATTTTGATTTGATTGTGATGTGACTCATGTGGTACAAGTTGGGGAAAGATAATGAGGGTTGACCTTGCAATACCGACTAGCGAACAAAACGAGTTAAACTCAGTGGTTGTGGAAATTACGGAATTACCCTTGTGGCTACTAAAACACTGAAACGAAAGGATTGAGATCCCGTACTATTTTTCTAATCTCAACCGTTGATTTGTAATTAATGGACCAGATTGATATCAAAGAGATCCCCTGAATTTTGCCATGCATATCCTCCTTCCGTCCGTTTTTAATCCAACGGTCTCTAATGAATAACAGGAACTTTCTTTTTCTCCAATATAACAGCTGATGTGGACCCGATCCGAGAAGAAATTCCAACTAGTACTACCACCAGCCGAGCCGAATTGTATTTCTAATTAAAATATTAAATTGCGACTCCACGCAAATCATTCGTGAATTTACATGAAATTTCATGTGACGCTCTTTGTTCTCATTTTTCTTTGCGGCGTTGTCTCTTTATCTTTCTCCACGTGCTTTATTTACCTAACAAATAAAGAACACGAAGCAGGCAAAACAACATTAAATTTTCGAGTTGTTTATTCAAATTTTGTCAACCGCAAAATTGCAGATCGATCAGGGATCGATGCATGCGTTTTAAGATCGATTCAAATAGTGTGGAACCTCGTACTGACAGGGAAAAAAAATGCAGTATTTCTTAGGGTTTGGAAATATAAAATAAATTTATTTTCAGAATTTGATTATATATATGCAATAAATTGCATTATATTTAAAATTGGTATTTAGCCTATGCTCTTTAAATTTGTTCAGCTATAATTTAAGCAATAAATAATTTATTGCTTTCTCACATGTTTCATTTGTGCAGAGAAAGAAAAATACAGATATTATCCGTTCATATTTGATTCATATCCGCAAATTTAGATACCGATATTTAATTATATGCGGATACAAATATGCACATGTTTTGAATTATATATGATTATTCAAATTGGAAAAGAAATATCTGAAATTTATAATTTACCACATATTATCCAACCAAACAATAAACGGCTAAGATCAAAGCGGTAAAAGAAATAAAAGATCCAGATTGAAGTGTCGGCGTGTCCTTGAAGCCGACACACACCCATCTTTATACTATTTTAGATAATAATAATAATAATAATAATAATAATAATAATAATAATAATAATAATAATAATAATAATAATAACCATTAAAATCCATCAATCAATTAATAATAATAATGTTGGTTGCACGTTACTGATAGTAGCTACAATTGGTTGGACACATCAACATGCTTGAACAATGGAAAATATTCCCAAAGAAAAAATAATTAGTCGGCACTATTTTATAATCTCAGTAACGCCCACAAATTAAATAAGACCCCATCTGCTCATTCAAACTCTCTATAAATAGGACCACATATACTAACAATCTCAATATACTGCAAACACCATTTCTTCCAACAGTACACACAATTAAAGTTCCTTGAGAGCTCAACGTACGTATAAACATATATACTATTCAATGGAGCAACCCCAAATGGAGAAAATGGAGGGCAAGGTGACCGCAACCGTCTACTCGGCAACCGTCGATCAGGCTTGGGCCTTTCTGTCCAACTTCTGTGACTTCCATAGCTGGCACCCTGGTGTAAAAAATTGCTACAAGAAAAGCGGGACGGTCGGAGTTCCCGGTTGCGTTCGCTACTGCCAAGGCCCCGATAAGGAGGATGGCGTGCCGGCCGATTGGGCTGATGAGGAGCTTCTCTCTTTTGATCCCATCAACCATGTTTTCAGGTAACTTGATACTTAATTCTGCCTTGCAAAAATAAACAATATATAGGGATTAAAAGATAAAAAAATACTGTTGTCAACGGTCTTTCACAAATTAAATAGTTAACCTTGTCGTAGTACTCTTCTGTAAATGCATTTGTTCAATCCAAGACTAAGTTCAGCTACGTATGTTTTATTTATTTAGTATTTGTGAATAAATGATTCTAACAAATTAAGGGCCTTAATTATCAGTTCCTCAATTAATTGCTTTTAATACATTTATTTGTAAAAACTAAAGATTGGAATATTTAATAATTCCTTTGGTAGTTTTTCATTATTGCTTCATTTTAATTGTCAACAAAATGAATATTTAATCATATAACCTCGTGCCCCATTTATAGAACGACCATGACAACCAATGCAGGATCTAATATATATATATACATAACCACCATTTGTGTCTTCTAAAACATGTACAGGTACAAAATGATGGAAAACAATATGGGATTTGGTCAATTTACAGCTACATTTAGGGTTTCAGACTGTAAAAACGAGGGTCTGATAGAAGAAGGCAAAGGATGCGAACTCGAATGGTCGTTCGAGGGAGAGCCGATAAAGGGAACAACCAAGGAAGCACTGATTGCCCGGTTGCAAGCTGGCCTTTTGGGCATGGCGCAAAGAGTCGATGATGAAGTTATCTCACACCTACCTAATTAAAGAAGCATGAATAAATAAAGGCAATGCATGTATAAGTGATCTTGCATATGCATCTCGCCTGGTCCTGTCTGAGATGATTATTATTTTATTGATGTCACATAGCTAGTTATATCGTATGCAAGTGCGTGGCTTTGACCCCTCTTTTATGTCAAAAGGGATGTTATATTGTATGTGTGAATTTGGATTTAATTTTAGTATTAGTTCTTAATTTATACCGTTGGCTTATAAGAACGGTGCAAGTCCTATTTCGGTTAAATTTATTAAGTTTTATAAACTTTCCATCTACGATCGAGTGCTCCAATTAATAAGTTGTTGTTAAGATAGGCTCCTATGTATTTAATTCATAAATTTAATAATATTTAGAACTAGCTTTTAGTTTAGTGGTTAAGAACAACTTCTTCATATAAGAAGTCACGATTTCGAATTTAGTGAAAACATAAATGTTACTGATAAATTTTAGATCAACTTTAAGATATTTAAGAGCAAAGACTTGTGTATTACTAGAAAGAAAAAAAGACAGTAATATTATAATGAGATGTAAAACTCTGCATCATCGAATGAATTATTGATAACTAGGATTGTGCAAAACTCACGACTCGTGACTCACTTGGATAACAACTCATCAAAACTCGCTCAAATTCAAGTCGGGCTAAATTTAGATTATTATTAACCTTAGAGGGGCTAAATTCAGTGGCTAACACAATAAATAGTAAAGTAGGCACTAAATTACAAATTTTCCAATTCAAACAATTCAAGTAATTTAAGTAATTCAATCAACATACTTCTCAAACTGATAACGCAAGAAATTAAATGGAAATGTGTTAACACCGGTTTGGCCTAATTAAGCATTAATTGTGGAAGAATAAATAATTATAGCAATTCAAGCAATTCAATTCCTCTCAAACAATTATATAGCAATTAAAGTAAATAGAGACGAGATTAGAAGTTGCAAACAAAGCAAACCACAAGTGACACAGGGATTTTAACGGAGTTCAGATATTGACGATCCTACTCTCTAGTACTCTCGAGCCCCAACGCGATAACAAAGCCGAGCCGATGCACTAATCACAAAAGTCTTGTACAAAGTTGAACATTGTCCTCTTACACACAAATGATGAGAGACAAGACAAACAACCAAGCTATCACAAAGGCAAAACGAAAGAATAGAGAATAGATAATGGTGATAATCTTTCAAACAATCTCTCACAAGAATTTTGGTCTATTTAGAAAAAATAAGTTTGAGATTAGAGCAAAGATTTAGAAAGATTTTTTGAGCCCTAACAATGATGGTTGCTGGAGTTCAGTGTTTTGAAGGTGGGTTTTAGAGAGAGAAGATCAACCACCTCCTTTTATAAAGGTTCAGATCTGGAAAAAATTAGATCTGACGAAAGATAATGTTATAATGCTATCCCTGTGCATTTTGTACCGTTTTAACGCTATATCATATCACGACAAAATATTCGAACGTTGGCTTGAAATTTTGAAATAAAGAGTTAGCGTTACAATGCCAGTTGGCGTCACTTAATGCCATGCTATGTGAGAAAAAGGCTGGGGAAATAGCCAATGTACTTAACGATAGTGATAACTGGCGTCATGTAACGCTATCTTCTGTCAGGAGAAGACTGATGAATCAACTGAGTATCATAAGATGGCATTATGACGTCAGATAACATCATGTAATGTTATACTTTGTGATTTGAATACTTAGCCGATTTCTAAGCTTTTCAATAATCATATTGTAGCATTATAACGCCACATAGCATCACGTAAAGCCAGAAGCATATTTTTCTTTGCTCTTTTAACTCTTAAAGTTAAATATTCTTGAGTTTTACAATTAAACTAATGATTTCTTGAACTCGCATTTGATTTCTTTAGCTTGTTCTTGATCATTTTGCTTGCTCCTGATTTTGCTTCTACAATTTTGCATGCAAGACCCTATAAAATCTCAAAAAACACCAAATCTTGTAAAATTCAAGTTTGTTTTGCAAATCGACATACAAAAAGAAATTGTTTGATACAACAATCTCCTCTTTTTGTATATTTGCAAGATCGTAATACATGTGCATGTTTTGTAACCCTAAAGCACAAGCACATGTTATATTTCTCTCGTTTTTTAATAAATCGAGCAAAAAAAGTAAAATTTACCAAATTTGCATTATTCTCCCTCAATATATGCACAAATAACCACAAGGAAATGATATAGAAATAAAAGACATAGCTCCCCCTCAATCTAATATAATCCCCCTTAATTCACGATGTCAATTTTGGGGCTTATAAGTAAAATATTGTTGAAAATTTATAGGGCATAATTACGTTATTTATTTTATTTTAGCTCATGCATTACAATAGAAAATGTAATGACTCAATATGGAAATATTACCAATCAAATTGATAATAATAAATTATTTTTTGTAAGTTTCCCCTAAATATGTGACATATAAGCATTGGAGGGTTTTAATCAAGTATCAAAGCCATTAAGTTTGAATCTTAGAAACCCAAGCAACATTTAATTTGTTGCTTCACTTCTCAAGCTTACATTCTAATAAAATGTGACCTATTTTCAAATAATAATTGTAAAATGCACAAGTAGGGGCATTTTCATTGGTCTTAACGAAACTAGTATGAAAATCTTTCTTCAATTGTTGAGCTTGATTCTTTGGTCCATATGAATAATTGAAGTTTAATTTATTTTGTTTTGAAATGTATGGTTGTCGAAAAACAACTCTTGGCATTGTATTGAGCACTACGTTGAGTAAAGTTTTTACCTTTAATCATGTATCTTCATACATTTGTTTTCTTATAGTAAATGTTATTTGACCAAGATGGATCAAATTGGTAATTCCTTGGGACTGGTATATTTTTGGTATAACTACCATTGTTGAACTGATACCTCAAGGCATAATTTGATGTATTTCTGACATTTTGGTAATTTACTCTTTTGCCCTTGAAGTTTGGAGTTTATTTTCCTTTTTTAGTAGGACTTCTAGGGTTGTTGGATGATGAAGAAGAGCATAAAATCCTCTTGTATCCTAGACCCGACTTGTCATGCGGATCTTGTCCATCATATAATTTGCTCAAATCTATTCTAGTGACACTCTTCAATGTACTAGAGGATTTTAAAGCTATATTCTCAATTTCAAACACTTGTTTGTCATTTTTTAAAAAATTCTTTTATGTGCTTGTCACATTCATTTACCTTTAATTCATACTCTTTTACCTTAGACTCAAGCTCAAGAATCTTATTGTTTAACCCTCTAATTGTATAATCGCTTTTCATTAAGACTTGATTTGTTTCAATGAAAAGTTTGTTTAATTTGTTTAACTTAATAATTTCAAGTTTTAATGAGTCCTCGGTATAAAAAAAATACTTGTATCATTACAATCATCATTCGAATTATCATCAGATTCAATCCCTAAATGATAGTTGACTTCATTAAGCTTTGAGTCTAGATATACATTTGTCTCCACTTTGGAGATTGAAGCACTAGCCTCTTTTTTGTTTTCACTCAAGTGAGATGTGCTAGCATCTTTATTTTCTACCTTCTCAATGGTTTCTTCTACCTTGGTCTCTTTAGCAAATTCATCTTTCTTCTTTTCTCCTAGACCAAAACTCCTTAGGAGTTCTATTACCGCTGGATCTGCCACATTGTTTTTGGAGATAATGGCATCTAGGTTGGCTTTGGCTTTGTGGCCACCATTGCCCAACTTGTCATCCTCTTCCATTTCTATGGCCATTAGTGCAAATGGCGCTTGTGAGTCATGACCCAGTCTTGAATCTTCAATTGAGGGAAAAGCTTGTAGTAATTGTGAATGGTGTGCTCTTCCTTTTCACACATGACACAGACGGCCCTCTTGCCTTCTTACTCTCTTCTTGAGATGAACCTCTTCTTGTAGGCAAAGAAGTCTTGAAGCATCTCAGTTAAAATGAGAATTTCTTTGTTTTCATCTAGGCTGAAGTTTTAGAAAGAGCTCTCAAGTGATGGGCGGTGATTGGAAGAAGAGGCATTGTATTGTTTGGAGCTTTGAGAAGCGAATGCTATGGCTTTGTGTTCATGATCTTGTTCTCCAAGTTGCCGACGATAACAAGAATTCGCTATAACATACCCCTTTGATAGCGGATATGAGGCATGGTCCACTATTAAAGGACTCATTTATAGCGGTCTCTAGTGTACATCTGTTATTATATGTATCATTTTATAGCGGGTCTCACTAAGGGCCCGCTATAAAAGGTTTTGAAAATAACAAAAATGATGCTGCCATCTTTTACATTTATTGCAAAATTAACTGATTTGATAGGCATTTTTGCAGAAATGTCTGTTCGTAATATATAATCAAGAGAAAATTTGGCTATTTGCAGATATGTCTTGTTGCTTAATTTACTTTTCTTTGTATATTAGTTGTATTATGATTTTGAACAACTTAATTTTATTTTTGCAGTAATAATTAAACGAGTTGTGAAAAAAACTTTTAACAATATTACTTAAAACTCATATATATATATAGAATGAGGCTAAGGTGTTCTGCAAAGCACCAAACACAATGTACTTCGCCTCCATATCTTTGATTTTAAAGTCCAAACGACCGATCCAAACCATTGAACTCGATCTTTATATTAAAATCTTCTTGGAGACCGAATTTTATATTTTTTTTAATTTCTTTACTATTTTTTAGAGAGGTCGAAAAGCATTCATATCGGATGATCTAGAGATCGTTAGATTAACTAATTTTTCACCCCTTTAAAAAATTATAAAAAATTTTAAAAAAATGTAAAATTTCGTCTCCAAAAAGAATTTAATATGAAGATCAAGTTTAACAGTTTGGATCGATCGTTTGGACTTTTAAATTGCAGATATGAAGGTGAAGTACAGCGCGTTTGGTACTTTGCAGAACACCGTAGCCTCACCCTATATATATATATATATATATATATATATAGGCTAGGGTGCTCCATGGAGCACCAAACCGCTAATGCTCCACATCGTATCTCCAATTTGAAATTTTCAATGACCAATCCGAACCATTAAACATGATCTACATATTTAAAACTAAACAACTTGGAGATTGAATTTTCTATTTTTTTTTTGCTATTTTTTAGAGAGGTATGAAAATCACAACTTTGGTTGGTTTAGAAATCGTTTGATTAGCAACTTTTCTACCTCTTTAAAAAAATAGCAAACAATTTCAAAAAAGTATAAATTCAATCTCCAAGTAGATTTTAATATGTAGATCATGTTAAACGGTTCATATCGGTTATTGGAATTTTCAAATTGGAGATAATGGATGTGGAGCACGAGCGGTTTGGTGCTCCATGGAGCACCTTAGCCTCTCTCTCTCTCTCTCTCTATATATATATATATAAAGGCTAGAGTGCTCCATGGAACACCAAATCGCTCGTGCTCCACATTCGTTATATTCAATTTGAAAATTCCAATGATCGATTCGAACCATTGAACATGATCTACATATTGAAATCTACTTGGAGATTGAATTTTACATTTTTTTTTGAAATTTTTTGCTATTTTTTTAAAGAGTTCGAAAAGTTGCTAATCAAACGGTTTATGGACCAACAAAAGTTACAATTTTCCTACCTCTCTAAAACATAGCAAAAAAATTCAATCTCCAAGTAGATTTCAATATGCATATCATTTTCAACGATTCGGATCGGTCGTTGGAATTTTTAAATTGGAGATACGATGTGGAGCATTAGATGTTTGGTGCTCCATGGAGCACCCTAGCCCATCTATATATATATATGAGCATGGCTAAAATAATATGCATAGTACACCCCATTTCGTACTATGCGTTCATTTATATTTAATTTGATCATTAAATTGATATTTAAGTTGCTCAATAAACTCTTCATATCAAAATCTTGTTGGATATAAAATTTTTTAATTTTTAGAGCTTTCTTGCTATTTTTAAATATTTTTTAAAAACAGCCCAAAAATGGCACTTTTGTAGTATTAAATCTGGACTGTTTTTAAAAAATAGCAAGAAAGCTCTAAAAATCACGAAATTTGATTTCCTACAATATTTTCATATGAAGAATTTATTGAGCAACTTAAATCTCAATTTATTGAGCTATATATATGCATAGTACGAAATGGGGTGTACTATGCATATTATTTTAGCCATGCTCTCTCTCTCTCTCTATATTTATATATATATATATATATATATACAATAATACTTAAAACTATTACATTTGAAGGACAAAAGCAGAATGAGGGAAGATTTTTGTAAAGAAAGAACGATGGAGAGTTGATATTTTTATAGAGAACGAAAAAATTTGGAAGAAAATCTATGTCTTAATCTGTGAGACTCTATGATTTTTTTAGTGTTGCATTGACAGGAATTAACAGTTGAATTGGAACTACATGGAGATCCGCATACCATAAAGCCACTTCGCTGCAAAAAAAAATTTAATAGCGGACCTCATGGTTGATCTACTATAAAAAAGTTTTAACAGCGGTGCCTTTATATAGTCCGCTATAAAAGGCTCAAGTAGGGATGCTAATGAACAGAACGGTTCAGGGACAAAATGGAGTGGATGCTATTGAACATTTATGGAATAGACTATTTATTGGTCTTGGTTGAAGTTTAGTCCAAGTCCAATTGCTAAAATTGAACTGGACTAATTGTGGACTAATTACGAGCTCAATGTGAGAATTAATGAAAATATGTTCAAACATTCCAATAGGTCAATCAAGTTCTAACTCTATGTTTTACAGAGAGAGAACTAAGTTATTCGCACAAAGAAACCTAATTTATTCAATACAGTGATGAAATAGCTTCCATTTAAAGATGATTGTGCATTGTGGTGTTCGAAATCAGGTTCACATGATTAACTTATGGACAAATAGTGGATATTATTCGGTTATAAGATGAACTGGACATGGACTGGACATTAGTAGATAATTATGGACTTGATTTGGTCATGGACTTCAACTCCTCATCAGCGGACTGGACTTGACATGAACTGGAACTCATCCATTAGCAGCCCTAGGCTCAAGTGTATAGCGGGGTAGTGGGAGTCCACTAATAAATGTGTTTTAAAATCGGATTTGGGCTTCAGCCAGCAATAAAAGGTATGTTTTTATAGCGAAGTACATTTTGGTCTGATTTATAAACGTTTAATAATGGTGTTCATATATATCTGTTATTAAATAGGGCTTATTAAAGCTCATTTCTATAGTAGTGGTTTATGTTGGAATTGAGACGTCAATTTCAATAAATAAAATTTGGACTACGTGTTATATTATTACTATATGTCTTGTATAGTCACCTAATATTATGAGGAGTAATATAGGGATATGCCATAAAAAGCGATTAATCAATATTCAAGGCATTATACGTATTTCACTAAGATTTGGGGCATGAATTCGTATAGAAATAAAGTAAATTAATTATAATTGTTGATTGACTGATTATGATTAATTAAATTATATATTGGTGTTAGAGTAAAGTCATAAATATTGTTTGGACTTAACCCAACTTAATTTCGATCAAAGCCCAAGCAAAACGATACAAATGTAAGTCTATTGTGATCGCAATAAGATCCTTTACGACCGCAATGTAATAGGAGAGATTTGACAAAAATCTGCTGAATTTCAGCAGATTGATTACGACCGCAACAACCTCCATTGCAACCGCAAGGGATCTGGCCGAAACCTGCCTAGTCTGGAATGCCAAGTCAATTGCGGCAGCAAGAGACCTATTCTAAGGCAAGTTTTGACTGTCTACATTTACCATTATCTTTCTGATTAGATAGTCTAGCTTTTATACAAAATTTCATGGAAATGTTTACAGAAGTAAACATGAGAATTTTGATAATTAATTTTGTATATTTCCAAGATACACTAGCACCCTTATAAATAGCGTCGGGTCTCCAAGCATTACGGGTAATTGAAAATAGTATTGTTTAGGGCACATGTGTTGTGCATAGCTACCGACACACCTCTCCATTAGTTGGTCCTACTATGTGAGTTGTTATACGTATTTCACTAAGATTTTGGGCACGAATTTTTAGTTCCTCCCATTTGGTTATGATTTCGATTACAAGCTAGTTATTATTTTGATTTTACTTCTGCTTGAGGTTCATAAGTTATTGCTTCAGGATATAGATGTGAGCACAGTTCTATTGGATGTCGTATCGAATCTTGGCTTTGTCCCACACTTCTTTTGAGGATTTCAGATACATTAACTTGTTTGCAATAGGGTTTTCCTTTAAATTCACCAACCAGGACATTATTGTGTGATTATGTGACTGTCATTCTTCAATTTTCTCAAGCTCTTCTTTTGTTGACTTTGCAAAATCTACTATATTTGCCTTCTCTTTTGTTCAAGCGAGAAACCAGAGTTTCTGCTTGCCACTGAGGGCTAGAGTCACTAATCTGGCACAAGGAACGTAGTTTCCACTACCATTCAGTAGATCAGTTGTAAGAGTGGGAATTGTTGACTTCAATATTTTCTTTGGTTTGTTGATTTGCAAACAAATTTGAATTTAAATATTTCTTTGTTAAGAATTTGCAGGTGATGCTTTGAGAATAAATGTAGAGCTTGTCAAGATCTTTCCAACGCTTCGAAAAATACTGAAATCAGAGTTACGAGTCAACAGGTTATAGTCATTTGAAAAAAAAAAGACATTTATCCTGAAAAATTCCAAGCTTTACCTTATAACGAGTTGGAACCCGTTATAACAGGTCAGAACACGTCATAACGAGTTACAGAAGGTGTTGTAATGTTAGAGTCATTTTTGGAGCAAAACAAAGCCTCACAGAGGCATGTGTTACTGTAACACTTGGCCAACCATCATCCCAATGGGTCCCAGACCAGTTATAATGAGTTCAACCCATTATAACGGGTTTCTAAAGGAGAAGTGCCCAGAAAATAGCCAGAGAAGCATACAAGGGTATTTCTGGAAAGCTAACAAGGCGTTATAACGAGTTGGGCAACGCGTCATGGAGTTTCTATAACGCTCCAGCACAAATCCAAGGTTTCAAGACTCAAAGAAGTGTCCAACCTATATATATGATGCAAAGACGAACCAGCAAGGTGCTGAAACCTCCCCACAAGCTTCCAATCATGAAATTAAGCATCAGAAAGAGCCAAAGAGCCTTCTCCTCCAGTTACCTAACCTAGAGAGCATTAGAATAGCTATTATTCTCTTATTGTCTATTCGAGAACAAAAACTTGAGCTAATTGTTTAGCCTTTGGTGCACCACATTTGTGTTGTCAAGTGGTGCATCCCTGTCCTTAATTGTATAGTCAATCGGACCTTGTTGCGATGTATTGAGGTGTTGTCCCTTGCATCGGTTTAGGAGAAGAAGATTGACTTACTTATGTTAGAAGAAGTCAAAGATCGGCTCCGGCCCTTTATAAAAGATACTTGATTATAGAGAAACGGCTCGGAAAGAAGATTTATTTCAGGAGACCCGTGGACGTAGGCCGAATTTCTTTTGATAGGCCGAACCACGTTACATAGCGTGTTCACTTGTTCTCGGTTGCTCTTTCCATATCATAAATTTACTCAAAAAAATCAACTAGTAAAGGGTATGCACATATGTTTATTATAACAAATTGTATAACCAGTTCTAAGAGCTCTCTAGTCTAAAGCAAATAGATTAAACCGCAAAATGAGAAGCAATAAAATTTAGAATTTAGAATTAAAAATAACGCACAAACCTGCACTTTACCTTACAAAGCTGGAGAAGAAGAGGTGGCGATACCTATATTATATATTACAAATGAAAACATATACAAATAGTTGCCTTCTTAAAACTTTCCTTGGAAATTATTTGAAATTTATTGGAAATTGATTTTTTCCTTTATCGTGAAGAAGACCACACAATCTTCTTTCTCAAACCGATACCCATATAGGTTGAATTTCCAAGTATACTCATTGCAAATCTGTTTCATCAAAATTTTCTTTGAAATGATTGAAAATTGATTGGAAATTGATTTTGTCCTTTTAAATTGGCTTATGATGCGTATATAATACACACATATTTTGACATTTGTACATTTGTGTGATTGATTGGCAATTGACTATATGTTATGGAAGTAAATTTATTGATTGCGTTATGTATTGACTGGGGTTTTGTATCAGTAGTTGTTAGACTAAAATATTCTGTATCAATCCCGTTCCTACACCAAATAATCCGAATAATATTGCTTAAAATTAAAATATTGGTTATACAATTTAATTGCGGATAAAGAAGAATAAAAATTTTGGTGATTTCAAATCTCCATATTAGTACACTATGTATTAATTTATTAATTAATTATATTAATTATAAGCCAGAAAAAAAGTAATTTATAGCTATATCACTATGTGTTAATTATGTTGGCTATTCATTCCCTTTTATTTTCTGGTTTGTACTCAATAAATCTGTATTGAACTATTTACTATTAAAGTGAAGCCATGACATATGACGCATACATTTGAAAATCATATCAGTTCCGAAAAATAAAATCAATTTATGACCTATGACGAATGCGTCATGTGTAATGAGTAATGCGGCATGTGTCATGGGTTATGCGTCTGGGTTCATAAGTCATGCGTCATGCACCATGCAACATACGACATGCGTCATGGGTCATCATGCGTCATGCGTCATGGGTGATTTGTCAAGTGTTGTGTGTAATACGTCATGCGTCATCATGCGTATGACATAATGCGTCTTGCGTCAAGCGTCATGCGTCATGCGTCATCCGTCGTCATGTGTCATGCGGCATGGGTCATGTGTCGTGCGACATGCGTCACTGCGGTTTAGCCTGGGTGAACGCACAAACATAGCTACATAATACATGATACTGGGTACTTAGCTAAATTTGAGAAGGTAAACATATATATTTGTTGGTTGTTAAATTTGCATCAGATTATTTCCAATTTCTTTGAGCGGATTTTTCGGAATTTGATCTCGCTTGATAAGGTTATTAAAGCTCTCTCTAACAAGCCCTTTCGTATCTTGTGCATCACAGCGGTTTAGCCTAGGGAAGCACACAGTCGTAGCTACTTGATAATTAAGACTGGATACTTAGCCAAATTTGAGAAGGTAAACACATATATTTTCTAGTTGCTAAATTTGCATCAGATTATTTCCTATTTCTTGGAGCGGATTTTCTGAAATTTGATCTCGCTTGATAAGGTTGTTGAAGCTCTCTCTAACGATTGCTTACGCCTCTTGTGCGTCATAGCGGTTTAGCTAGGGGGAACGCACAAACATAGCTACATGATACTGGGTACTGAGCCAAACTGCAATTATTCATGACGCATGACGCCACATCACGCATGACACATGACGACGGATGACGCATGCCGCATGACGGATGAGCATCACGAATCACGCATGACGCATGACGACAGATGACGTGTGACACATGACGCATGACGCAAGACGCATTATGCATGACGCAAGACGCATGACGCATGTCGCATGTCGCATGTCGCATGATGCATGTTGCGTTACGCATGACTTATGATGCATGACACATGATACATTACTCATTACGCACGACGAATGACGTACGACAAATGACGCATGAACCAAGAAGCATGACGAATGACGTACGACGAATGACGCATGCCGCATGACGCACGACGATTGAAGCATGTCGCATGACGCATCAATCTTACATAACGTATGTCGTCATGTCGCATGCCGCATGACAACCCATGATGCATGATGCATGACCACCCATGACGCATGATAAATGACGTACGACGAATGACGCATGATGCATGACGTACCTTGTGAACACGACAACATTGTACATTTTATTTTTGCACCTTTTATGCAAGTTTATTTCATTTGGACTTCAAACCTCTATTCACCTTTTAAATCAATACAGAGCGTTGGATTCTTCTTTCGATCACAACCGATTAATTTTAGATTTATTTGTGAAGTATTAGCATAATAGCACAGCAGCTGTTGTCGTCATTCAGTGTCATAGTACATTGGTATCTTTTCAATTTTCTATCCATGATGAAGTATGAAATGACATTAAAATTACATCAAAATTAAAAACCAACTAAGGTTCAAGAATTTATCAATAAATCTTTTTTAATTATTAAATTTTATTATTAATTTATTTGAACTTTCATTGTAAAACAACCATTGTCATGTGATTTCTCTCTTTTTTTGACATGAGGACCAAACTCGCTTGTTAATCTCCAACATTTGTTTTTATTTAACGAAATTAAAAACAAAAAGGCAAACACTTACTTAAAGTTTAAGTTATCTTATCAAATCCGAAATGACATTCAAACTATATTTAGTAACCACTAAATATATAAAAAAACACTCTTTTGGTATACCATGTAACATATTTTTTATTATTAATTATGAGCGTCCATTTCACATATTTTATGTGAAATCTTTCAATACGTGGCCAAAAAAATGCAAGAGTGATGACAAGTTAGAATAAAAAATGTAATATTTATGGTAATATCTTTCGTCTGGAGATTACTAATTTAGAATTCATTGAAAACTTTTTCTTTATCAATATTTCAACGCACAGTGGACCGGCATTTGTTTTTATTTAACGAAATTAAAAACTAAAAGGCAAGCACTTACTTAAAATTCAAGTTATCTTATCAAATCCGAAATGACATTCAAACTATATTTAGTAACCACAAAATATATAAAAATACACTCTTTTGATAGACCATATAACATATTTATTATTATTAATTATGAGTGTTCATTTCACATATTTTATAAGAAATCTTTCAATACGTGGCCAAAAAAAAAGGCAAGAGTGATGACAAGTTAGAAAAAATTATAATATTTATGGTTATATCTTTCGTCTGGAGATTACTAATTTAGAATTTATTGGAAACTTTTTCTTTATCAATATTTCAACGCACAATGGACTAGCGAAAAATTTTAGGCAGAGGGCATTTTTGTTCATAAAAAAGTAAGACTATGGTCAAATGGAGTTCTCCATTTCTTAAGTGCTTTATAAGATAGTATAGATATAGATACAGATGAAGTTTTTGTTGATATGAAATTTTTTTCTGATCTCTTAGTGAGATCTGGATGTATGGGTTTGAGTATGGATATGGTTATGATTACAAGTATGTGATGAGGGGTTGAACCCGCTCTGATATCACGAAGAATTTGAAATGTAGAAATCTCTTTCTACTTCTTAATTTTCACTTCTATTTGTTACATTGGAAATATGATCTTTTATACATCTTCTATATCGGATATTTCTAAAGGTTAGCTAACGGTAAACAAATTAAAGGAGAATAGTAGCCTTGAAGTTCTCTTCCAGAGCTCCTCTTCATTTTTGACCTGTGATGAATAAAACCCAACAGCTCTGAGGCTCAAACTATCTTCCCTCTTTCTATTTTAAATTTATTTCTCAATAGATCACCTATCCGCTCTCCTCCCCTTTTTTTCCTCTATTTTTTAAAGCAAGTCATTGGAAAATTTCTGAATAACAGTAAATTAAATGTAAATTGTTATTCTTAAGTGAAAATACAAACAGTGAACTCATCACAGTTTTCTTTTACGTGTTTTCTACATCATGTATTTCATTGCTCCATTTTAATCTTGCACAACCATCCTTCATTCAAAATATCATTGATGGATGATAATTATTAGAGCTAGCATCACAATAAATACTAGACCTATAACTTCATTCTTCAGTACATAAATCGAAAATCATTAATCTCTGATCTCTCACTCTTGGGACTATTCTAATTATTGTTAGAATATTTTATTTTTAATAATTTAGACTTAACTCAGACAACATATAAATAGTTATATATTCATTTATTACACGCATATTTATCTAGAAAAATACAATGTACGTATATGGCATTCTTTGGCACTCTCCTCTGGTGCGTCTGCACCATAAGTCATATTTTAACACCAAAATCCAACACATCCTGTAACCGTATCTGTGGTATATACTTCTCAGTTCTCATCAGGCAGTAGTGTTTGCAAAAACTTCAAGTGCATTTATCTAACTACAAACATTTTCAAATTTTGGACAAAATTAAAGTGCACAAAATATGTTGCATGCAAAAGTTACAAATTTGGATAATAATTCAATTTGAATAATGAGATAGATATCAATAACAATATTAATTATGGGAGGTATCTTTAGATATATTTTTTCCAAGATTTTAAATAGCGTATAGCGGTGCGGAAGTCATTTAACGTTTAGCGGTATATCGGCGATATAGAGATTAAAATTACTAGTATAACTTACATGAGTATCAGTAATTGTCAAATACCAACGCACTGATGCATAGTGCATCAGTGATGCATAAGAGCATCAGTCCATGAGAAATTGACAAAAAGCCATGCTTATTTCAAAAGTCAAAACAATTAACATTTAAAAATCTTATCTCTATATACATTATATCGCCGCTATATCCGTTATATCGGTGGTGTTTAGAAATATCTCACGTCTAAGTCAAAATTTCCATTATTTTTACGCTATTCAGAACCTTGATTTTTTTTTTCTTTTCTGTGAGTAGAGAAATAACTCATTTTACTTTTCCCACATATAATGTCAATTTTTACTTTTACAAAATTTAAGAATGCATTTGTGAGCGTCACCTAAAAGATTCCAAATTTGTGATGATAGAGATCTCTAATTCTCCGGCAATCCTGCCAGTGCCGTAGCTTGGCAGAAATTAAATAGGTGGGTCTCCTATTTATTGTGGTCATTATTAATTAGTTGTTAAAAAAACAAATTAATATAATTATTTAAGGCAAAAATTTGAATACTCCTAAAAATAAATATATCTCTGACTTATTTGGACCATTCAATTTAACGAAATTTGTAAAAAAAAATATTTTTTTAAAAACACAATAAAAATTAAAATAAATCACTTTTCATCAATATGAATGAATCAAATAATTTTGTGCTAGAGTATCTAGCGTACTCAAATTTTTGCCTTACTTTAATTGCTTAATTAATTAGAAAGACAAAAATAACAATGTAGTGTGTGAGTCTGCACTTACAATAATATAAATCTATCAACCAAACAGTACGTCAGTACCTCGGCACAAGTTTGTTTTCCAATCAAACACTTTTAGAGTACAGGCTGATACATGGTGTCGATTTTGACATTTATGACTTCTGAGATAAAATTTAACCTAACTTATTTTTCACATTTTTACCAAGGAAAAATTAATTGTAGACACGTTATATCATGTCAGGTCATGTTATATATGTTTTTTATTTTCTACAGATATATATACATGGCAGTAGTTTTCTTTGTGAATCGTTGCTTGTTCGGAGCTATATAGTGATATCAATATCAATACCATCATCTATGTTACTTTGAGACATTTAGTTGGATTCAATTTATACATTATTTTTGCTATCATGTATATTATTTTTGCTATTATGTACATTATTGTATCGTCATATCGATGTCAGTTATTTATATTTATTGACGCTTATTTTTCTAACGTGCATAATAGTTTAAATAATATGCATAATAACAAAAATAATATTCATAATAACAATTAGATGCATAATAACAAAAATAATATTCATAACAAAAAATAATGTGTTAATGTCCGCTTTTATTTTATGTAGTTTTTATAGCAGACGGTAGTAATTAATATTTAGCAGCCTCCCTCCCCCTTTAATCTCCCCTAGGTCTGCTATAAAAGCATTCTTTAGTCCGTTATAACAAGCTGAAACTGTAGTAGTGCGTGCATAACAGTTCAAATAACTTACATAATAGTTCAAATAATATACATAAGAATAATTAGATGCACAATAACAAAAGCAATATGCATAACAACAATAATAATGTGCATAATAACATAAACAATGTGCATAATAACTATAACTATGTGCAAATTGAATGCAATTGAATTCGTTCATTGAATCCAATCGAGCATTCAATCAATTATATGCATAATAACAAAAACAATGTGAATAAATCATAATAACAAAAATAATATGCATGATAACTACAACAATCTGCAAATTGAATCCAATTGAAGGTGTTCACTGATATCGATGACAGTACCGATTATGATATCGCTAAAACATTTTTCTTTGTTTTACAAATCCTCTAATTAAGCCGAGTAACCGCTCAATGCTGAGTTGGTATTATTCTGATCAGTGGCTATGATTGTCTGTAAATTTCTGTCCTCTTGTATTTTGTAAAGAACATACCAACAAGGATTGTGAGAGATGCGGGTTCCGAATTAAGTAAAAACAAAATGTTATTATATATAAGATTTTAGATCAATTTTAGATATTCAAAAACAAATTTTGTTTATTACTGAAAAGAAAAATAAAAAGACAGGTCAAGATAATTTATCTTTTTCGTTATTTTAAATAAAATATTGATTATCTAACAACAATTCGTCTCTTGATGAGTTTACTTTGACCAAATTTATACAAGAAAATAACACGACAGCAATAATAAATAGAGACATTTTCCATTGGTGGTTGACAGCATGTTAAATAGGACTGACAAATGCCAGGATTCCTATGGGCTATGGTCATCTTATTTGTCTGAACTTGGTACAAATTAAAGGTTTGTTAAATTTCATCTCGCGCTTACGAAAAATACACTGTTCACGTGACAATTTCACTATTTGCTTTGAACAAATAGTAAAATTTCCACGTAAATAGTGCATTTTTCGTGAACGCGAAATGAAACCGAATAGAACCTAAAAAAAACGATAACACATTAAATGCGCAAATTAAAAGGGACTCAACTTGGTAGCTTTGGAGAAGTTGATTAGAATTAATAAATATGTCAGCTGCATTCATCGATATTACACATGCCCGTACTGAACATGTTTATAAGGTATAACCCTGCATATGATTTTTTTCGGAGCATACAAGAAAAGATGCTGACAATTAATTGTGGAATTTAACCAAAAGTTGAAGATTATGTAGAATATTTCGAGGGGTTACTGGAATACACTGCTCACGTTAGAATTTCACTGTTTGTTTTCTGGCATTAGAGACCACAGGTGGATTCGTCCTTTTCAACAAGTTTGTAGAAGGCAACAGTACTGATTGTGGTTTGTCAGTTATAACTGTGTCGGCGTCGGTACCAGTAAGTACTGGTATATGTGCTTTTTTGGTGGTTGACAATCACTGTTCTAGTGATTGTGTTATAGACTTGTAGCTAGGTTCTGTACTTTTGGGACAGCTTTTAGTGGTTTGTTTTTTATTGGGGGTTTTTTTTTGTTCAAGTATTATAAATAAAGCATGAGTTGTTACACTCTTGGATTTTGTTTTCAAGTACTTACACAAACAAATTAAAATGTAGGAAACGACAAATATATAACGTTTTTGGTTTTGACGAGTACGATATTCTAATTTTATACTTTCTCTATGGGGGTTTATAGTCTCGCCCGAATCAGCTAGTAGAGTTTTCAAAATCGTATTTGTGTGTTTAAAAATGATACGGAACGGCACGACACGATAAGAATATGGTATAGTTAAGACACGTCACCGTACTGTTCACGTGCCTTGTCTTAAGCATATCGTGCTTAGATTTAATACTGTAGGGCACGGCACGACACGAGAACACGTCTAGACACAGCATATTTATGCACGACATTGAGGATATCAAAGGTCCAAATGGCAACACCGTTGTAGCTAAGTATTTCATTTGTTTGAAAGTATATGATTTCAAGGTTGACCAACGTATCGAAAAATTACTAAAACATAGACTAACATATGATAAAAAAGGTGAAACTATACCTGAAGCTTCTACGGTCCAAACACAACTTGGTGTTGGAGGAGGGTACCTTAAGTACGACCCCGATAAGGCTAGAAAAAATTTAATTAAGTATTGTGTACAGTCTGAATAACCATTGTCAATGACATGCGATTCCTTGTTTGAGGAATTTATTACTGAGTTTTTCTTTTGGGGCTGTTATGATTTATGAGTTATGACTCTAAAAAATGTACTAGAGGTTCAAAAAAAATAATTGTCTATAAAATTTAAAGATTTTGTTTAAGATTTTTATGTTCTTGTAAAAAATTTCTATTTTCTAGTTTTTTTTATTATTTTCGGCGTGACTAACACGAACAAACACGTCACAATTAGACACGACACAGTTAAAATAAGACGTCATGCCTAAACGTATCATGTCTTAACTGTTCCGTTTTGATCCGTTCCAATTTTTGGCACGATACGGAACGGCACGGTAAAAATAATAAAATACTAATCGTGCCGTGCCAAAACATGTTTGAAACGAAACGATACGAAACGACACGAATTTAGAATACTATTTACCAGTACGCACATGCTACTGCATCATTCATAAGAGTCAAGCGCTACTTGCGTTTAGTATGAATTATTGTTCTAGATTTGGATTTGAACAAACAAGATATAAAATGGTTTAGAAAGATTAAGCACTGACCGCGAGGAAATTGGAAAATCATTCCCCACATTTTGATAACCGGATTTCGTAAATAGCGTTTCCTACCAAATCGGCCCATTTAAAACCATTTTGTACATTTGGGCTTATACCCAATCGGCCCATTTAAAACCATTTTGTACATTTGGGCTTATAATAGCCTATATAAGAACCCCTCATGAATTCGTATCAAACCCAATATTATTATGCTTTCTGAATATCTGATGAATCCCAATTTATTTTCAGGGCTTTAGTAGTCACTAGTCATTCATCGTTGAAGCATAAATTCATATTATTGGATCCAATCCTGAGCAAAAGAAGTTTACCAGTACACAGAGCTGTTTGTAAATTGTAAATAATAACTTTATCTTGAGGCCGTTTATCTTAATGGACCGTGAGAAACGTAGAAAATAATACAAGCGAAAAAGAGAGAACATCTCTAGATATCTAGAGGTGGCAAGTCAGGTGGTCGGGCAAGTTCAGGTTGAGTCAGTTTGACTAAAGAACAATAGTTGGGTTGTGGGTCTGGTCGGATCAGGTCGAATGCGGTCGCGTCGGTCATTTTCGGATAACGAATTGGCTCGGGCGATATCGGGTCGGACTGCATCGACAACTTTCTGGTCTTGGATCGGATCAGGCGAGATTGGGTCGGGTTTGGATCAGATTGCGCCGACAACTTTCGAGTTTTAATTTTAGTTTTAAGTTCAATCAGACGATTGTGTTTGCTAAATGCACATATCTTCTGTGCCCTTGTCCCGGGGTATCTCTTTTTTTGTCATCCTTTTTTTCCAGCGACTTCCACGGGTCGCATTATTGAATTGTGTTATTAAATCTTAATTTGTTCTGATGTTTATATGTTAGTAGAATTAGATTATGATGTATGCAAGATAGGATTAGATCGACTTACAAGTTGTATCAGGTAGGTTAGATCGGGTAAGGTTTGGTTCCTCATGTTACGTTTTGTCTCGGATTACATAACGTCTCAAGTAGGGTCCGATCGGACTGTGGTCCTCATGTATCGCTCCATCTTAGGTTATTGGTTGTATCGTGTTGGATTGGGTCGAACTTGGATCGCTCATGTGTCGCTTCGACTCGGATTACGGGTCATCTCGAATTGAGTCGGGTCAGATTCTGATTAGTCAACTTTATCAAAATATCAAATCGCTTCAAGTTAGATTGAGTCGGACGTGATTCTTGAGTCGAGTCGAATTTTGTCACCTCTAAAGCTATCTAATACTTTGGTTTTCATTAACAAATCAAAATTGAGTATTAAAATTATACAACCTATCTTCCCTCCTAATTTTTCCAAAAAAAAAAATATCTTTCGTCCTACACCTTACTTTTTGTTAAATATATATTACATATGAGGTGTTACTAGGATAACTGTACGTAATCAAAGGTCACTATGCCTTTGAACAAAATGCAAGCATCACCATCTAATCCCCTTCGAAGCATTATTAAAACATGGGCTGGAGTGCTTCTCCAGCTGCCATTGTACAATTGTTTCTAGCATTTTTTTATGTTGTGCTTCTATGGTGGGCTCCTGATCACTTGACATGTAAGCTTACAAAATTGAAAGATTACGAAAACATAGGGTTTGACTACAGTTGATCCAACTGTAAAAGCATCTCCTCACATGTGATAATTGAGATCTAAATTAAACTTTTGATGTCAACGATTGTACAATAGTAATAGAAATATGATATTCACAATAGTTACAATTGTTTTGATAACTTGTAGAAGAGAGGAATCATCGGACAATGTTTATTTTGACAGTCTTGAAAATTAGATTTTAGATATATTTATTAAAATTTATTTAAAATTTTAAAAATAGGAAATATTCAATAACATATTTTTGAACATATAAATTAGTTGTGTTTTCAATTTAATTTGATTTGAGTGTCATTTTGTGCTTCATCATGAATTATTAAATAAATTACTTACAAAAGGTAATCTAATAAAAAGGAGATGTGATGTAGACATAGGATGTGTATTTTGTGGAAGTCCAGAAACAATTAATCATTTATTTATAGAATATGACTTAGTAAAGAAACTATGGGATTATATTAATATAGTAGTAGGCAGCCAGTTGAATGGGGAAAACATAAATAAATAATATATGGGAATCAATCATTAGAATTAGTAGAGAAGAATATAGAGATTGGAGAGCTTTATTGGCAGCAGTAATATGAGTGATATGGATGGAGAGATATAATAAAATATTCAACAATAAAAATGTAAGGAACCAAAGGGATATATCATATATATATATATATATATATATATAGAGCATGGCTAAAATAATATACATAGTACACCTCATTTCGTACTATGCATATAGATATAGGTCATTAAATTGAGATTTAAGTTGCTCAATAAATTCTTCATATGAAAATATTGTAGGAAATCAAATTTCGTGATTTTTAGAGCTTTCTAGCTATTTTTTAAATATTTTTTAAAAACAGTCCAGATTTAATACTACAAAAGTGTCATTTCTGGGCTGTTTTTAAAAAATATTTAAAAAATAGCAAGAAAGCTCTAAAAATCACGAAATTTTATTTCCTACAAGATTTTGATATGAAAAATTTATTGAGCAACTTAAATATCAATTTAATGACCAAATTAAATACAAATGAACGCATAGTACGTTATGTGGTGTACTATGCATATTATTTTAGCCATGCTCATATATATAGATATTATATAACAATATTATTAACTTAACTATATATTGGATAGGTGAGGGTAATATGGCAGCTACAAAAATGCAGAGGGTGCTAAGGGATATATATAACAATATTATTAACTTAACTATATATTGAGAATGTTTTTTTTTAAATAAAAAATAAAACAATTGAATATTATAAGAATATGGGAGCATGACTAACTAGAGCGAAACGTTGGAGTTATAAATTATGAATTATATAAGATTCATGAAGGTTCCTATTGCAACTAATAGATTATAAATTATAAATTATATAAGATTGTCCGGACATTAAATTGTGACACAAATATATCCATAAATTAGACATCACATATTTGTTCTTTTTCGAAGTTCCCCATAAAAAATAATTAAATAAATGATACTTGTATGCTTTCAAATTTCAAAAAAGTAATTAGTTCATACAAAAATATAAATTAAGTCCAAGCATTCCATAAACAGACCCTAAACTCAGACCATACATTCAAATTTTAACCCATAAATTGTTCAAACAAAACAGACCTCAAAAAAGCTTAAATTTCCAAACTGCAAGCATCATATATTAAATCCAACAAACTAACACCAGCAGAATTTTACAAGGTTCAAATTGAAGATTGCAAGAAAATTACAAAAGTACAGTAACACACTTATCACTAGAAAAACAAGACAATGAGAGTGAATCTTCCTGGATATTTTCATTTTTTTTTTATTCTGACAGCAAATAGCAAAATAAATCACCAGAAATTCCAGCCCAAAATAATAGTGACTGTTTGGATAATAAAAATTAAAAACAACAGTTATTTATGAGACAGATATAATTAAAACAATAACGAAAATGTGTACCTAATTAGAAGTTTATAACATAAAAATAGATGAAGACTACGATTATAAGCATCATATAATTAATTACGCAAAACCTTTTGGGCATCATCATATGATACTTAGTAAACCAACAATATTTACAAGTTAGAAAATTGAGGAATTAGAAATAAGAATTGCTAATTATAGCTCACAGAATTTTGTTATATATTTTTCCATCACAGAATTGGTAAAAGATTGACACTTCCAAAATGTTGTCCAACACAATTGTACAAAATTGACACTTTTGTCTACATAGTTAATTAATTAACACTTTTTTATGGTTGATACTATTAAAATTTTCCATTGTTGATCGAAATTCTGACGATTTTATTCTGAGAAATGTATAGTTTTTCCATAAAAATATTACTAATAAATTTTAGAAAGCTTCTGTAGGACAGATAAGCAAAATAGCAGCCTCCCGGAGAATATGTTGTAATTTTCAACAACACGTTGATGTAAAGTTTAGTGTTAGATTTGGTGATCAGTATAAATTCCCAATATCTGGTTTTCCATATCTGTTTAGTCTTTATTAAATTCTATTCTCAAATGATTCCTCATTTCCCCTTTCATCTCTCCTTTATATTAACCCTTCTCCTTAAACTTGAGCTCTAACTCCAACCTAATTATCACCATCCATACACCACCATTTGCAAAAATAAAAATGAATGATCAACTCAAAATAGAGAAATGGGAAGGTAAGGTCTCTGCTGACCTCTCCACAAATGAAATCCAAGCTTGGTCCCTTCTTTCAGATTTCTTCAGCCTTCATCTGTGGCTACCTGGAATATGTACATGTGAAAAGGTAACTGAGTCGGAGTCGGGGTCGTTACCGGGTTCTGTGCGTTATGTTGCAGGTGCCGCCAACGAATCCGGAGAAGTTGCCTGGGCCAAGGAAGAACTTATCAGGTTTGATTCAACAGAGAGAAGCTTTAGTTACAGAGTGTTGGATAGCAACATGGGTTTTGGAGAATATGTTGCACACTTCAGGGTTTTGCCGGGCATTGAAGATGGTTGTTCGCTCGAATGGTCGTTCGAGTGCGAGCCGGTTAGCGGGTGGACCCGGGAGGATTTGATTGGGTATATGGATTCGGGTTTGAGAGGCATGGCAGAGAGGGTAGAAAAGACGATTAATCCTGATGGCAAGGTTATAAATCATGAAGCTAATGATAAGTTTCATGATAAGGTTAATGCTAATACTAATTTAAAGGCACATGATGAAATCAACGGTGAAACTAATGGTGTGACTTGTGAGGCTAATGGTGCTTAATGTGTAATTTTTATTATTCTCATTTTATTTTCATGTGGATAATGGAACCATGGATAGAATGTTATTTTCCACATTTAAGTTTTTTGGATGGTTGTAGGAAAAAAGATATGAACTACTTTGTCATTTGTGAATTTCACTATTAATTAAGGCATGAACGGAATCTTTGAAAAGGATTGTGTTGGTATTTTGGTTGTTTTGCGGATTTTGAGGCTTTAGTGCTTTTGATGGTTTTGGGAAGGGAGAGAGACACGGGAATAATACCTACTGTTATTTTTTTTCTGAAAATTAGAATTCAGATCAAAGTTAGTATTTGATATTTCAGATAAAGTTTATAATGATTAGAATGAGCATGGCTAAAATAATATGCATAGTACATCCCATTTTGTACTATGCATATAGATATATGTCATTAAATTAAGATTTAAGTTGCTCAATAAATTCTTCATATGAAAATATTGTAGGAAATCAAATTTCGTGATTTTTAGAGCTTTCTAACTATTTTTTAAATATTTTTTAAAAACAGTCCAGATTTAATACTACAAAAGTGTCATTTCTGGACTGTTTTTAAAAAATATTTAAAAAATAACAAGAAAGCTCTAAAAATCACGAAATTTTATTTCCTACAAGATTTTGATATGAAGAATTTATTGAGCAACTTAAATATCAATTTAATGACCAAATTAAATACAAATAGGCACATAATACGTTATGTGGTGTACTATGCATATGCTCTGATTAGAATTCATATATCACATCAATATTTTCGTTTTAATTCGACGATCAGATTTGAAATAACAAAATTATTATTTTTCTTCAAGAATAAATGAATAATGGACTAGATATTTATTGAAAATTTCCAATTTTCTTTTTAATTTAATAATTGTTAAATTCGAATTTAAATATTTGAGAACTAAAAAATAGAAATTTAAAATATAGGCGGAACGGAATATTTTTTCTGCTTCCAACATGAAATCTGACAACATAACATCAATAGGTATAATCAAAACGTCACAAAATGTCACACACAAAATTCGGATTTCAGTACTTTATTTTTTATATTGACAGATAAATAAATTCTGACCTTCGAATTTGAATCACGAAAATATTTTACTGAACGAATAGCAATTTTACTTAGTAGACAGCGTGGATTACTACACTAAATACGGATTAGTAATTTTCGTCGTTCTTCCGAGAAACAGGAAACAAAATTTAGTGTCTATGACTGTCAACAAAACAAAAAAATTTGTCTGTTTCATTTCGTCAGAACAAAACTATTTTTCTAATTTATTTGAGAAACGGAACGTTAAACGACGATATTTCTTTCGTTTCAGTGCAACTTTCAAGAAATTTCATGTTTCATCTTATTTCGTGTTGACCGAAATGTTAAACGAAATTTTTTTCAACACTGTTTCGTATCCGTTTCGCCCTCCGTGTTGTGCGAATTCACATCCCACGAAATCTTCCGTATTACGAAATAGCAATCGAATGGTTTAAAACATTTTGAAATTTGTGCGTGCGAATTTCGAAGTTATATAATACATTTAACTGATATTCCGTAATACGAAATATTACATGAAATATGAATTCGTGCAGCGCTACCTTGTAAATTGTAATTCGAGAATTACCTGAGAATTTGGGGTCCGAATTTGCTGCTCGTAAAATCTCTGCTTATTTCCTGTTTGTTTCGATTCGACCGCCACAAATCGATCGACCGTCACGAATGACTGTGATTTGATTAAAGAGACAGATGCTTTAACGTTATATGAATTTTGAAAGATTCAAATCGAAACAAACAGAAAACAAGCATAGATTTTACGAGCAGCATTCGGTTCCAGAATTTTGTGGTGGAACCGTGGAACCCACTTGTCCACTTTCCTACCTTTATTTATTATAATTATCCGTCAAACCTAGGGTTTCCAATCAAACATCTCATCTCCTTTTGGTTGTTGAATTTCTCTAGGGGCCTAAATGCTTCAATCGAACATACGATTTAGCCTACGGGTTTATGATAAAAACAAAAAAAACTTTCTATGATCCTTATAAGCTTAATTTAAATAACTAATGGTATGGTTTCGTTTCGTAGGTGTTCAGCGTTAAGTTAATATATACCTTCCCTCTCAACTGTAAAAAGGACATCTTTCACGTGTACTAAGTTAGCTACTTGAATAACGAATTTTTATATTATTTTATCTCATACAATTTACTACGAGATTCTGTTATTAGTGTTTTCGTTGAGAGTCTTATTTTTCTTTCAAGAACTCAGTGTAGCATGAGTGTATCATGTGTCATGTGTTAAGCACTTAAGCATGCACTCAGAAGATTTTGCACGTTGTCAAAAAGAGTAGTTTGTTGGATTTAGCTCAACATTGTTTGACAATTTGCAAAATTGACATTGGACTAATATTTGTAAAACTTTAGTTATGTGTTTGCAAGTGCAATCGACCATTTGTGAGGTCTAAGACATGTAGAACAAGTCAGGACATGTAGAACAATTCAACACAAACGCAAGAATGCAAAAAGCATGCAAAACAGAGCAAAACCGAGGATGGTGTTATTGTAACGTCAGGAAAGGCGTCACAACGGGTCAGAAAGCATTGTAACGGGATCCAAGGCATTATAACACCTCTGTAGAAGCTGGATCTACAAGCCACAACGCCTAGAGCTCAAGAATTCAGACAAGTATTTAAAAGTACGAGACATCGTTATTATAACGCATGATAGAAGTGTTATAACGCATTATGAAGCGTTATAATGGCTCCCAGAAACATTGTAATGTTTTCCTGCAGACTAGGGTCCATAAGTAAGTTGTAGAGTAGAATGAGTATATTTTAGAAAATCTCCAAAAGCGTTATAACGTCTTAGAGAGGCGTTGTAACACATGAGTTATATTTTGCTGCCTAAAGATATGTGGAAGCCTTGTGCATATATATACAACCTAATTTCTTGCCCGAAGGTCAAGAAAGAATCTCCTAAGTTTATAAGCAGCTGAGAGCACTTTTAGAGCACGGAGACTATTTTGTTCAAGCATCCTAACATCAGTCATTGTGAAAGATAAGAGTTTGTATAGGATAGGCATTGTAATCATCTTGTAGTGATTGCAAACTTTGTTGTGAGTTGCACGAGTTTTTGTTTGATTCAAAGATTGGATTTTTTGTTTTGTGGATGAACCGTTTGTAAAATACTTTTGATATAGTGTTGGATTACGGTACGATGTGGAATTGGGAGTCCTGTGGATATAGGCAAATATTGTCGAACCACGTTATATCGTGTGTCACTTTACTTTTTCTCTTTCTCTCTCTCTCTCTATCTTTTCTTACAATTTGCGACAATTCTTATTACATCTTTTATTATGTATTTGAATTATAAAATTATTTGATTGCTAAATAGTTTAAGATCTTATTGAATAATACATGCTTTTTCATAAAAAAAATCATTAATTCCTTCTAACCCCCAATCTTTAGTAAAGATTTTAGTTTCTAACACTCACCTCTTCAGCCATTTCGAAATTTAAAAACATCTCATGGACAAGACGATCCACATACATATCATGGTGTTGTTGTTGTTATACTATATTATCACTAACATTATATATTATTATTTATAAAAAATAACGCATATTTTTTATTATTTTGTTATACTATTTACTTTATTATTGATATTTTATTTGTTTGTTAAAGAAGATCTAAAACAAAAATGTTTATATTTGTTTGTCAAGTAGGGTCATGTTTGAAAGCATATTAAAATAATGACAATATCAATAGTCATTAAAATAAATAATAAAATCAGTAATATGAAAATCTAAGTATTATGCAGTTATATAAAATAAACTTTATAATAAAATAATTAATATAGAAACTTACATAATTAACAGAATTAATGATAAATATTATTTATGATATCAATGGAGATATTCGTCATACTGAAAGTCCGAAACATATATTATATTATCATATACAAAAGAAGGTTAAAGATTTTTTTCTCATTAACTTATATACACTTCACATAAGTTGGATATGCCTACAGTAAATTGAGTTGATGTATTAATAAGATAACCACGAGGATCCGAAGACTTTTTAAGTTCGGACACAACTAAATTCGAACACTGAGGTTGAGATCAAACTTGAGCACAAACTCACTAAAATTCACTAATATATCATTAAAAGTTCATTTTTCACTACAAAAATAACAAAAAATACACTAAATTTTGCTTTTTTTTAACTCAAGCTCGGATACTTGTCCATGAAAGACTCATGCTCAATACTCCACATCACAATCATTGTGCATTTCTTATTCCTATCAAAACATCTTACCATTGTATAATCTCCTCTCTAGTGTATAACAATATTTTATATATATATTCACTTATATATATTTTTATGTATTAAATTAATGTTTCAATTAAATTTAATATATATGTAAATATGGCCGCACCCATCGTATCTATTTTTTTCTTAAATTGTATCCAATCAAATACTATACATGCATGCACTCGTACAACATAGTTTTAAATTGACGCATATATGGTCCCCACAACAAAAAGATATGATAATAATGAGGCACAACTAGGGATTTGAAAATGGGTCGAGCTAAAACGGTTCAAACCCGCCTAGATTAACGGGTTGGCCGGTCCGATGGGTCGGATGTGTTAAAAACATTTTAAGCCAGCTGCAACTCATCAAAGACCTATTGGTTAGCGAACAGGCGGGATCGGACCGGGTTAGAGGGAGTCCGGTCCTAGTCGGGTTGGTCGATTTGGCCGATTTTTTTAATTTCGAAATTTTTCAAAAACTAAAAAAACCAAAACAAAATGCAGTGAATAAAAAAAATAAAAAATAAAATGTCAATAATTAAAAAAAATAAAAATGTCGAAATTGTTTAAATTTTTTTATAATTAAAAAATATTATAAAATTTCAAATAAATGGTTAAAAATGAAAATTAAATTACAAGAGGTTAAAAATTTGCCGATTTTTTTAAATCTAGAACAATTAAAAAATAATAAAAAATACTATTTGTTTTATTTATCTAATTTTTTTGAATTGTTTTTAATTTATTTTGTTTTTTATTTCAAGGGTACGAGTCAACGATGGATTAAAGACAGGTTAACGACTGGTTAACGCGGGTTTGAAGGTGGGTTATGGCATGTTAGACTGGTCGGTTTTGATCGGATCGGGTTTAACACGAACCGAATTTAACACAGTTCGGATTAGGATCCCCATTTTTTGGACGAATTCTTACGAATTTGCTCTCAAAACAAGCCAGACAGGATCGCAGCCTCGAATTTTTCATGTCAGATCGGATCCGTCCGAATTTTATCAAATATGTAGACATAGTTACTAAAATATGGAAAGGAACAATATAATAAAATTATTTATTATATTCTTAAACAGTGATTTGACAGGACCAAAGCTGCCTGGAATCTAATTTTTTTTCAAAATTTTCACGTAAAAGTTGCTGACGTGACAGTATTAACACTGAGCGGAAAGTTTTTTACCGTTCCGCCTATTTGTCGAAATTTGATTTATTAATTCTTAAATATTAAAATATGTTTTAATTATTATTAAATAAAAAAATTTGATGAAACTTTTTCTCATTTCAAATACTCTTTTGTTGTCAGATGAAATGTATCCTACTAACGTTGGTTGTATTGGGAATTTTTGCATAAAAGGTCAGGAAACAACATTATTTACAGATTAGACCAACTATCTCCTAAAAATATTACAGAGGATCAAGGGCAACTAATACTTGCGTCCCTAAAGTGTAAAATTTGTACTTAAATTTAAGAAAAATTCACGAGAGTTGAAAAAAAATTGAACAAATTGAACTAATACTCTCTGTAAAAATTTTAAAGTATTTTTTACTCTCTCTGTCAAAAAATGTTTATTCAGTGGGTCTCTATGAAATTTTTCCGTTGCATCGCCTTTCTATTGTTGTACTGATGCAGACTGCTCTAGTATATATTCTTCTTTTTATATTAGCTCTTTGGAGATGTAATAATATATTTTCGGAAGAGACAAAGTGGAAGATAGGTTAGAAACGCATTGTCTGTCCCTCTTCCATATTTTTCTAGTTTAGTCCGCTTATAAAATTGGGAAATTTGCTGTTCTCGGAAAATGAATCTGAGTCGGCAAACTTTAATTATATATGAAAATGTTCGGGATATCAATGTTGATATCGATAATTCATATCGATTTTATTATTCACATTTAGTTGAGTTAGTATACATATTATTTTAATTATTATGCATATTATATCATGTTATTTTTGTACTAAAAAAATTATTATGCATGTTAACAAAATAATGTGCATAATAACTCAAATAACATGCATAACTATTTCAGTACAAAAAACAAATGCATAATAACTCAAATAATATGAATAATAACTCAATTAAATGTACATAATAATATCGGTATCGATATTGATATCTGCCTATCAGCTCCCATTATATATTTATCAACTATAAACATATATAAATATTAACTATAAAACTTAACTATTTTTATATTTTTATATAATTTGTTAAAAATAATAATTAACAATGAGCAATTTTATATATTATCCTTTCTTTTCAAAACATCAAACAAAATGTTGGCCATTTCATTCCAACTTGAGAAAAAAATGCATAAAACTGTTTGGGAGGAAACGGAGGGAATGGAAAAGTGGAGGAAGAGGGAAAATTATCATAGAGGTTTAAGGATAAAAAATTTCAAAAGATCAGATCAAAGGGTTCTTAAAATTTTTACAGAGGATCAAGAATGTAAGTATTATTTGTGTTTCTAAGAAGTTTGTTCTCCTGATTCTCAAGCATTTTTGCAGAAGATTTAACAGTTGTGGGGACCACACATTTTGCAGAAGATTTATCGGTTGCAGAAATATTACTTGCGCTTCTAAGATTCTATCTGGAAAAAGCATGATTAAGTTTATTAAACTTAATAAATTCTATCACGTTTGTTTTATTTTGTATTATTATTATTATTTTTGGTAAATGTTTTATTAAGTTTATTAAACTTAATCATTTTTTTCAGATAGAATTTTAGTGGTGCAACTATTACTTGCGCTTCTAAGTGTGAATCCAACAATTGTTAAATTTTCAGCAAAAGTGCCTGAGAATCAGAAAAAAAACGAATCTTCTTAAGAGCGCAAGTAATACTTGCGTCATTGATCCTTTGTAAAAGTTTTAGAATTTCTTTGACCATATTTGTTTATATTTGTTTATCTTTGACCTTCTATGAAAATTTTCCGAGGAAGAGTGGTTTGTAATTGAATTGACATCCCCTGAAATGGTCAACAGCAGTGGGTCCCCTGCATTCTCATCGCTGCTACAGCGTCGAGTGCTGTCCGCACAATATTTTTGCTACAGTACTAACGAATTTACAGCGTAACAGTGCTACTCACTGACCATTTCGTGACCCAGCATTATTTCGGGGAATATGAATTCTTTGTAATTGGCCTCACATGAGTCATTTGACAACAAAAAATTAAAAGAAGAAAACTGTGTGTGATGTTTTGTAAAAGGACATTTTATATATTTGTTCGTTAATAATTACGTATTTTAATTTACAAATATATAATTGTAATTGGCAAATAAACAATAAATATATATCCACACATAGACAGTTCACAATTGGATGGCATGCTTAATATTTGCTTACCCAATAAAATTTAATTCCACAAATTGTGTGGCGATTGCGTCTGGTTATTACAAACCGAATCACTGGGTTATATTTCAAGCGTCACATCACCAAAATTACCTGATCAAGGTGGTAATTTCTGAATGTAACTCATCAAAATTTAGAAATTGATGGATCGTTGGATTTTTGTTGCTTCCTGGGTCAAAATATTTGATGTATTTTTTTCCAAAATTTAGTCAGGTATCCTAAAGTAGGGTTTTCAGACAGGTCGGGTCGGGTATCCGTGGATCCAATCCGGGCAGATTCACGGATTCACGGATATCACGGGTCCACGGGTACGGCGGGGCGGGTAAGCACGGGTCCGGAATGGAAAGGGTCAATCCGATCCGTGATAAACCCGGATGGGTCAGACGGGTTGGGTCGGATGTCCGTCGGATTTTTTTTTTGAATTTTTGAATTGAAAAAATTGTACAACTTAAAAAAAAATCCGAAAAAATGTATAAAAATTATGAAATAATTGTATGAAGTATTTTGGTAAAATATTTTATAATTATGTCACAAAATTCAAATTTTTTGAATTTTTTTGAATTCGAAATGACAAAAAGTGACTTGGAATTGACCGATGAAATGACGGGTCTGTCATGGGTATCACGGATGTCACGGGTATGGTGGGTCACGGATTGGGACGGATTTCGGAAAAAATTGGTCTACCCGACCCGTTCTAGACCCGCGATTTTTTTTTTCACGAGTCGGATCGGGTATGATCCACGGGTCGACCCGCCTGAGTATGGTCACAACTCTATCCTAAAGAACTGCAGAGTTTATAATGTTAAAGCCAGAGAAAATGTTAACTATTGCAACAACAGCTGGCGAGCATGTTAATTGGGGTCTATTCTGTGCCAATGAATCCTGATTCTTGACTAACATGCTTAGTTCTAAATCACACAAATTATTCTTACTTTTATCATTCAGTTTTCTAAAGTTCAGGACCTTTATTTCAATGTGGAGGCTGATAAATATTCTGTCCTCACAACTAATAAAATAGTACAACTATTTAAATATTTAAGCTATATAAGTTATAATAACTAATGGTGGCACAAATAAAATATTTATTTTTATTTTTCAATCATTTGAATAATATAATAACTAGAGTAAAGCTATGAAGTTCTTATGAGCACCGAGGCCTTTCTCAGTTTTTCTCTCTCTCTTCTTCCTCTTGTGCGCTCTTAACTCAAAAATATTTTTAAACATATTTAGATTTTGATTTATCAAACTCACTAATTTATTTATATAAAAATCTTGTAGAAAAGAATTTTTTCTATTTTTACACTTTTTAAGTATCTATTTTGAATTTTTTAAATGATCTGATTTTATGTATAAACATTGATTATTTTATTATTATTTTGAAGCAACTTTAAAAAAATTAAAACGAGTACGTAAAAAAGTCTAATAATAGAAAATTGTGTCTCTACAAGATTTCGATGTTAAAAAATTAATGAGCATGATAAATTAAATTTTAAAGATGTTAAAAAATTAACACCACAGTTTTACACTTTTACTCATATAACTAGAGAAACTAGATCATCTGAGGAGGAAAAAAACAGTCTTCTTATAACCAAACAAGATAATTCTTAAATTTTCCTTTTATTAATATAAAAACTAAAAATTTTGATGATAAATTTTCTACTCTAGTTAATTAGTGTTTCAGATTAATTAGAAATAATTTAGTGGGAAACGTGCCAAAGGGTAAATGCATATTGAACTTTTTCTGTTATCACTTATTACTGCTATTTCTTCTTTTCAAAAGGATATCTAAAGAACTTGGTTAATTAAAGAAGTATAAAAAATAGTGTGAATATCTATCAGCCTCCATTGTGTGCTTGTTTCAACTTAAACTAAGCAAGTTTCATAAGTTAAATATTAGAAAGAATAAAGGAAAAGATACGTTCTACTTTTTATATATTCCATGTTAACGTTGTGATGATGATTAAAGACTTGTATAGTAATTAGATATTATATAACGCAATTAGAGCCCACTCGAGTTAGATTATTGTGAAAAGTTTTTCATTTGAATTTGAAGTGCAAACGGTTAAAATTATATATTTTTAGCATGAAATACAAATTTAAGTTTTTCCATAAATTCTCCACATTAAAATCTTGTACGAAGGAAATTTCATGATTTTTAAAACTTTCTAGTTATTTTTAATATATTTTAAAAAACATCCATGTAGGTCATTTTATAAATATTAAACAGGACTATTTAAAAAATATATATTTAGAAATTAGCAAGCAAGCTCTAAAAATTACGAAATTTGATTTTCTATAAGATTTCAACATGAATAATTTATTGGATATCGTAATTGAAATTTTGATCTAAAAAAATATAATTTAAATCGTTCACAATTCAATTTGAAGTGCAAACGTTTTCACAATAGTCTAACTTGACCCTGTCCTACTCTACTCTTTCCTATCAAAAGTTTAAAGTGAGCTAAAATTCGTGATTATGTAAAATATTTTATTAGGTAAAAAAAGTCGTTTAGTACCCAAAAAAAGGTTGCATGTAAAAAAAGAATCGAGTGAAACTGATAAATAAAGAAATTGAACTTTTAAAGAGAACTATTTTCACGAGAATATGCAAACATTTCCACATTTTATAATTAAAAAAGACCATTTATTTCCTGTTTTCTTTTCTTGTACTCTTTATTTTCTAATGATTATCTTCTTTATTTGGTGATAATTACCATAACTTTAGTCCACAACAAATTGTAAATTTATAATACTAGCAATAGTAACAATTGCACGCCAGTTGATCAACAACAACAGAAAAACAGTAATGGCCATACTAATAGCACACTATGAGTACATAATTATTGTAGAAGTATGCTTTATGTAATACCTAAATTGATAATTAATATGAGGTGCACCCAAAGTTGTATTGAAGATAATAAAGCGATATAACAGAGTATCAGGCATGACTCAATAATTTGTCCTTGGTGTGGCATTCTTTATGGTATTGAACATGTGCAATTCTTACATTTCTCTGAAAAAGATTCAAGTCTATCCAGTGGCGTAGCCAGAATTTTGAGTCAGCGGGGTCCTATAAAATTTTGTAATGACAATTCATCGCAAAAAAATTGAATATACTAATAACATCTTATAAATAAACAACTAATTTAACACAATTCAAAATAATTCAAATTAAGCTTACAATTTTCAAAATACTAGTTCCAAAAGTACAAAATAAATGCATCCATGCATTTGTAAGTTACAGAATTTGTCTACGAGCTTTCATATTTTGATAATTTTGCATAATCTCTTCATTAGAAATTGTATCAAGCATATCTTTTTCTATGTAAGTTACAAGACAATCATTCATCCAACTATCACACATTCTATTTCTAAGTTTTGTTTTTATAATATTCATCGCGGAAAATGCTCTTTCAACCGTTGCTGTTGCCACCGGTAATAATAAGGCCAATTTGAGAAGCAAATACACATAGGGGTAGACACCATTTTTGTTTGTCTCTACTAGTTTTTTGGATAAGTCATTGAGATTTCGCACATCATGAAATCTTTCATCCAATCGCACATCTTGAACATAGGTATCAAGTTGATAACCAAGTGTAGCAATATTGATATTTTCAAACTCTCTTGGATAAAATGATGCCATATTGATTAACATATCCTTATTAAAGGATTGAAATGAATTTCTTGGATTCAAACAAGCTACACAAAGTAATAGTTCGGAACTTATCTCATTGAATTGCTCATTAAGCTCTCGAAGTTGCATATCCAAGATTGTATAAAAGATTTCAACACGATACCTACAAATTTGAGAATTGTATTTCATTAGAAAGAAGCTCGATGATATAAGAAATGTGTTGTTGTAAAAGGAAGAAAAAATTTACCTATGTTCATTGGTGATTTCTTCGACTCTACGTCTTGGTCTTCGGAGAACAACTATTTCATTCATATTAGGTACAACAACACCATGCTTGTTGCAAAATAAAGAAGTCTTTTGCAAAATAAAGTTCCACCCTTCATCTCTCATTTTTTGCAATTGCAATTTGGCCACTTTGACAAGCGCCATGGCATTTTCAATATCTTGATCTTTCTTTTGTAAGACTTGTGATAGTTCGTTCGTCAATCCCAAAACGTCTTGCATCAAATGCAACACAAAAATGAAATCAAAAGTTGCCAACTTTTCTTGTAGCACTCTTGCATCCACTCTATGCTTGGTCTCCACAGCCTCTTCCTCGATTACCTCAAGCACTTGAATAATCGAGTACCAAAGTCGAATCAAATTTGTCACAGAACCATAATGAGAACCCCATCGTGTCTCTCCTGCCCTAGAAAGTCCAAGTTCTTGATTAAGCCCTCTACCCGTTTCCAAATCACTATCAATTAATGCCTTAGCAATTACAATCGCTTGGCTCTCTCTCAACTTATCTAGACGCTTACAAGAAGCCCCTACTGTATTTTGGACACTAGAAATCAAAGAGAAAAGAGAAGCAACATCTATGTGATTTTTTGCAACAGCTACCAAAGTTAGTTGAAGCTGATGCGCGAAACAATGAACATAATATGCTGAAGCATTTCCTCTTAAAATCAAACTCTTCAGTCCGTTGAACTCACCTCTCATGTTGCTCGCTCCATCGTAACCTTGACCTCGTACCCGTGATAAACATAGGTTATGCTCAGCTAACTTGGACTCTACGGCTACCTTCAGTGAAGTAGCGGTCGTATCAAGCACATGATTCACCCCTAAAAATCTCTCTGCTACGCTTCCATCTTTACGAACAAATCGTATTACTAATGCCATTTGCTCTTTGCAAGATACATCACGCGATTCATCAACTAATATAGCAAAGAAATCATCATCAAGCTCTCGAATAATGGCTTTTGTCGTCTCAATTGCAGCAGCTTTAACCATTTCTTTTTTAAAATCGGGACTGATCAGCTGCAATTTTTTTGGTGCATTCTCCAATACTACACTTTTGACATTAGAATTGTGATCAGCAAGGAACTTCATTAATTCAAGGAAATTACCTTGATTTCTTGAATCTTTCGATTCATCGTGTGCACGAAAAGCCAACCCTTGGCGTAGAAGAAATCGTATACAATCAAGTGCTGCAATCATTCGCTCACGATACTCTTTAATCGATTTCTCAGATTGTCTTTGAAAACAAGTAGCAATTGCTTGTTTTTCGTTCATTAAGGCTTTCCCCTTCATCTCATTTTGCATATGAATGCTATTAGAACCACCAACATGTGCAAGCAACCGACCCGATCCTTTGTTCCACCCATTCCAACCGGTATTGACAAAAGTTTGATCGCCTCCTTGTTGTCCTCTAAGTTGTGAACTAAACAAAAAGCAATACAAGCAATACACTTCATCTTTCTCAATGCTATATTCAAGCCAACTTCCAAAGTCATCAAACCATTTGGGATTAAAGTGTCGTTTCTTGCCACCAATATGTGAGACTGGAAAATTATGCTCTCGAGGTTGACATGGACCTTTGGCTATATATGCTCTTCTTATAATTTGTCGATCATTTGGATGATACTCAAAAATTGCCTTTCGTGTTCCCAGATCAGATGGAGGGTTAAATTCACTCAAATCTATTCGAGTAAACTTACTAGATTGAGCCATTGAGTATATTGCAAATTCTCACCTGGAACAAAAAAAAGATTGCAATGAGATAATGATTAATGAGATAAAGGCATGAGATACAGCTCAGAGAGTGACAGAGAGCTTGACAGCTTGTCACAGCTCACAGAACTTATCAGGTATCAGCAAGAACTCACAGTAATAACTCATAGCAAGAATTTCTAATATAGTTGAATTAATGACTCACAACAATAACTCACAGCAAGAACTTGAGGTTCTTTCTGAATTTCAATTTCTAATTTTTCAATTTCTAATTTGTCAGATTTGTCACAGCTCTTTCTGATTTTTTAATTTTTGATAAAAGGAACTCACATTCACAGCTACATTGGCCGTTGAGTGAGAGTGTGAGACAGTGAGTGTTAAAACTTAAAAGGACTCACATTATCACATAGCCACAGAACGGAACAGAAGGTGAATGAGAGTCAGTGACTCGTGAGGCAAGGCAGGCGAATCGAGGATCGACTGGTGGAGGCGTTGCCTGCTGGACTGGAGAGTGTTGCTGTGCTGGACGACAAGGCAGACGAATCGAGGATCGAAGTGGACTGGTGGAGACGCGTTGCCGTCAGGGACTCAGGGGAGTCGGCGAGTCGCGAGTCGAAACCACGGACCAGTTGGCAGTCGCGAATCGTCGAATCGAGATGTGAAATGGGAATAAATCGGTTGGTGTGGATGGGTTACGGGGTCCCTGGTATTTTTCACTGGAGTCCCTAATTAAAATTGTATTACAAAAACATACGGGGATTGAGTTTTTTTAAAATTCCAGTGGGTCCTGGGACCCCCATTTTATATAGTGCCTTCGCCACTGAGTCTATCGTCTGCTTTAGATGTATAGCCTCCTAATTTCCTACATATAAATAGTGCTGGTGAGTTGTCCAATACAATACAATGTATACAGTATACACTTTACAGTGTCTACAGTTGCATCTTTTGTCTTATCTTTTTTTGGAAATAGTGGTGGGTTGATTTGAAATTTCTTGGTCAAAGCGTAAAACTCAGGCTCAGCAAGACAGCAAATACAAAATGATGCGTGTTACTTCAGATCGGTGGATTCCTCTTGTTTCCTCCTGTTGCAAATGGAAGAAACATCAATACATTAAAAAAAGGAAAATGTGAAAAGGAGAGCATAGCATATAGTACTCCATGTCACCATGTGTTGTTGTAGATGCTGTGCCGTGAACCTCTGGATAATTGGATTTAAAAAGAAAATTTTCAGCACCAGTTTAGTTGAACTTTTAACATATATTCCAGTTCAGTTCATTGTAGACACCTTTTAAGATTACGGATGATCTGAATCATAGAATCTGGTCACCAACAAAACAAAGCCTGTTTGTTTGGCATGAGTTGTTTGTTCTCTTATGCTGCCAGTAAATCAATAACAAAGAGATGTGGTTCCAAGTTCAATCCATCCATAGTTCCATACCTTCCAACTGTTTATGAGGTTTTTACAACCATTCGACGACCCACTACTTAGTTTCTCTATAAAATAAAAAATGTATGTAATTTTTGTAAAAAAATTATTTTAATATGTTTACAATTCTATTGTCAAGATTGCAGTATGACCTGTGAACATGAAATGGAATGAGATAAATTTTCAGTTGGACTGTAATTCCTTGTGTTTCCTTGGAAAATTGGTCAAAGAAATACGCCCTATATGTGTCAGTAGAAAATGGTTCCAAATCGCATATCCTTGGTTAGATAATGGTAAATAGCAGATCCTTGGAAAATGGGTCAAAGATCTGCTATTTAGTTTGTATATAAGTTCAACCAACAACATTTACATTACTATTTGGTTACAACTTACAAGTTACAACAGATACAAAGACAACCACAAACAAACAAAAAAAGATAGAAGGCTCACTTCATGTGCTCAGTTAGAGTTGGGCTATTAAAATGGAACGAGATCTTCTACCGCATAGTATCGTCACTGTGCGTGCTGAGCAGCAAATTTCAGCATTTAATTTGCATCAAGTTTCGTGCAAGTTAAACTTTATAATATCAGATCCCTGAATTAAATCTGAACCGTCCGTAACTGATAGCACAGTAAATCTGAACCATCCGTCGATGCTGCGCGGTAGAAGAATTAGGTCCTATTAAAATGTAGGCCAACATTTAAATTTGCCTCCTCAAAGAAACAAACAAAACATTGTGAACAATGCTATCACATGCATTACCCCACTGTCTCAAATAAACTAAAGTTTATCAACAGGTTCATATATTACAATCAACAAACCAAGTCATGTTCTTTATCAACTATATAGTATGCATACATAGAAAAGAAAAAAATAAACTAAATTCATACATACATACATAATATACATTTCATATAATAATATTAGATAAGATCCCCACAAGACATAATATAGAGCAAGCAGGGATCAATAATAAAAGAGAAAATTCCATGTACCCCTCAGAAGAATATAAAAAAAACCATGTAAGGCTTCTACAAGATTGACCACTATCTCAGCATCTCTCACAAACCTAAAATCATGGCTAATGACACTCTTGCCCTACCCCCGAAATTCCTTGAATGAACATCCATCCATTCCAATAGCTGGCTACTTTTGGGAATTCTATATATAAGTTGCATTTTCACATTTTGTTAACTATAGTTATGTTTCCACTGGCCATTGGTATCCATCATTTCTTTTTTATTCTTCAGCTTGGGAACAAATGAAATTTCCTCAAATATGGAGGCAGCCTAAATCAATCCCTACCTGTAAAAACAAAAAACCCATCCCTTCTAATTTTAATTTTTGTTGACTTCCAACAAATCACCTTGCAAATTTTCTTCCCAGGATCCTTTCCATCCATGCAATGATGTCAGCACCAACATCATCCCTTTCAGGTTCGAACAATAGATCGTGCAAGAACCCATCATAGAGCCTGATATCCTTATGTACTGAGGCGGCTTCATTATAGAGATCCTGTGAAGCTAATGGGTCGGTGACCCGATCGGCAGTACCATGGAGCACTAGAAAGGGGATAGAGACTGATCTGAGCTTCTGCATGAGGAAGGAGGTGATTCGCAGGATCTCATGCCCAGTTCGGACGCGGATTGGACCAGTATAGACTAACGGGTCAGAATATTTTGCCAGCATGGCAGCTGGGTCCCGTGATACGGGGATGCCCCGCTTATTCGCACCTTTGAATTGGTATCTAGGAGCCACTAGTGAAAATATAGGTGCCACTGCCTGAAAAAAAAGTGTAGGGAACTTGAGATCAACTGAACCAAATTTCACTAAAACGAACTGGTAGAAAGTAGGCTAAAAATCTAAGTTGCTCCGCGCTACTAGTCAATCATAAATTTAAGAATAATCTCAAGTATCTATAGCCACATTAGTTTCAGTTAACAGTTAACATTGATAAATTTTAATTTCAGTGATCCTTCGTATTTATCAAATATGATAGCATTTAACTCCCAATTGCACAGCTTAACCTCAGTTAACCTAAATGAGCAGTTAATCTCATTTCCTAACAAGGAATTAGACACTAAACAAAGAAATCTGGGCCTTCCATAACTAAACACTAAACAAGGCAAGTAGTTAAAATAAGACATGAAAACAGAAAAAAAAAATTAAATGTTGACTGCAAAGCACCAGTTGATGCATAATTCTTTGTACTTTAACAAGTGCTACTTTTTGGAAATTCAAATTGTTGCACCAATTGCACAGGATTCTATTTTTTCCCCTAATTTCTTCCCCTACCAAATGGTTTCATAATAAACCAAGAGGTAAAGGTCATACTGGAGACTGAACAATGTAATATCCAGAGTCCCTGACAGTAAGGCAGAAAGACTGGTATTAGATATTGGAAAAGTTCATACCCCAACAATTGGATGAGCTGGTTTTACACGCAAGGCTGGCGATGTCAATATAATCCCTTCCAACATTGAATGTATATGTGGATACAAAGATGCCTGAAATGTTACATATACATAATAGAAAAGGTAGTATTATCAGAAAGTTGGAAATTTTCATTGTCAGTGAGCAATAATAAAGAAAATACTAGACAAAAACTTTCAAAATATTGACGTTTTCAAGAGTTACAAAACTTATGCAAAATATAGATATTGGTAGCAAATGAGATATTGAAAGAGAGAACAAACCTTCAAAACCACAGCTCCGCCAGTTGAATGACCGAAAAGAAAACATGGTACACCGGGATTTTCAGACGACACTCTTTCTAGAAATGCTCCCTGGATGTAAATACCGAATAGGGTTAAAAAAATTTACATGAGTAAAACAATGGGAATACTAATTTCCTGTCTGAGTTTAATGTAAAGTTGTAAACAACACTAAATTTGGAACACAAGTAAAGAACTTATTGCCAGTCAGAATTTTGAAAGGAAATGATCTTAGATGGTTTCCAAAGAAACAACTGCAAGTGATGTGATTATATTCATCTATAACAAGATGTATGGTTATTGATTGTTCGAAGAATAAAAAGAATGCAGTAGGCTTAGATAATGAACACAAAGAACTTACCGTATCCTCGACAACGTAGTTTAGTGAAGGAACATAACCATGTAAACCGTCACTTCCACCATGGCCTGCCAAGTAAATGTAAGTTTTGTGATATTAAAAAAAAAATATACGATATAGAAAATTCAAGTGCAAATTAAAGAGTACGATCAGCTAAGTCAATAATGATCCAAAATGAATGAATGATTCAAGAAGGTAACTCACCTATCCAATCCATTGCATAAACACCAAAGTAACATGATGTTAGCTGCTCCGCAAAATGTGCATATCTTCCACTAAAATTAAAAAACCAACTTTCATCAGATGCCAATTGTTGTTTAAAATGGAATCAACATAGATTGTCACTATAGTAGGCTTTACAACACATCCACATAATCACAGAAAACATATAATTACCTGTGCTCATTCAATCCATGGATAAGGACCAATATGCCTCTGAACAGTTGGAAAAGAAAACACATAATCAGTTCTGCATCACTATGCTGTCAGTCTCAAGCATAAACGGGCACAAAATACAAACAGCTGTGGTCAAAACCACATTATTAGAAAATATTAGGTAAAATTAAACCAAAAAATGAAAATATCATTGAGAGTTGCTATTTATAATCTGACAATAACACCCAACAGTTGTCTTTAATTTCCGCAAATCAGAGCAAATTGGACAGTTAGATATCAATAATTAGGTCTCTTATTACAAATACTTTTGGTTATATTAATTAATGTCCAAAACATACAAGCATGAGAAAAACATATAAAACAAATTGGCCATTCCATATGTATAGTTTGGATTAGTTTCATACCTCTATGAAGAAACCAATATATTGTTGGTCATAGTGCTATACAGATATTACCAACGGTTTTGGCTAGGTCTTACATGAGATAATTATGCTTGAAAATATCTCACTAAGCGACTGCAGGTTATGCAGATACTAATATACCTTTACACATAAATTTGTTGTTCAATTGTGAAGTTAATTACAAGACTTACATTTATGACAAAGATGGATTATTGAGATGGATTATGAGCACTAGCTGGATCAACCCATGATAAAGTCCTTGTTTTTTCTTTTTATTTGGGCTTCAGAACTCTTACAATAGTGGATCAAATGAGCCAAGAAACGGATGGCTTGAAGGTTTCTACCAATAGTTACGCAATAAACATATGCGATATGGTAACACAATCAATGTTATCGACCCCGTAATATTACTATAATTAAAGATCCACATAACAAACGATAAATTAGAACCACTGATTGTTCCTATTCCATGATCAAGAAAAACAACAATTGAAAAATTAGATACTGTTTCTATGGAGATTCATATTTTATCAAAACAATTTCACTGTGCTGTGCAACGCAAAGATGCACAATAGAGGTAAATTACATGTGTTGCCACTTCCGAGCAAAATAAAGTTTCTCAAATTTTGGTATTCAGTCAATTATTCCAATTAGCTAAATAAATTTTAGTATTGGTACGTTTGCACTATGAACTAATATTATCAATATTTTGTGAAACTGGAAAGTACCACAGTTCCATTTGCTAGAGAAAATAAATAAATCCTTCTTAAGGTAAAATTTACCCATCTCTGACAGTTAATTATGTGAAACTATCGCTAGTACATGTGCCAGTGATATCCATGATATAAATATTACAAATTAGAAACATACTGGCAGCAATTAAGCACCAAAAAAATCTATGGTGAATGAGAGGGGAAAAACACTAAATAAACAGGTAGAAAGTTCGAAGGTGAGAACAAATTCCAGAATTCCAGTGAAAACGAAAGGGAACAGTAAACAAATCTCAACAATTCAGAGGGAAATCCGGAATTCTCTGCAAATAAATTACAGCATGTACTTAAAAAATAAATCAAACTCACCTCATCTGACCAGAGAAAGGAACCCAATACCGACAAAAGAGGGAGCTTTTCCTGGGACCCACAAAATCAAAGGTCCCGGACCTGCACATGGGAGCCGAGCCCACCATCTCCACCGCCTCTGCCATCTCTCTTCGTCGCCTGGAATCCTCCTCCTCAACAGCCTTGAGCCGCTTCCGAGTTCCAGCTTTCGGCGATGACGTGGAGGAATTCGCGAGTCTCGATGTACGACGGATGAGAAGGAAGAACCAGAGCAAGATCGACTGGAGGAAGACGAAGAGGCGCATGACAGCCGCGCGAGAGGGAACGGAGCGGCGCATGTTAGCAACGAGCGGGATTATGCGACCGCTCGCGCCTGATGTTGGCGGGTCCATGCGCTCCATTCTCTCTCTCTGTGTGTGTTTGAGAAATATTCTCTCTCTATCTCTCTCTTTCTCACTCTCTCTCCCTCCCCTTTCTTCGAGACTCCACGAGATATCTCTCTGCTATGCAGAGGAGATATGATCGGAGGAGAGGGAAGAGACGAATTGGGGGGGGATTAATAGTATCGGAGTCTCTCTGTAGTATTTATGTGCATCGATTTAAGTAGCGAACAACAAAACAGACTTGTAGTTTGACGAGTCCGAATCTGCTGTTATGCTGTTATTTGGAGGTTCTGTTATTTCACTTCGAACCGTCCGATTTGTACAGCGGGCTCTCTCTTTTTGGCTTCTCTCTCCTCGGTCTCTCTTTCTTCGGCTTCTCTCTCTTCGATCGGACAATTTATTTTGGATCTAATGATTCAAATAGAGATAACAGAGCTTTGTTATTCAGGTCGGAATAACAAGGTATACCGATTCGTAGTTTGATCGGGTTAGATTTAGCTACACTCGCCTGGATCCAAATTTGCTACTGTGCAGTACCATTCAGCGCAGAAGCGGACAGTTCGGATCGACCATCTATTTTGAATCGACCGCCAACGATAAAAATCAGAAGGAGTCTTTAAATCTTGGCACTAATCTTAAAGCAAATAAAGAAGATTGGACGGCTTTGATACTACACTACACGGTACTGCGCAATATCAGATTCGGATTCCACTCTCATTACATATTTCATTGTACACTTCTAATTTAAACCACGGAATTAATAAATTATATTTTTTAATAATTTAATAATTATTTATTTTTCTCTACAATTTATTGAGAGAATCATGATTGCATAATCACTCGTAAATGTATCTACCTTCTCACGATTTGAGCCGACACACGAAAAATGCACGAGAAGTGTCACTGACTCAATAATTGATACCTATGTTATTTTGATTCTTTTAATATCTTGAAGAATCGATATCTAATGCGGCTCAATGCTTATAATTCTTTCAAAATTTATTCTCGAGTGGGAACTAAAACCAAAACTTTTTGCTTCCTAAAAAGTCGAAGAGCTGCTACACCAAATCTCACGTGTGTTTTGTAGAATTTAACATATATATATTAAAGTTGTGATGAATTTTTTTAAATTTATTTATTTATAATATTATTTATTTGTATTTTAAATTTATAATATAATCGCATCTATATTTAAGATCAACTAACGTATTGTCGCATATTGGATACGATACTCGCACCTGCATCCGTGCAACACAGATGTATACTATGTGGATTTCAAACATAAATTTGTCGCGAGTTGAAAGATTTTGATTTATGAGGAGGAAATAATGCCTCCATTTTTTTGTGCCTACGTGATGACTTCAAATTTACATCATTTATTAAAATTAATGAATGATGTAGATTTAATTGTATAAAAAATATATATATATATGATGAATGATGAGATTATAAAAATAGAGGAACAAAAAAATAGAAATATTATATCTCTTCTTAATTTACAGGAAGCGTAAAGAGTAAAAAGAGAGGAAAGAAAGAAGCAAAGGTTCTCAAGTTTCTGCGTAGTGAATAAAGATTGTAGCGATCAATGTAGCGGGTAATTTGTAACGATGATGATTCGTTACATAAAGTAATACAGTACTTGTATGGAGGTAAAAAAACGACGGAATAAAGAACAAGCAACATTGAGTGGGTTACAAGATTAGGGGGTCCGAATCTGCTGCTCGTAAATCCCTGCTTGCTTTCCTGCTTGTCTTCGATCTGACCGCTCGATCGCCACGGACGGCTGTGATTTGATTCAGGGGGCAGATTCTTTGGCCGTTAGATGAGCTTTGAACCGTCCAGATCGAAACAAGTAGGGAAGCAAGCAGGGATTTACGAGCAGCAGATCCGGTTCCAAGATTAGGGGCGCAGATCTCCCGTTTATATTGTTTCGGTCTCAGTGGCTGCGTTATTTATTCAATATAATATATATAATAATAAATTTCTGACTTTGGCACTTTGCTCTGCAGGATTTATCTGAATAAACCCTGTAATCTATAGTATTTACATTTACAGTTAGCGTTCAAATTTTGAGATGTAGTCCGTAGTTCGACTACTACTGTGATATTTTTATTCATCAACTGAAAAGAAAATAAGTTTTTCTAAGGTAAAAAAATTTAGATAACTTTGTAGAATGTGAATGTCAGTGTAGTAATATAATTATTTATAGATAGATAGAATCAATTCTCAACCGATAGCTGAGTTGAATAAGTATATCAAATTTGCAAAATTTTCAACCAAGATTATAAACGTGACATTATCTCATAATAAAGAAAATTTTATTAGCTCATTAGCTGTTTCCATGACTGCGACGATGGGGAAATTTACATTAGAGTCCTTTTTAGGAAAAATGAAAACATTTTATCTTCTCCTCCAAAGTCTTAAACTTTTTATCCTTTCGTATCCTGTAAGATTTCACAATTTTCTTATAGAAATAGAAATATCAGAAAAATAAATTAATTCTCCCCTTCAGTTCTTTCTATCAAGTTCATCTTTAATGGTCTACTACAAATCTTTGATATACTTGTCGGGATTTATATTCACCCCTTCAGCTAATATGCTTGTCGAATTTATATTCGATGTCATAGTTTGCAATGACAACAAACTGTTATTGTGTGGCTGACATGTTAATTCTACAAAATTAATATTATAATATATATTTTTTTCATTAAATCACAGCAGTCCAAACTTACCAACTGCTCAGATTGACTATGAAAACCCATGTCATCACTTTAGTGACAACAAATTTAGATCCTTACTTGTCATCTAGATACCCATGCTTCACAAGCTTGATAGTCGAAGTGGTGATCTATCATTAACTATTATTTAAAAGACATACAACGTCACGAAAAAATCGAATTGACATATGTTACGACATCACTTAAACATATAAATGAAGAATTTTCAAACGATTGTTATACAATCGGTGAGATATAAGAGCATCTCCAATAATAATTGTTTATGGATTGTTTATGTTGATGTGTCAATTATTTATGTAATTACTGTGTTGTATGGTTATTGTTTATTTAGCAATTGTGAGAAAGAGTTGCTTATTTTGCAATTATGAGTATTCCTTTTTTTATTTTTGAAGATGAGTTGGTCAAATATTTAATTCTTATTGATCAAGTGTTTAATTCTCAATTTAGATTGTACCAATTTAAGAATGGATTGCTTAATTTCTAAAATTTTATAATTATTATTTAACAATTAATTTCAATTGCTAGATGGAGATGCTATAAGTTGGAGAGTGGAAATTGATTAAAAAAATATATTGTACATGTTTTCATCTTTACTATCTTATTATTCTTTTCTCTTTTCAAAATAATGATGTTTAGTCTTACTTAATAAATTGTCTAGTCTAAACTTTTAAATGAAAATTTACTGTTTTTTTCTCTCACACAAGAATAAAAAGATGGTTGGAGTCAAAATTTTAAATTATAGTAATATAAATTGTCAATTTCAACTTATATTTTTATAGAAATTTGTTTTCTATTATTGCATAGAAATTATTTAATATATGTAAAGATAAATAGTAATATAATACAAAAATATATATTATAAGTCGGAATCCGGCTAACGTACTAACGTTAGCAAAATCAAAATCGTGCTAACGAATGTTTATTTCGAATTCCAAATAAAAAACGGTCGATCCGAACCGTTGAAATTGTTGTACATACTAAAACTTATGTAGGGACCAAATTTTATATTTTTTCGAATTTTTTTACTATTTTATCCGAGGCATTGAAAATGAATTAATCTAACGATTCAGAAAAACTTACAATTTCAACACATTCTTAAATGCCTCGGATAAAATAGTAAAAAAATTCAAAAAAATGTAAAATTTGGTCCCTACGTAGGTTTTAGTATGGACAACAATTTCAACGGTTCAGATCGACCGTTTTTTATTTGGAATTCGAGATAAACATCCGTTAGCACGATTTTGATTTTTCTAACGTTAGTACGTTAGCCAGATTCTTATAAGTCGATAATAATGCTCGTAGTCGGCTGGATCGGTGTTGACCTATTAAATTTTCACAATAACAACAACAATAGTAATGTTTGTAGCTGGCTAGATCGATCCGACCTATCTAAATTCCGCAACAGTAACAACAACAACAATAAATGTTTCACAATAACAACAACAACAAACAACAAACAACAAACAACAAAATTATATATTTTTTGCAGGCGGCTGAATCTTACTGACCTACCTAAATTTCGCAACTTCCTTCTTATTTCCTTACAAATTTAATTCGATAGGGAAAAAGGTAAATTTTCCATGGGTTAATAGTTCAACAAAAATTTATGGGACGCATAGCATATGCATGTTCTTGCAACAACAAGAAGACAACAAAAAGAAACCTACAGGAGATCTTGAGTGACAGCGTTAACCAAACTGTGGTTTGATTTGAAGCAGGGCCCACCGGCCAGTGACGACTAATGCGGCGCAGCGTGGGGCCCAGTCTTTACGGTTACGCGTAAAGAATATAAAACGAATATCTCTAAAACAAAGGTGGTAATTGAAAAATTCCCAAGTCAACATCGTACTTGGCACGTTTTACGGAATTGGTCCGTTTCTGACGGTCCAGTTTGTCCGAGCTTCCGAGACCATTACTTCTTCTAATTATGAAGAATTGATTTCCATTAAAATTTTAAAGAAAAATGTTTCGTAGATATTATTATTGATACATACTATCGATATCGATGTTATTATACATATTTAATTGAATTATTATGTTAATTATTTGAATTATTATGCATATTATTTCATGTTATTTTTATATTGAAAATTTTATTATGCATGTTAACAAAATAATGTGCATAATAACTCAAATAGCATGCATAATTATTTCAGTACAAAAAATAACATGCATAATAACTCAACTAAATGTGCATAATAACATCGGTATCGATAGTTGGTATCAATATTGATATCTACGTATCAGCTCCCAATTTTAAAATATTATTTTGCACAATTTTAAATAATTTTATCCTTCGAGAAGGCTTGACGATGTCTTTAAACAGAAATTTTATTTCCTTATTAACTGTGTGTTTATTAATGTCTTTTATATAAAATAAAATGAAACACATATAAAATAATAAAATAATCTGTGATGGGTAAAATTTCTATAGCAAATTTAACGTTTTTTAATTGTCATGGTCGTATCTTCGTTCATTTGCTTCTTAATAGCACTAGCAATTATCTTGGCGGTAAGTTGTGCATGATCTACTCGTGTAATCGATTGTACACAAGTTTGCTGGTATGAATTGGTTTTTATTGTCCAAAAATGACTCTGATCTTTGCAAACCATAACTAGTCTCGTCTTGTTACTCCTTTCTGTTTTAATCTCTATATTTCCTTGATACTCACTAATGGTCCATTGTAACTGATTTTTTGAATTAAATACATTATTTTCTGCCAAGGGATAGTCTGACGAATTTTGTGATTCATTGTACATTTCGTTGAAACCAGAGATATCACTAAGCTCCTACATCGGGTGATGTTTTTTTATCTGCCTTGCACAATTATCCAACGATCCGGGTGATCGTTAGGATTATAATTCGAGTCGTCTTCGTCAGAGGTGTATTCATAATCTTCTCCTGTTTCTCATTCTCCCTCTTCGGGTAATATATTCTCATCGTCATCGCCTTCATGCTCTTCAGGAATATTAGATATGGACTCATTAAGATCAATAATTGGTGAATGTCTTGCGAAATGGATATGAAGAGTCTGGTCAGGACTGTAAGATATTGTGTCATTGCTAAATCTCGAAGGCTTCTCATTTGTGTTAACAACATTCTCACTTGTGCCAGTGTAATTATCAGAGATTGCGGAGTTATGAAGAACTCTGTGATTCTGGAGTTATGCAAGAATCTCCGACTTTAATTTGGCCACAATAATATTTTCTTTATTTATTTTGATTATTAAAAAATTTCGATTCTATCGTTATTCCATAATTTGTCAAATACATTCGTAATGCTTGAAAATGGTAGCCATTTAAGAAAAAAAAGTTTCTTAAAACGAATAAATAGTTACAAGAATAAAACTCTGTTTATTCTCCCAAAGCTTGCGAAATACACCATCTTTTTGCATATCAATTTCCCTAAAAAAAAAAAGAATTGTCCTTAAAAAAAACAAAAGGTTGTCGACATTTCATTGTTTGAGGTTCAAAGAATTGATGCACCTGCAACAGCAACAGCAACTGCAATCATTTATATAGTGGCCCCCTTTACAGATCCGGTACAATAGAAACAACTCAACAAGTGGTTAGGGGTTAGATTGGTACAATGCCAGCAGTGATGTGATCAATAGCTAGGTCTGGACCAGGTACATGGCATGTCATGAGTGATAAGTGCATGGTCCCATTCCATGCATGGGGATGATTCTAGAAGATCCTAAATAGTGTTAAAAATAAGAGAAATTATTTCAGTATCCGAATTCACATACTTCATATTCGTATTTCGCATAAGACAAATAATTTTCATTTTTGAATTGCAGATTTACGTTAGCCGTACGTAATTCTGAGTGATAAGAATCAAGTCTCTATCTCATGAGACTCAAATCTATTCAAAAAGACAAAAGAGGTCGGAAGATTGTGTCTCGTTAAACCTTACAGGTGGGATCCATAATTAGCATCAATAACAAGAGAAAATGAATTAGTATCAACACTAGAATTGCTAGTATCATCATTTGAGACAACGATATCAAAAGAAAATATATGAGTATCAACACCAAAGGTGGTAGTATCACCACTTGAGGCAGCGACATCAACACCAAAGAAATTAGTATCAACAACAAAATCCGTGTAGAGTTCTAAATATGTGTCGTTCTGTTTCAAACACGGTTTGGCACGATACGGAACGACACGACACGGTTAGTATTTTATTATTTTTACCGTGTTGTTCTGTGCCGTGCCAAAAATTGAAAGGGGTCGGCACGAAACGGTTAAGACACGACACGTTTAGGCATGTTGTGCCTAAACGTGCCATGTCTTAACCATGCTGTGCCTAAACGTGTTGTATCTTATCCGTATCGTGCCTCGTGACATGTTTGTTTGTGACGTGTTGCTTCGACATGACGTGCCTTATTCGTGTTAATCGTTAATAAAAAAAACTAAAAAATAGAAAACAAAATTACAATCCAAAAGAAGAATTTTTAATATTAAATTTTAAAGTTAAAATAGAATTAATAAATGCAAAAAAAGAAAAAAGTTGTCCTCCTCCTTTATTTCGGGTTTGGGACCAGCTATTAGAAATAACATAGACGGAGTTCTAACTTTTTTGTTAATATAATTTAAGAAATTACATTGAAATATTAAAATTGAAATGAAAATTAGACCTTAATCCTTAAAAGCAGTGTTGTTGATTGTACATTGAGTATCTATATTCTTCGTAGTTGTACATGTACGGATTGGAAGCATACGGATTTTTTTTGTCATTGGCAGTTGGCACTACGTTAGAGGCTGAACGAATTTAGAACTCCCGCTGGAAAATTTCAAACAAATTTGAACTTATGTGCATATCCTTGCCTAACTGTCCTATCCGTGCCTACCTGTGCTATCGTGTCGTGCCTAAATGTGTCGTGTCTAGACGTGTTCTCGTGTTGTGTTGTTCCATGTTTCTGTGTCGTGTCTTGCCTTCCTCGTAAACGTTCTGTGTCGTGTCGTGCCCTATAGTAAGAAACCTAAGCACGACATGCTTAAGACACGACACGTGAACAGTACAGTGGCGTGTCCCGTGTCGTTTCCTTATCGTGTCGTGTCGTTCCGTGCTCTTTTTAGACACGAATGAAAGATTTTGAGAACACTAATTTCATGCATGGGATGTTTCTAGAAGATTCTAAATAGTGTTAAAAAAAATACACTCGACAGGTGGAACGGTAAGCGAATAATAGTTGTACTGTCAATTAATCAAAATATTGTGGACATTCACATTTTAGTTTATAAAAAGTTAACAATTTAATAAAAAAAATTACTTGTATATTTCAGAATATAATATTAATTAAGTCAATTTAAGAAATAATAAATAGAATTTTAAATGTATAAAATTTCATCATATTTTAGTAATTTTTATAATGTATTCACATATCTATTATATTTTAATCAATTTAAAAAATAATTGAGTAATTAATCGAATTTGACGACATATTAATAACTTTGACAGACGATTAATTATTTTGTAGCCGACTAATTATTTCTCTCCCCGAAATACGAACATATAATTCACAAATTATGACTAATCGATTTTGACGATCGACTTTTTAAAACACTAATACAAAGGTCAAAACACAGTATTTAGATGAAAAATGAGAAAATTGTGTAAGTCGATTTCTAGTGCCTTCAGTTGAGCTAATTATTTATTTGCACGAGAAACATTAAATTAAACTGGTCACAACATGTCATTTCGACTGTTGAACGGATTTAGACAACAACGCAACGGTGCCTCACAGGTCACAGCTGGAATTGCTAGTTTGTGCCATTTATTCCATTATTATATAGTTCTAACATTTCATTTCTTTTGGTGAACAAATGCCCTTAGGCTTACAATTCTTTGGAAACATTCTCTGAAGTTACACATGATAAAATTACTTGTAATCGTTAAGTTATAGTTTTTGTTTTTGTTCTTTTTATTATTTTTGTTCTTTTCATTGTACTAGTTTTTGTTCTTGTAATTCTTGTTTTTTTGTTCTTATACTTGTTAATGTTATTGTTCTTGTTTTGTTCATATTCAAGTTATTGTTGTTGTCATTGTTATTTTTATTATAATTATTATCATTGTTATTGTTTTTGTTCTTATTCTTGATATTGTTCTCGTTCTTGATCTTTTTATTTTTTTTCTTGTTATTGTTTATGTTCTTTTTCTTGTTCTTAGCATTATCATTGTCATTGTCATTGTTATGGACGAGAGAAGGATTGAGGGAGGGAGAGAGTACACAATAATAACCAGCTGATTATGATTTAGAAATCCCTCCTTTATTTTTCTCTAGCAAATTCGTAGAAAAGATTTCATTTTTATATTGCCAATTTTGAAACATAACAGGTGATTATTCGAGAACAATGAAAAATTTGAAATTATAATCTTTATCTTTCATAATCGAATGAAAGAGAATTATTCGACATATGTAGTCTTGTTGTAAGAGGAAATATAGCATCGATGCAACCAATGGAGATATATTGACTGTTGAGGAAACATAACAAAAATCATGAGACAATCATAAGAAAAAATGCATAGTAACTTTGGCGTTCTTATTAATTTGAGAATAATTCAAATATATATGTTTAGAGAAAAATAATGTAAATCAATATAAAAATATTGATAATTCAATAAAATAATAAATTACTTATATATTTGAAAATATAATATTTACAAATTTTATTTAATAAATAATAAATGAAATCTAAATGTACAAATTTAAGATATTTTAGTAATTTCAAAATTGTACTATGTGCATATTTATTATATCGCAAAACGATAATTGCTAATGCGTGTCCGAGTGCGTTTAAATGGACACAACATCTTCACCGTTGATTTGAGATTGTTAGCGAATCTGGGTCGTTCGATCATTACTCATGTGTACAACAGTGTAGCCTTTGTGTAGAGGGTCATTTTTCCCTTTACTCCAATACGCAGCCTAATTTGCAAGTAGTGACAGCATCACTACGTGCCTTCTTTCACACCTCATTCCATCTGTCTTCACAGCTCATCCCAGCACATCACTGTCGTCCGATTAAATTTTCGCAATTCACTATCATCCGATTAAATGTAATGTGTTTTTTTTCCTTTATAATTAATGCACATACTTTATAATTTTTCAGCACTTACAACACATTTGTATCATAAAAAATTACTTAGATAAATATCTATAAACATTGTATTTATTATTATAATAGTGGTCTTTAGTCTCATAATATAAACAAGTATAAATTGAATGGTTCAAATTAACAAAGAATTACAATCCACAAAAAAATATTCCATCAAATTCATGGAAGAAAATTATTTCATGTGATGAATATTTATAGGTGATACCAAACACTCTCATTAATAGCATATCACGTGATATCACTTTTCTTTCTTACATAACTCAAAAAATTATATGATAAATATTTATTACATATAATTATAATTTGAGTGAAATTTATACGATGTATGTAGTTTACTGAAGATTACTCATCTATTTAATACAACAACAACAACAAAAAATCAAGACATGGCGCAGCCGCGCTGCGTTTTCTAGTTTTAATCAATTTTACTAATAAATTGAGAGTTTAATCGAATTTGGATGGTGAATAATCATTCAAGTTCATAAAATGTTCTCCGCTAAGAACATAATTAATTTTTTTTCATTTCTATTAATAGTCTGCATTTTTATCCTTACAATGATTGATGATCAAGAACAACACACATTTTTCGATTCTACCAACAACAATAATATTATTCATATTCACTCTCAAAATTATGAGTTTAGCATTATATTTATGAGGAAATTGAATAAATGCCACTCCGAAGTTTGGATATTTGAAAAATGCCACTTCAAAGTGGGTACTTTGAAAAATGCCATTGCAAACTCAACTATCTTTTAATTTTGCCACTCTTATTATAAAATTAATTTAAAAACAAAACAAAAGAAAGTAATTCCAAAAATACCCCTCCATTAGCTCCTCTCCTACTACCAGTTAGCTCCTCTCCATCCTACTCCCAGTAAGTTCCCCTCCATTAGAGAAAATAGGAATGGCTAATAGGAAACGTTTTTCCACTCTAAGACTCTCTATTATATTTTGGAATCAAAATCAGTGAGAAAGGTGCAAGATATTCAATTAAGGTACTTACATATTCATGCCAGTAGAGGACAGATGCAGGCTATGCATTCAAGGCTGGTTATTTTGCTTCTTCCAAAGAAGTCGAACATCAACAAACCAAACCGGCTGATCTACTTGAATTCCTTGTTTTGACAGATCATCCCGTCTTTTCTCCATTCAGAATCGACAACCAAATAAATATTTTTACCTTGAGAGGTGCTTTTGCTTTTCATTAGGCACAAAATTTCTTAGATGTAACACCAAAACCATGTTTTTTCTTATGACCAGACTTGACCGTAAACAAACAGAAGACACACGATCTAACATAGGTACACAATGGTGATGCAAAGGCTCAAACATGCATATAAAATTCAAGACATATTTAAAAACATCAAGAGCAAGCAAATTGGACAATTCCAGAGCCATGCATTACCATAACGCATGCTCAACCCCTCACAACGGGTGTCCAACCCCGTCACAACAGGTTCAAGAGGAAAAGAGCTGCAACAGTGAAGGATTTCCAGAAGGATGCATTACTGTAACGCATCAGAGACCCGTCATAACGGGTTACTGTTGAAGAGGACCCATAATTCAGTGGATGAAGCAGAGATGGGCAATTATGGAAAGAAGCCAACCCGTTATAACGAGTTCTGTAACACATTGTGTTTCTGTAACGCATGAGGTCAAAATCAACTCCAAGACTTCAAGATATGCTCAACTTATATATACCTTGGGGGTACGAACCTGAAAGATATCTAAAATCCTCTCTAAGCTTTCAAGCATTCAATTGGGCATCAATTATAGCACTAGAGCCTTCTCCTACAACTGCCTCACCTGAGAGACTTGTGATAGCTATAATCATCTAATTGTCAATTCAAGAATACATATTCTTGCTAGTTTCTAGCTTTTGGTGCACTACATTGTGTTGTCAATTAGTGCATCCATGTCCTTGATTGTGTAGACAGTCGAACATTTTGCTTTGTAGAGTGATGTAGCCCCTTACATAGGTTTAGAAATATAAGATTAGTTTGCTTATTGAGAAAAAAATCAAAGATATGTTCCGCAATTGTGTAACACTTATGTTTAGTGAAATCGATTTCAAAAGGAAGTTTTGGTTCCGAGAGTCTCGTGGATGTTAGTTTGTTTGTAGGCCGAACCACATTATATCACGTGTTTTTGTGTTCTCTTGATCTCTCTTGATTCTCTCTCTCTCTTTAATATACTTGCACTTTGTTATCTTGATTTGCTCAATTGCTCATAATACTTACTGAAATTTTAGCTAGGTGATTAAGGTCTAAAAGCTTGAATTGTAATTGTTGTAAACGCTTCTGCACTAGCACTTGACCTTAGGACCCCCAAACATTCTAATGAAGTATCATATAATGTGCTATGCAATTACTTGCACAATTGTATCATACATTATGAAGTAGTCAAGATATGAAAGAGATCTTAATAACCAAACTTAATCACTTATCTGATCTGCTTCTTAAACCAACACCTTAATGTTGAACTTTATTTGGTGCAATTCAATTTAGGGTATGAGCCATAAAATCATAAACCCTAAACTATGACAAATAATTACAACAATTCACAAAATTCTCCGTGCTACGTGTTTGAAATAAAACAAAAGAGGCGGAAGCGTGAACTTACTGTCCATCTCCGACGTTGTCTCCTTTCTTCAAAAGTTTGAGTGATCGGAGATGTCGTTGCGATCGCGGAAGCGTCTCCAATGGGTCATTTGCCTACGGGTCATTCTAAGCGATCACAGTGTGCTTTCTTTTCTTCAAGAGTACAAACACCTCAACGAAGTATGACAACTTAATGGAGTAGTATGTCAGTAGCTATGCACAACACATTTGTGCCCTAAACAATGATGTTTCAAGTGTTCGTAATGCTTTGAGACCCGATTCTATTTGTAAGGGCGCTAGTGTATCTTGAAAAGATGCAAAATTAATTATCAAATATTCATAAAATATTTGAAATTTTATTCTCCCCAATTATTTTTCAAATTGTAATATTTACTGATGTAAACATTTTCACGAATTTGGTATAGAAGCTAGAATATCGTATCGAAAAGATAACGGTAAATCTAGATAGCCCAAACTAGCCTTAAAGCAGGTCTCTTGTGGTCACAATTGACTTGGCAGTTTTCTGCCATGTGTCTTGCGGCCCAATGGAATTCTTTGCGGCTGCAATCAATCTGCTGAAAATCAGTAGATTTGTTGTCAAATCTCTCCTACTACATTGCGGCCGCAATATATTTACGTTAGTGCTGTTTTGCTTGGACTTTGAGCCTTTGATCTAATTTGAATTGGATTTAGCAACAAATTGGTTCAAAACTTGATTAAATCCAAACTAAATTATTCGAGTGACATAAGTGTTCAGATACTTAAGGCCGTGTAGATAGGAAAATGATGCATCGAATAAGAAAATAAAAATTGGCACTAGCCCATGTCAAGTTGTTTATTGTCAATATTGTCAATTTTATGTGTGGATTTGGGTCCTCGAATATCAATTTAGCTAAGGGGTAAATTTTTTGGAGGTTATTAATTTTGTATCAAATTTATATTTGATAATCAAACTTAAAATTATTTATTTTTAGTCACTGAAATTTGACATAACTTAATTTTTAGTCTCTCTCGTTATTTAAAATTCAGTAATTAATGTAAACTTGATACAAAATTTAGTGACCTCCCAAAAAATTTACCCTTATTTAAAAATCTTGATAGCATTTTCTAACAACATGCCAAAATTCTTTAAAACGGAAAATAACTTTTTTTTGTAGATATATCTCTTCTTTTAAACTGGTTGTCAAATAAATCCTTTAAAGTTCATATCTTTCAAATAAAATTTATGACAAATATATTAAGCTTCAATTCCTATAATTTATTTCAAAAACCTCAATTTTTATTATCTTGTACGAGCATGGCGAACGGTATTTTGTTATAAAGCCCTAACTTTGCCTTCCATAATGTCCTCACATCTATAGACGTGGGATCTATCACATGGATGAGACCTACCAACTAGACATGGCTAACGTGGCTAGTGGCAACGGAAATACCCTATGTCGTTAGCGTTTTGTTTAGTCGAACGACAGAGATTGTTTTGCCGTTTGCTGTATCGTTTATCAAACGACACAGAACTGAGTTTTGTTTATCGTTTCGTTTGCTTTTAACGGAAATAACGATATAACGTTAGATCCTTCTGCAGGTTGCACAATACACTGAATTTTGAAAGAAAATGCACTGAGGCAATTTTTGAAAGATAATTCACTGATTAATATAAAGGAAAATAGATATAAATAACATAGAAATTCACTGATAAATGCACTGATTAATACAACATGTAAATAAACGAAATACATATAAATTCACTGATCAACATGCACTTCAATTACATTGTCAGAAATACCAAAATACAACTTACAACTTAAGTTCAAACTAGCCAAATGCCTTAATACACCTTTGAACCCTGAATTATACAAGTTACAACATAGACTCATTAGCCCTAAAGCTCAACCCAAATCTGAAACTTCCTGTCAGACAGAACTATACCAATCTCAGCCAATGACTCAACCAAGTTACTCAAAATAAAACAAAATGGAAAGAGTCATCATCCAGATCATTGCTTCAGATCTGAGGAGCCAAGGACCTGCTAGTAGAACTAGCAATCCAGGCTTCAACTGTGTATTAAGGCATATACTGGTACACTGGTACACTGGTACCAGTACCACAAAAGCACAAGCACACTGTGCACAACTAACTTAACTAACAAGTGCACAAGCACAACCAACTTAACTAACAAGTGCACAAGCACAACTAAATTAACTAACAAAAGCACAACAGCACAAGCTCAAACTCACAGTCACAGCAGGCAGCAGCACAAGTGCACAACTGCAGTCTGCACAACAGCATAAGCACAGTCATTCCTCATCCTCAGAGACTTCATCAGCAGTCCATAGAGAATCACCAAAATTCTCTCCATTCTCTGAAAAATAAACACAAGGAAGAATGAAAGTCAATAGAAGTATATGTAACTAATTACTAAAGAGAAGAAACCAAGAAATGAATTAAATAGAGACAAAAGATCATACCGGTAAGCGATGCCCGCAACCAATCCTGAGCACAGAGCAAAGCTTCAATGCTCTCATCATTGAGAGAGCTCCTTACTGGGCTAAGTACTCTACCACTTGTGCTAAAGGCAGATTCAGATGGCACTGTGGATATTGGGACAGCCAAAATGTCCCGGGTTAACCGAGACAGTACCGGATACTTGGGGGCTTTCAATTTCCACCAAGCTAGAATATCAAAAGCATCATCAACACTTGCTGCATCAAGCTCATCACCTAGAATATCAAATACATAAAGAATAAATATGATTAATGCATAAAGAATAATTTAATGAATGCATAAATAATAAAAATATAAAAGAAAGGTTAAATGCATCACCTAGATAGTCATCTAACTCTGACTTTGGAGGTTCAGAGGTCCTCTTTTCTTGAATGTAATCTTTCAATCCAGCCCTTGTGTTGCTAACAATGGTCATACTACTGCTGGATGCATCTCTCTTCTGCCTATCAAGTATAATTTGTTAAGTTAAAATCAAATTCACACAAGAATTAGGTCAGATGAAGCAAATAAAAAAGTTAAATACCTCTTTGACATGGCAGCTTGGTTCTGGTCAGATGAAGCAATCTCATTTGCTTCCAAATACTCATCAAACAATGCTTTCATGCACACCCTTAAGTTGTCCATGAAGGTACCCCAATCTTCAGGACACAATTGTTTCATATAATACTCTACAACTAAACACTTGCATCTAGGATCAAGCACACAAGCTATTCCCAATAGACTACTTCCAACTTTCCAATACTTTTCAAACTTCTCAAGCATTTGAACCCCCATCAAAACAACAAATGGGTAGGCACTGCTAGACATTTTTTTAATGGCAAGATGAATCTCACAATATTCAGTAAAGAACAGATTCAATGTAGGGTATTTTGTGCCACTCAACCTCATTGTGGCATCATAAAAAATCTTCAATTCATCACATAAAACCTGCAGTGCCTCCCATTCAAGTGTCGTAGGGTTAAGAGTGTAAGTTCTTTCAATGGTAGCATACCTACCAATTGCTGGCTTGAGGTGCAAGGCTAGAACCAGCATTTTATAAGTGGAGTTCCATCTTGTAGGAACATCAAAAGCTGCCTTCTTGTACTCAACTTTAGCCTGCAACAAACAAAATAGAAGAAGTACAGAACAGTCAATATTACCATCTTTGCCAAAATGAAGATGCATTAAATAAATAAAATAGAATAAGTGAATAAAGATGCATTACCTGAGCTGCTGCCCTTTTGAATTTCTCAACTCTTGCTTGCGAATGACGAATGAACTTCATCGTATCGCGTATTTTTTTCAGCTCATCATTGAGAACACTTAGGCCATCTTGGACAACCAGATTTAAGATATGGCAACCACATCTCTGATGGAAGATGTTACCATGAACTGGTAAGTCTGATTTGAGTGGTGAGTCAAGAAGCTCTTTCACACAAGAATCATTGGATGAGGCATTATCAAGAACAAGGCAGAATGCCTTTTTATCCAAGTTCCACAATACTAATTTATCAAAAAATGCTTGAGCTATGTGTTTACCAGTATGTGGAGAAGGCAAGGGAACAAATGTGATAATCCTTTTTCTCAATTTCCAATTATCATCAATAAAATGACATGTAACTGCCATAAAGCCTCTATCCCTACCCTTGTTGCTCCACAAGTCACTAGTAAAACTGAATCTACAATTCAGTTGGCCAAGCATTTGATAAAGGTCTACTTGTTGATCTTCATATACCCTAATACAATCTTTTCTAAGTGTTTTTCTTGAGGGAATTTTGAAAGCAGGTTGCAAGTCACTTAGAAACACTCTTAGAAAGTGATGATGTACACAGTTAAAAGGGTATTCATGTGCAATTACCATCTTTGCCAAACTGAACCTACATGTCATCTGATCAAAGACCCAAGCAACAAGTTTTGACCCTTCTACATTAAGAGAAAGGGCAAATTAGCACAACATGCAAATAATAAGTGAATAACTAATCACATAATCAATAAATTATCACATAATCAATAATTTACCTCCATCTTTGGCAGCTTGCAACATCTTTTGCAAGGCATCAGGCCTATTTCTAGGATATTTTTTGCACTGTTTAGTAATGTGGTTTTTCATGGAGCTAGTGCCCCTTTGTTTGCCTTGCAAATATCTAGCACCACAGAATTTGCAAATGGCAAAATATGTGCCATCTGTTTGAACTGGTCCCTGTGTGAAATATTTCCAATATTTGGATCTGGTGCCCCTTGTTTTGTTCTTATTAGGGTTTTCACCTCCCTCTTCACCAGATGGTGCTTTATCACCATCTTGTTCAGGGTCATAAGGGGCATCAGCATTAGTCTGTATTCTTTGAATTTCCTCAGGGGTCTCAAAGTTCAACCCTGGACCCATGCTAAGAATAATTCAAGAACAATGCATGCATATCAACATTCAAGAACAAACAAGGCATGCATATAATATTATGCTATCTGAAAAAGCATGCTTTCACACATAACAAACAATGCTTTCAATTCAATTGAAGCATGCTTTCACACATTAAAAAAATCAAGCAAATTCATTCAAGCACTAACCAGTAAGCCGACAAATCAAGCATTCAATTTGACAGTTCAAGTGTAGTATCTGTTTCAATTTGACAGTTCAAGTGTAGTATCTGTTTCAATTTGACAGTAAGCCGACAAATCAAGCATGCTTTGACAAATAGCAGTTCAAGTGTAGTGTCCAGTTTCATTTCAATTCAATTCAAGCATGCTTTCACACATAGAAAAATCAAGCAAAGTCATTCAAGCACTAACCAGTAACACTACATTTTCAAGCATGCTTTCACACACAGAAAAATCAAGCAAAGTCATTCAAACAGCAAATTCAAGTGTAGTATCTGTTTCAATTTGACAGTTCAAGTGTAGTAACCAGTAATTCAAGCATGCTTTCACAGTTTCAGACATAGAAAAACCAAGTTAGAAAACATACTCATCATCATCTATATCTGGCTCAGAGAAGTCATCTTCTCTGTCTGAATCAGGCATGCTGACCAAAAAGGGAGCTTTGCCAACCAGATGAATACTAGTAAAAGGGGAACCACACCAACTCACCAAGTGAGATGAGTACCTGCATGCATGCAAGGTTTGAAGAGCAAAATCAAAATCTAAAGACTAAAAGCACAAAATCAAAACAAACAAAAAAAGCAAAATTGAATCAACATAAATTTTTTACCTGAAGGAAGGCAAAGAGATCTGCAGATTTGACTCTCCTCTTTCTCCTTCCTCTCTTTCTCTCTCTTTTCTTATCTTTTTTCTCTCCGCCTCTCCCTTTTTTCTCTCTCTCGTTCTGCTGTTCCTCTTCCTCATATATAAAATAAGCCAGCCAAGAGCCATGATTGTAGTGGCGACAGAGTCCTGACCAACGAGGCAACTAGGCTAGCAACGATCAAGTCACAACTCAGTCACAACTCACAAGTCACAAGTCTCAGCCACTTACTGTTACGAAATCATTCCCCTTTCTCAGCTATTTAGCCTACTAATTTCTCGAAACAAAGCAAGCAAGCCGCCTATCGTAGAATCAGGACTCGCCGGCTCACACAACAGGCTAGGTTTTATACAAAACAGCAGGTAACAGTAACAGATCTCGTAGCTGAGCTAAGGAAGGGAAGTAGGGAACAGATCTACAGATCTCGTAGCCACGTCACCATGGGTCGACGGGCATGGGATGGAAGTACAATCGACAGCCATCCCATCCGATTGATCAGGTCAGCAGAGGAGAGAACGAGAGAGGCAGGAAGGAGAAGGGTTAGGGTTTTCGCCGACCAAAAGAGAGAAAGAGGGGGAAAAGGAGAAGAGTGAGGGGCATGGATCGAAATGTTAGGGTTATACGAGACAAGCGCCTCAGAATCGTCGCCTCCTCTCTCTGTTATGTACGAAATTCTACACACATAGAATATTAAACGCGATAACGAAATAACGGAACGGCACAATCATTTATCGTTTGCTGTTTCGTTTAATACCACGGAACAGAGTATTATTTCGTTTGCCGTTTCGTTATATTAACGAAATAATAATTAGTACCGTTAACCGTTTCGTTAGGCTGAAACGGAACGGCATAACGTCGAAACGACTATCGTGCCCAGGTCTACTACCAACATAAACAATGGGAACACTGCAAGAGACAAAACAAGAGGTACCATATATTTTTCCATTTAAAAAGTAGGGGTCAACATGATCCTTATATAGTTTTAAAGATGAATGGGAACATATGCGATTCCTTTAAATTAGGATGTGTCTTGGTTTTGGTCAAACTCTACTCTTATTTTTTTTTTTTTGGAAATTATCTGTTCTGATACGATTATCCAATTTGTGTTGATTATTGACTTATTGTCGTCCACCTTATTAGGCTTGATTAGCTGATTTGTAGGTGAACTAAAGAGAAAATTAATAAATACATAACGTGTTCTTTCTTCTTCTTGAAAAATAAAATAAAAATACATAACGTGTTCATAGGAGTGTTGTTTGGAAGGGGAATAGTTTACTTGAATGGTCAATTTTTTGCTTGGACTTATTTCGTACTTTTGTGGGTACATCTGCATCTTTATATTAATCAACTTATATATTTGCTATTAAATTTGAGATATCAAATTTAATAAATAAAATTTGAACTACGTGTTAATATAATTAATATATCAAATACTATCGTAAATATTACACAGAATAATATAATTGATATATCATATAAATGTGATTAATTAAGGAATAACATAATACGTATTTTGCTAAAGTTTTGAATAAGAATACATATAGAATTTAAATGAATTGATTGTAATTGTCGATGGACAAATTATAATTAATTCAATTAATACTAATTATTAAATTTAGTGCCAAAGAATTAAGATATGATTTGAAATTCATTAGACCAAAAATCCTATTTCTACGGGCCGCAAAGACTAGGCTTTCGGGCCGCAAAGAACATGCTTACGGGCCGCAAGAGAGAAGGGAAAATAGGGACTTTGGATGCCTTTCTTGCAGGCTATAAGAAGGCCTTTACGGGCCACAAACAGAAGGCTTTCGGGCTGTAAGGAAAGGTTCTGCGGGCCGCATAAGGTCTTGGAAGCTTATTTTGGCTGAATCTTCTCTGTATTGGCACAAAATCTCGAGAAAATCATACCATATCTCATGCACAAATGTATGCACGAATTTGGCATGTTTTATAAACAATTTAGGCATATATACTATTGAGATATTTGATAAATATCACATGATCTTTCTAAGATCCTACAACAGTAGTATTTAAGAGGTTGAGTCATCAAGACATGTTATTTTAAGGTTAGGCGTGCATGTGCTACACATTAGCTCTCTGTTTGCTCTATTCCATTAACACAAAATACTCTATTCTATTATTCGTGAGATTAGAGAAAAGTTTAGCAATAGCACAACCTTGCAAAGACTTATAAGCCAACAAAAAAACAAGAACATGATTGCATCAAGGCGCATGTATCTTCCATCTGTATCGTCTTCAAGAAGATGTATAATATTCGCTTTCGCTTAATTTAAATATCTTAAGTCTTACACATGCATTTAGCAATTATTTGATTAGGATTTAATTTGAATTATGGCTCTATCTAATTGAAATTGTACCAACAAGTGTTATCAGATTTATGATATACAATAGTCAACAAAGATATTATTGTAGAAGCACAAATTAGAATTGACATGTGTGGACAAAATTTGCACATATTTGAACTGACAGGAATTGTTGTGCAAAAAGTTGCATGAAAATTGAACTGATAGGAAATATTGTGCAAAAGAATTGCACAAAATGGCGTTGAACTGGTGCTTCTGCGGACAACAATAACACAATTGCGAACCACATATGACACAATTGGTACTAAAACTCGAATTTGAACTGCTCTCGTTCTGCAAATTGTTGTATAACAACGCGCTTAACATGCATAACAAAGCGCTTAACATGTACAACAAAACGCTTAACATGCATAATTATTTTTTCAACACAAAATAACATGCAACCGAACTCGAATAACATGCATAACAACGCGTTTAACATGAATAATGATGCACGTTGATGCATCTATCGATTGCGTATTAATGATTCGATGTTATCAAATTGACTTTTCCTTATTTACGTTCTTGTGCATGTACCTGTTTGATCATCTTTTTTTCTTTCAATGTTACAAACCTTAAAAATACTCTTTTATGTTATTGTTAATTTATCTGCATAAGACAAGTGGAAGTGATTATTGGTCTGAACCTCGTAATATATCTAGCCAACACATAATAATAGCCAAAGGCCCAAAGTAATTTCCAGAAGAGATGCAGTTGTCAGAATTTAGAAGCAAATGAACCGTTAGCCATGTTCAAGTGTTCAACTTGTTTTTTTTGATAATATGTTCAACTTGTTAAGAAGAAACTAATGCCAAAAAAAAAAAAAAAAGCAAAACTTTTAATAAAGATAGACTTTTGTAGATATTTTATTTTTTATTTTTAGGTTCGCAGATCTTTTATCAATAGCACTTATCATGACCGCTAACAGTTCTCTCTTATCATGCCTCACATAGTCACATTTATATTCCGTTACTCTGTGGTGCTCCTTGTGGGGGTGTTGGTATACTACTGTGAAATTGTCACGCAGATAGACATCTTAATGGTTTAGTAATGCATGTCAGAATATTTTAACACGGGCTGGGCATGCAAATTTTGCTACATAAATTCAGATTTTGCGCATGTAGCATTTTTTGCAACCAGTATCAAATTCACATGCGCGCTACTGACTTTCATATTTAGATCATAAATGTTACTCAAGCTTGTCAATCCTATTTAATTGATCTTGACAAATTAATTACACAGTGTCTTTTAGCAAAAGAAATAAAAGATATGTGCACCTTTTCGGCTTTTCTATATCACCTTAGGAGGCAGAAGTATCCTTTGATCCATCAGTTTCACATATTATAATCCCAACTTCTATCCATCAATTTAAGAGGGGGTCAGATTGATCAACTTCTGTTAAAATAGTTCGGAGGTCATGCTCATTTCCTGTGTAATAAAAAAGTGAAAATATCATACAATATATCTACAGTTTCGGTAGCCTGTAGTCTGTAGACAGGGCAATTTAAAAGGATTCATCACAAGAAATTGCAACATAAATTTTGATCCATACATATGCTAAATCTAGACAATCACCATCAAATTCACATGGAAGCAATTGGTTTTCACAATTAAGTGTCAAAAGAGAGTGGTCTGAAATTGTTGGCTGCAACCTGATATTCAACAATGTTTGAGGCTGAGTATTCTACCTATGATTCATATGTACACGTGCATGTTTTAATGCCCACAAATTTATGCAATTTGGTTTCTTAATAGTTCTGTCTTTTAAACTGTTTGCTTTCATATCCATGCAATAGTGCTTTTCCTATATATCATGAAAAATCTAGCATTTTCAGGTGATCTCTGGCTGCCTTTATTATTTATTAATCATGCTCACATGCAAAAGAAGTCAGAGTGCCCATATCCACACTTTTTGATTCAATAATTGTCCCCTACAAGCTATAAATAAGCCCTATGCGTGCCCCATAATACACACTAAGAGCCAAGCTTGATCATCACTTTGCTAGTTGAAACTTGAAACTACAAACACAGCTCATTTCAAACAAGTTAATTAAGAAAATTCCATGGCACCAAACGGAGAAACACTAACCTTGACCATAACCCCTCAGCAGGTTCAAAAATCCCAAAGACCAAAAAGGATATCCATTGAAGGCCTCCAAAAGGCTTTCTCTGACCTCTCTTTCGAGCTAAAGAAGGGGGCGAAAGAATCGCAACTCAGCAGCATATCAGATGTAGAGGAGGCGAAGTGCACCTGCTGTGGCATGTCAGAGGAGTGTACGCAGGAGTACATCTTGCGTGTAAAGGAAAGGTTTTCCGGCAAGTGGATTTGCGGGATTTGCTCTGCTGCTGTCAAAGATGAGTTGGAGAAGAACGGTGGTGACAAAGAAGAGGCATTACGTGCGCATGTTAGTGTGTGTGTAAAGTTCAACAGACTAGGCCGAACTCAACCGGTTTTGTCTCAAGCTCAAGCCATGAAAGAGCTTTGGAGAAAGAGGTCCAAGTCTAGCAGCCCTAGAGAAGCGATGAATATGAAGAGAGGTACAACCGGTATTCCAAGAAGCTCTAGTTGCATCCCTGCCATTAGTAAAGACATGATGAACAAGTAAATGTCTTTAAGTTTCAAAATAAATATATGCTTGGTTTATTATAGATCTTTTAGTGCTTATGTCTTGTTTTTAAAAGGATTAAGAAACTATGCATCTCCTGAAAAGGTTTTTTCAAGAAGGTCCCTCTATATAGGGGTGTTGTTTATGCATATACTTTTGGGAGAGCATATTTTGAAGTTTGTTTTTTTTAACAAGACATAAGCACCATATGTATATTTAAATAATGGGTTAATATGTCTTGTTTTTACCTTGTGGGGGATTTGTTTGGTTGTAGGAAAGGATTTGTTCTACACTCCATTTAACTAGAGATCACTGTTTCATGTAGAATGTTTGTATTGGTTGTTGGGGAGAAAGTCCCTTCTCAATTGAACCCCCAATGGTTTTTTATGTTTATCTTTTTAGGATAGCTTTTGTTTTTTCCCCTCCTTATTTTACTGTACCTGAGGGGTTAGTTGTAATTCACATCTTGTACTAGATAATCTTATTTTCCTGTAATAGTGTTGATGCCATTATCTTTCTTTTTTGGGAAAGTTTTTTCCCTCCGTTTTCTATTTATTTGCTTTTGTAAATTAGTTTATTGTGACTTGTGATGTAACAATTCAGGAAAATTCATCCGTTCATAAGCATTTTATCCACTTGACGGATGACAAAGAACATACAAAATGTTAATTTCTACTTGATATACGCCCTTAAGAACTTTAAACATAATATATTCCTTGATGAGAAAATTTTATATACATCTAGGACTGACTACGAACTCGTGATACACCAATTACTTGCCCACAAGTTATAGCTTCAATAGTAAAAATAAGTGGAAAGTTTAATAGATAATTTTTTTTTCTAAAGTACAAACAAAAAGGACTATGTTGATTTAGGTAACACTTAACTGACCCAACTCGAAAAAAAGACAGAGGTAAATAAACTCACCAGCAGAGGTGTAACGTAGACTGACAGCTCATCAAAGAATGAAATGAAGGAGGTTTTGCACGTTTTAATAAGGTTCACAAGCATTCACCAACCAGAGTTTCAGGCTCCCTCATGAAATAGCAGAACAAATCAATAAATAAGAGAACATGTATATCCAATCTCCGTCTCCTACTGAACCTGAGAGTATATAGTAACCTTGTGCAGAGTTCAAAGCAAGGCCAGAATGACGTAATCTGAAAGCTACTTGAGGTAAGATTAGCTACGACCTTGAGCCTGTCTAACCTTGTGCAGAGTTCAAACCAAGGCCAAAATGACGTAATCTGAAAGCTACTTGAGGTAAGATTAGCTACGACCTTGAGCCTGTCCGTTCTCAATAGCTAACTTTGCAGAGCGCAACAACTCTGGCATAGCTGCGCACATAAATAAATTAATAATGTTAGGAAAAGAAAATAACACCTGAACCACAAACAGTGCATGCAATCAGTATTAAACAAGCTTGGTTAGCAATTCCATCAACTTCGCATTCAATAAATATTCAAGACAGACAGGAACTTGAGGAGGTAGCAAGCACCTACAACTCATAATCAGAATCCTTCTCACATAGGCACCGACTTTAGTTGGGCCTCTTTGGACTCTTTAATCGAATAAACAACATCGACAACCTAAGCGACACAATTGTACACTTAATTATAAGGAAAAAGAAATAAACACATAATTGAATCTCTTTCAGATTTGAACCAGTTAAAATAGGGTCTACTATTATGCAAGGAACTGACTAGTCTGTCATTTAATTTTTGATTTAGTCAGGTTTAAGAAATGCTAAATGTATTTTTTGAAATTAGTAGGGAGCGCCTACCATTTCCTTTCTCACTGAAAAAGAAGTAATTTGTACAAGGACTAAGAAATAAACTGAGGATTAGCCACACACCAACCTCACCCCCTGTATCCCATGAACAGATGCACCAGTGCCACCATCTCCATTGGTACCAGTGCAACTTTGTTATCTATCTCTCCAATATTCAATCCTTCTATATCCTCGAATTATTATAGAATTCATTAAAGCAAAAGAACCAAACCAATCAGGCTAACATCCACGGAAACAACCATCTCAAACTTTCCATATACACTAAATTGAGAGCAAAACAAAATCAGGGACACTGTGAGCTTTTCAAGCATAAGAGACGATTGAGTTCCCCCTTGATCACATCATTGTTCCGCCATCTTCTGTTGCTGATTCCATTTCCATATTCTCCATGCAGTATTCTTTAATTAAGTGATCTGCACCTTCCATGTCAGCTTTGTCCAAGCCAGCTCTCTTCATCCAGTTCTCCATGGCTGTTTTAGTTTTGTTATCCCAGTTGCCTGTCCAATACAGTAAAATTGATTTAATCTTAATCACAAAAGTTTTTTGACTACTTGACTCGTTAAAGCAACACTGGTTTCTTTCAATCCAACAAATTTTTGTGGTGGCTGCCCAATCAGACAAACAAATGGAATCCATTTTATTCACCCACTTTGTTGCTACATCCTGGCCTCTCACTTGAGAATTCCACCATCTAGGCACAAATTCCTTAAATTCTTTTACCTCTGACCGGGTTTTATCATATCTAAAGACATGGTGTGTTATTTGATTTGCACATGCATCTATCAACAAAGGGGTATGATCAGACTTGTATCTGGGTAATCTTTTTACAATAACTTGGTAATAGTATGTATCCCATTTGTCATTAACCAAGCACCTATCTAATAGGGCAATGCATGGGTTAGCTCTAAATGTTGGACCAAGTATATTTGCAACCATTTAATTGATACCCTATCAAGTTAAAATCTGTAATGAATTGGTCAAACATAGTTGCCCCAGACACATTAAAAGATGTTTTTTCTTTTCATGTTTGAACCTCAACAAGTTAAAATCTCCCACAATTATCCATGACCCAGGCCAAAGGCCTCCCAACATTTTGAGTTCTTTTATAAATCTTTTTTTAGTGTGGTATTTGGTAGGGCCATAAACAAAAGTTATGCCAAATTGGAATTTATCTTTCTCATCTTGTACCAGTAGAGATATAGAAAATTCTGAGATAATATGATCTAAAATCTGTACAGTTTCAGTCTTAAATCCTATCAAAATGCCCCCTGCAGTGCAGTCCCCTTGACAGGGAGTGAAATATTGTCATAACCACTAGGAAGGCAAGTTTTCAAAAATCTTTTTATTTTTTCTCTTTTAGTTTCTTGTATCCTAACTAGCTATATCTAAATGTTTTCCTTGAATCGTCTCTATTAAGTACTGTCTTTTTGTTTTTTTTATTTAACCATCTATTGTTCCAGCTCAAAACTTTCATTAATGATGGAGGTAATGAACCCTATTTATTATCTGATCAAGCTTTACTCTTTTCTCTTTATTTTTTTTTCAGAAATTTGGTGCCATGATTAATCTTGAACTCCATTTCATCCAATGCTGATTGAAATTGAGCTTTAGGTAATTTTCTTAGGAGTTGAATGTGCTATATACTCTCTTCGATAGTATCAGATAATTTCAATCTAAAACAATGAAACAAATTCACTACTTGAAGGTCAGTATATTCATTAAATGGAAAACTTTTACCAAGAGAATTTGTACCACTGTTTGTTAATTCATGAACTGATTTGTATTTGAGGTTGACTGCTCTCTCCAAAGCAGAATTCTCAGGGTTTTTGAGTTGCAACCTGAGGCTCTGACGCGTGGCTAGTGGAATCCTAGCTAGAGGTTAGATATCCAATGCTTCCTTATCATTGCTCAGTGTAGCACCATCATGAATCACCACTTTACCCTTACCTTCACACCATCACCTCCTTGAGCTGAGCCTGGATGCACAGACTGAACCTTCTACTACACCATTACTCTTAGGTGCGAGATCTCGAAGTAGCGCTTCTTTATAAGGTGCATCATTAATCGAATGCACCAGAGATGAGAAGACCTCGGTTACTTGTTCAGGCGATGCGATCGCGACACGCAATTGTTGCTCTCCATCCTAAGGACAAGAAGAAGTACGCATCTCACCATTGACGACACCATTGCTCGCCAATAATGGACCTTCAAGCCCATTCGACACCTGAGGCCCAATCGCCTCAGGAATGGCCTCACGTCTCTCTCTTACACTCATGTGCCCTTTGGTCGATGCGGTTCTTTCTCTTCAAATGCTAAATGTATTATAAATACAAAGCTAATTGAGAAACAACAAATCAAATGGATGTCTTATTTCGATCCCAGTGCATTGTTTAACAATTCAGTGGCGTTCCGACAACATTCATTTCAAATAGATTCACACAGTTAATTAAACAAAGCAGATGGAAAAAGGTACCTTCAAGCTCGAGCGAGAGGAAGAGAAAGAGAAAAAGTGGAGCGCAGTGAGAAAGAGAAGAGCAGAGATAAAATTGCATCGTCGGAGTGGAAGGATCGGAAACATCGCGGTTTGCCTCTCTCCTCTTCTCGCGCCACTTTGTTTCTAGTTCAGTGGAGATGCGAATATGCGATCGATGGGGTTTGCTTTAATTTTCGAAAACAAATGGGCTTCTGTTCATTTTTTGGGCCAAGTTAAATTACAATGGCCTTGTACTTGAAAATTAAAGGAGCAGATGAGTTGGATCGTAGAATTCAAAGATCAACTGCGTTCGACGCCAACACAGTCGCAAAGAGGAAAGAGTAATAGACTGATTTGGGCTCTCAACTCTCGAGAGAAGAAACTTTAAAAACCGCGAAAAGCGAGTACTTCCGAAACATCTTTCATTACTAGTGGCCATCGATTGTAAACCGCAAATAATTTTAGGTGGCGGCGGTACTCGTTTCGCCGCTCTCTCAGCTCTCTCAATTTGCCATTCTTCAACTCAGAGCGCCTTAAGGCGGGTTTTGTTTTGTTACCATTTTTTTACTTCCGAGAAGTTTCACAAAAGATGCTTGTGAAATATTCTCCAGCCACAAGCTGTGCCTCGTCTTCATCGTCGCGCCATCATTGCTACCACCACCGTTCTAACACCGTTTGTGCCCCCAAAACCTCTCTATTTCGTTCCTGTGTTTTGCAAAACAAGAGCGGTCTGGTGGGTTTGGGTTCTTCTCTGGTGAGTAGAGTTGTGTGCGTGCGTTCGTTGGTGCAAGGGGACTCTGCCTCGTTTTCTCACCCGTAAGCTCTTGAATTTTCTTTTAGTTTTGAATGTTTTATTTAATGTTTGTATTGTTCTTGTCTTGGATGTGAGGTAAATAAAGCCCGAGAAGAAATGGTACATGGAGCTATATACCTTGTTATATTCTTTTTGGGGCAATTCTTCAAACACTTCATGTGCATGAACATTTTTTCCTGCATTTATTTTGAGTGGAAAGTAAATTACATTTTGTCTCTGTGGTGGCTCTTTTCATAATTTATGTGCCTTGCTGAAATCGTTGTTAGCTCCATAGTTCTAAAAACTGTTGCATGTTATTTGGGTCGTTTTATCAAACAGCTAGTGGTCTTTATTCCAGTTGTTGATTCATCATATGACCAATAGCTTATCGAGTAATTTTAGACCTTTCTATAGTGTCAATGTTGTTGTGCAGATGCCTATTAGTGTCTTTTGAATGTTCACTGGTATGTATGTAACTGCATCAGTGTTCTCATTCTCTGAGCTTTTCTACTTAACATAAAGTTACGGTTTCGTTTATTCACAAGGTCTTGGTTCAGTATTATGGTTTAGGAATTAGGTGTATGGTCTAAGTGACGGTTTAGGTTTAATTTGAGTTTGGCTTGGGGGATGATGATGGTTCACGCCAGATATTCGCTGGCTGATGATTTCTTATTGAAAGGAAAATTCTGACAAAACGGGACACCTTACTTTCATATCAGTACTACATGCAAAAGAATTTTAATTAAAGCAGTAATTGAATTATTGAGTTTTATGATTAGGCAAAACATGGTGGTACCGCATGGGGTGATAGAGACGACTATTGGGGTACTTGGTGGTGGACAATTAGGGAGGATGCTGTGCCAAGCTGGCAGTAAGATGGCACTCAAAATTTTGACGTTGGACCCCATGGAGAACTGCCCTGCAAGTTCTCTTTCTTACCAGCATGTGGTTGGCAACTTTAAGGATGGTGAATCCGTGAGTGGGTTTGCAAAAAGGTCCAATGAAAATCTCTTTTTTCATTACTGAATTATTAGATATTTTATTGCCAACTCTGATGCAACTTGGGATAATTTTAAGAGATAAATTGTACGGTTGAAGCTTATTTGGGCTTATGGTTTATTGCATTAGTAGGTCAATTTGGGACATTTGACAACCATGACAATAGTGGTTAACAATCAACACAGACACTAACTCATTCTCTGAAATCATACCAGCCTTTTGGAAGCAATCTGTGGTCTAATGTGGCCAGAATCTCATCTTGATTGAACTGAATTTCTTACTCTGACACATTGCTACACTTTCAGACTTTGCAAAACTAAAACACCTTTTTTGGTTCATATGAATATTGAGTCAGGAATGTACCTTCTATTTACTCAAACTGTTTTCTTGTATAGCTTTTGAACAAGTTGTTTGTCCGTCCTTACCCCGATGTGGTGCACATGATGTAATTGGGGATGATAACAAATGTTTGTCTAGTTTTAACGAAGTTTCTTTATAATTGTTGTAAAGGTGTGGGGTATTAACAGTGGAGATAGAACATGTGGATGCAGTTGCACTGGAGAAACTGGAGCAACAAGGGATTGATTGCCAACCTAAAGCTTCTACCATTCGAATAATTCAAGTATCTTCTCTTATTCATATTTTAATACCCCATTTATTCAAATTGATCTCTCCCTCCCTCTCTCTTGTAGAAAAGACCAATGATCAAAATATATTGTTTATTGTGATATTATTATTACCCTTTTTTTTCTTTCTATTCTATACTGGGCTACTTTTATTTCTATTTACATAACTGCGGGTACATTATGGCTCAGCTGTATGAAATTTAATTAAAGGTTTTGTATCCTATTAGGGGTTAATTGAACAAGGGTGGGTTTTGCTGTGGTTGATAGTAATAGGTGTCAATGGGGACCAAATTGGGCACCTATACTGATTTTTCCAATGTCGTGTGTACTGGTACTGGTAGACATCATCTGCCATTACTATCATTGAGGTGAATATAGCATAATGCACTCATTGGTTCTGTAATACACCAGCCTTTACTTACGGATATTTGGAGGATACTATTACTGATTTGTGAGCACAATTTTACACACATGAATTATATTCTATTATGAACTTGTTGCTGAAATTAATTTGAATTATTCAAATGATTTTTTTTCAGGACAAGTATTCACAAAAGGTTCATTTCTCACAGCACAATATTCCACTTCCTGACTTTATGGAGGTATCTTTACAGCTTAAATAACCTTTTTTTTAGGGAATTGCTATTTGTACACCTACAAAACATTCAAAGCTTTCATTATACTGTCCCAAGTCTAAAATATTATTAAAATCACAAAATAATATCATTATATGATTAAAATATACTGTTTTCCAAAAGTTCTATTATCCAGATCGTTGTTGATATGGCTCGATCAGTTGTATTTTTACCTTTTCAAGATTTTTAATTGATGCTGTATCATTTTTAAAATTTGCAAGTTTGTAAATTTGATGTTTCATTGTGCAACGTATGAAATGTTTTAAAAATTATCTTTGTATCAATCTCAGTTTACTTTCTTTTTTTCTCTACAGATTAATAATTTAGCTAGTGTAGAAAAAGCTGGTGAAATGTTTGGGTACCCGCTAATGATAAAAAGTAAGAGGTTTGCTTACGATGGAAGAGGCAATGCAGTGGCTCATAGAAAAGAGGATCTTACTTCAATTGTGAATTGTAAGTATCTGTACCGGTTTAATTGTACAGTACCGGTCAGATGACAGCAGACACGGTACATTGATTTTTGAGGTCAAATTAGGAACTATTGAAATTTAGTTGCTAAATCCTACAAGTGCTTACTGATTCAAAGCAAGCATATTGTAGTTTGTCTGATACTTCTCATTACTGATATAACATAGTGCTGATTTTGGGTACTTTTAAGTTGTCAAACATATGTTACGAATAACAGTCATTTAATTTTTATCATGGAGCTAATGACAATGGTATTGAAATGGAAAAAGGACTGACCATTTATTATGAGATATCAAAACCAGTACTAGTGTAGGTTACTGGAACCATTTGTAAAAATGGCCAAATATACCATAGCACACTTATATTAAATCCATTACTGTACAAATTAATTTATAGTAAGGTTATTCGCAAGATTTCGTGTTTTTTCTCTTGTAGTTTCTAATTTCCTTTTTTCTGTTTGCAGCCTTAGGAGGCTTTGAGCACGGTTTATATGTTGAAAAATGGACACCATTCATAAAGGTTTTTCTTTGCTCTATTTTGAGATCAATTTGTCCTTTTAGAACATATCATCTAATAAGATGTTTTAATTGCAGCCTATTGTATCATATCACTATCTCCCTGGCTTGTAACTGCATTTGACATTGCTGATAAGCATTTTTGCATATTCATACCATCACCGTTTCTAAATAATTTGGTTATCGTGGGTTAAGATATCAGCTCCTTAGTTCTGCTCTTTATCTCTCGTACTAGTGCATCTTAATAATGTGAGAAGTGCAACGAGAAGTCATTTTTGTGCTGATAGTATGATTATTAGTAGAAAACTATACTTGGTTATACACTTATACACATTTAAGTTGTTGTACATTGGCTAAATTGCATCACATATAGAACTCCTTGTAATACTAAATTTTAATCCAAATTAAACATGACTATGTTTGTTACAATGGTGTACCGTGTACATGTAACAAGTTTGAAGTTAGTAAAGACCAATGCCATTGGTTATCATTTACTTTTTCTTTCTTATGTTTAGGAGCTTTCGGTAATAGTGGCAAGAAGCAGAGATGGTTCAACACTATGCTATCCTGTGGTTGAAACTGTTCACAAGTAAGAATTTACTACTGTCCACATATACCAAATCAGTAACCCTTCCTTTCCAGTTTGAACTATAGTATTTTATGTTTGTTGTACGGGCGAGGGCCATACTGTACCTCGTCTCTGTTTCCTGCATGCTTCTACTCGAGTATTTCAAATAGTAAATTCCCTTTTTTCCCTCTTGTTTTTTCTGATCTTGAGGGGGTTAGGACATCAAACCATGCTTTTATTAAGGTTTACAACTTTAAAATATTACTGTCTTAATCATTTCAGGGACAATATTTGCCATGTGGTTGAAGCTCCAGCAGACATTCTGGAGAAAACAAAGAAGCTGTCTATTGATATTGCCCAAAAGGCCATTGGATCCTTAGAAGGTGCAGGTGTTTTTGCTGTTGAGTTGTTCTTAACACAAGATGGCCAGGTTTGTTTCCAAGAAAAATGCATCTTATATAAGGATTTCCATACCGAATGTTGGCACTAGAATCAGGATTAACAGAGTAGGATTAACATAATCAGGCCTACGTGGTAACATTATTACCATGATTTTTGGCCACATTTGCCATTCTAATTTCTTCCAAGTTGATTGTGAGTTTGTGACTACACTTAGCTTTTTTATTGTATAGTTTCTTATTTTATTTGTAGCAATTTGTTACGTGTTTGGGTTTATTTTAGTTTCTATTAAATTTTAGGATGTGGAACTCTGGCATAGAAGTTTGCTTTAATCAAATATGGGCAACCCTTTAACTTGAAAAGATACATGTATCTGCAACTTGAGTAGGTATTGCTGAATGAGGTGGCACCAAGGCCGCATAACAGTGGGCACCACACAATAGAGGCATGCTACACTTCCCAATACGAGCAGCACTTGCGGGCTATTCTTGGACTTCCTCTTGGGGACCCTTCTCTCAAAACCCCTGCTGCTATTATGTACAACATTCTTGGTGAAGCCGATGTTAGATCCCCTACTTCTTCCTTTTTTGGAAACTTAAAATGATGATCATGATTGCATTTTATGGGACAAGTTTATGTGTGCACCGACAACATGTCAAAATCTGTCTGTATCTGTGCGAGGAAAAATTGCAATGTATATCCATACAAAAAGCAGGAAATATCATTTACAAGTAATACCAATATAATATATGAAAATATCTTCAGTATCATACCTTCTGAATTTAGTGTCCAAACTCCAAAGTAACCCCTCAGAAATTGAGAGCAGGATATGTGATATTGACCATGTTGTAGTTAAGTATGCAGAAATGATCAACCTAAACTACCAATAATATTATCCGTGTGTAGTGATGATACCAGAATCTTCGGAAAAAAATGTGTTCTTTTGGGGGTACCGGCTTATCTTTGGAGATTATGACAATAAAAATGTGCAATTTCTAAGAACACTTATTTTGTTTCTTCCTTTCAAGGGGGAAGAGGGTTTTAAGCTAGCCAACGAGCTAATAGGAAGGGCATTGAACATTCCTGGTGCAACTGTGCATTGGTATGATAAACCAGGTTAGTAAGTATTCAGTATCAACTTTTATTACATGCAATCTATATCTTTATTTATCCTTTGATTACTGTAATTGATTGTTTTTCCAAAAGATGAAGAAACTTGGTTTTGGTGGTTCTGTTCCTTTAGAAATGAGGAAACAAAGGAAGATGGGCCATGTAACAATTGTTGGGCCTTCTAAGAGTGCTGTAAAATCTCGTCTAAGCTCGATGTTGCAAAAAGATGTAACTGCAGAAAAAAGAGCCCGTAAGTTCTTTTGTATATTTGTTTCATCTGCAATTACTGTATCATAAAACATTTCTGGCATCATAGAAAACAGCTTACTATGAGATTGATTGATCGGAAGTTTCCTGTCATCAGGTTTGACTAATTTGGTTGTGCTTTTAAGCCAGGACTGAAGCAAGTTTGGATTCTAGGTGAAATTTGCATAAATTGGTCAAGAAGAAACTATTTGATTAGATGAAAAAGAAGTAATGGTTGTCTTATACATTTTCCTTGAGTGGCCTTATTAGTTGCCTGACTGTTGTTGGTATAATAATTTGTGAGCAACCAAAATATGATGCAGTTGCTCGTATGACTGAGTTTAGGGTATTTTTGTATGGAACAAAAATTGATCCTTTGTAAAGAACCATAATAAAAGGAAACATGTTTGTCAACCAAGCTATTGCAATGAGACTTGAAGGTGGTGGAAAATTGATGCGTAATATAAGTGTGGTTTGATTTAAAAAGGCTAGTATTAGTCTGAATGCTACTAAAGTAATAATGATGGTTTCTTTGACAAAATCTTTGTAGCTATTCCACGCGTTGCAATTATTATGGGATCAGATTCTGACCTCCCGGTCATGAAAGACGCTGCAGAAGTTCTGAGCTCCTTTGGAATACCCTTTGAGGTATGTTGTTTGTTGAATGATTTTAGAGGTTTTTCCATCATTAAGAAAGATTAGCACGTGTTTCTGTTATGACAAATATTGGCTGAATTATTAGCTTAATTGGGCAAATAAAGTCAAGTTCAAGATTGATTTCGGTTTACTAGCAAGTCTTATGAAGACTATATTTATGGTTTTTCCGGTCTTGCTTGAGAGTTAATTGTATCTTGATTAGCGTCAATGAGAAGCCTTCTGTACAATTTTGTGCTAGACAATTTTCTTTTACTTTTGCAGCTGACTATTGTATCAGCACACCGTACGCCAGAAAGGATGTACACTTTTGCTATTTCTGCTAAAGAGAGGGGAATTCAGGTTATTATTGCCGGGGCTGGTGGAGCTGCACATTTACCAGGTCTCCATCTTTTTGTTCAAAATTAAACAACTATTTATATTATTCTTTGTTATTTGTTTTACATTCACATAAGATACAGCAGAGAGACCTAGATGTTAATTGTATGGCATTGGTGATAGGAATGGTGGCTTCCATGACTGCTTTGCCAGTAATTGGGGTGCCTGTTAAAACCTCTTCATTGAGTGGAATGGATTCACTTTTATCCATTGTTCAGGTATACACTTTTAGTTCAGAAGAATTTTATTTTACTTCAGAAGAACTGTTATGTTATTTGTTCTTTTTTTTCTGAGGATGTGATATGCAACAAGGTTTTAGGGACTGAATTACAAATTATACTTGCAGATGTTTATTCAGTACTCTTTTTTAAAGGCTTTTTATTTTCCTAATATAATCTTGAAAGTTAAATACACACAAGTGATTGGCCTTGTGGTGGTATTGGTAATGATAATTTATTTAATGTTCCTTCTTTATCCTTGAAATTGAAAACAGATGCCGAGAGGGATTCCTGTGGCAACAGTTGCGATTGGAAATGCAGCTAATGCAGGTCTCTTAGCTGCTAGAATGCTGGCATCTACAGATTCTGATCTATGGGACAAGTATGACATTGTGTTATGTTTTAATATTTTGGTAAAATAAAAGAAGAATTGCCTAATTTATGTCATGAGTATAATGCATATAATTTGGCCTAACTAGTCACCGAACTACAAACAATGGGGACATAAGAAGCATTTAAATTTTGTTATCTTCTCATTTAAATTGATGAAGAGGTCATGAATCTGTGTTTTCTCAAGTTTTGTTTAGCATCAGAATTTCTTAGTTTGGTCCCTACTGTCCCATAATACGTCTGTGGTGGTCTTTGGACTCGCAAAGTTTAGTTTGGTCCCTATCTCCATGGACTGCCTGGACTGTTGAACCTAACAGTCCCGATAGACTTCCAATAGATGGTGGGCCTCAGTGTAACAAGCCCGGATGGTTCAGGATGATCTTTGGCAAAGTAAATTAAAAAACAATGAATTGGAAGAATCTATATTTCATCTTTTCTTTTTACAGTTGATAAGAAAAAAATTCTAAAGGTAATGTGTCCCTTTTGACAAATTTTTTATATACTAATTATTTCTTATAGGGTGACCAAATATCAACAAGAACTGAAGGATACTGTTCTGTTGAAGGCCGAAAGGCTCGAGGGAGAAGGTTGGGAGAGATACTTGAACGCTTGACTGTCTCATCATTTGAGCGCTTGACGTGTGTAGTACAGATTGGCTTCTAATAGATGATCTGGAATAAAGAAGATGCTCATTTTTGGTTATTACTTATTAGGTAATATGTGGTTTATTAATTGAAAGGGTAAGAATGGTGTTTTATTGTGCATTGCTTGAGAGGGTACAAACGAAATCTGACATTGTAACCTAGCAGTACTACCTAGCAACTAATGTATTTCGAAGTGAGATTAGATTAGGTACTGACTGTATAATATCCCCTGTTAGCTTTCTTTTAATACAACAAGGGTTCAAAATAGCAATCATCATTGTGGCAAAATTCCAAAACTTGCGAGACCTATCCTACGTTTTTTCTACTTTTCAGTTTCCCTAATTTTCAATATTATTTAAAATATTATACTTCAACTATCATAAATTATACACTATTTCTTGCTCAAAATACTACAATTACCATGAATTATGTAATATTATTTAATCAAATAATGTCAATGATTTTCCTTTGATGGACTATTTTTAAGTTGTTTTTTATAAATATTAACATGCATCGAATTTTGACATAAAAGTATGGCCTAAATAAAATATGTAACTTAGCAGCCAGTTATTTCAATAACGAGATATACATATAGCTCTTGCGATAATAGATAAACTGTTGTAGTTATAATTGTGCAATTCTGGAGGAAAGAAAGCGCTGTACACAACAAAGGAACATTAAACCGAGTACAAAAAGTTTAAATTGGCGGTGCATGAGACATCTTCAATAGACCAATGCTCTTTGAGATAATTACATTCGATTAATTCTCTTTAAAAATCAGATTGAGCTAAAAGGTCTAATATTTTAGTAAAGACACTCAATCCAGACCATCTGATTGAAACCTGATAGACTGAAAATTTATCATATTAGAATTGTAAGATGTAACTAGTGTTATGATTTACGACTAACTGCATGCTACAAGGGGTGATGTATTAATCAAGTTCATCATAATCCATCATTGATCATCCTAAAGCAGTCACGGGATTGAGCAAGCATGAGCATTTCCTTTGTTAACTTTAGCACAGTTGCAGGAAAGAAGAAGAGAAACATATTTCACGTTGGTTAGTAACCTAGGATGGTCCCTAGTCTCTTGTCTAGTACTGGTTTTGCTCTAAATATATTACGTTTGCTGTTGCATCACCTGACTTTTCACAACTTTTTACTTGTCAGTCTCAGTCATCAGTATCTTCATTGACAAGTAATTAGGCTCTATGCGCTAGCCTCATCTGCTAATTATGATAATTCACACTGATACAACGACCATCACTACAATAGAAAAGAGATTTAGCAATCTCCATAAAATAATGACTTAGGAGGAATTTGTTAAACGTCGTTGGCATAAGTGAAAACAAAATCTCTGAGTTTAATGTAACAATTATTTATACACAATCGTTGTCTTATCTTTTCAGAATTATTTTTCAAAATTCTAAGGCAACGATTATTTAGAATAATCATTTTCGTAGCTCCAACTACGCCAACGTTTATTTTTAATAATCGTTGCTTATCTCCAACCCTAGCTTAAAAGGAGCGCTTCACGACTCCTTCCCTCTTTGTCTCTCCCCCTCTGACTGCCTTCACAACTTTTCAAACTTCTCTGTCGGCCTCTTTTCCCCACCTGGCCGCCTCCACACCTCTAGATGATCTGATATGCTAGAGGTGTCGAGGTTGTCAATTTCACATATCTCACACACACATCTTGTTTCTTCTGCCTCTCGCCGATGCTTTGGGCATGTAAATGATAGACTTCGCCAAATCATCCATGTCCATCACCGGTCTCATGTTTTTCAACTCTCGCCGGTGAACCTTGTCGTGTTTTCTCCTCTCGCTGCGCCGTCTGCATCATCTTTAAGGTAATTTTTTATTTCATTATTTTGGTATTTCTTATAATAGTTACAAAATTTTATTGTTGCAAGGAGTGAAAAATATGGTATTTATCAAAATTGATGCTTAGATTTTAGGGTTTAGAGTTTGATAAGAAATAGTTAAATTGTTAGGATCTGGAGTTTAGAGTTTGATAATAAATTGATGCTTAGATTTTAGGGTTTGATAAGATATAATTAAATTATAAAGAAATAAGCTAAATTGTTAATAATAGTTAGAATTAAGTTAAATTGTTAAATTATTATTCTAGTATAGCATGCCATGGTGATATATGCTATCAAAATTATGTTACAACACTTCTGTAGGTGAAGCACGACTGATATAGTGAAAATTCAACAATAGAAATGTTGATTTCACCATTATCACAACACTTGATGAAACTCAGGTGTTTCATAATAAAGAGAGAGATCGGTTTTTCACCCTAACATAAGAGGTTATTTAATCTACTTTTTCTTTTGCATTTATTGTGAATGTACTAATTGTTTGTTATTTGTCTGAGAATTTGTACTTCTGTGTTTATGTAGGGTTTCCTTGCGAGAGGTATTGCATGATAAGGTTCCTAGTACGTAGAAAGCATACAGACCACTTGTGATAAAAAATGAGTGCAAATAAAGTCAACTCTAGACAAGGATGTATAATTTTTTTCTAGAAAGCTTCACAAACTCAAGGCCCGCAATTATATGACTGGATCAACTCCTTTATTTTTATTATGATGCAATTTTTTAGTAAAGAACCGAACATGAGATCCCACATTTGTATCATTTACTGTGCTAAGATAGCAATTGCATCTTTTTAGTATTTTTTCTAGCTAGGTGTTTTATTTGCATTTTGTTTCTTTTTTCTTCTTTATTTGTGATCATAAATTGTAACGTGACATGTTATATGCAATATACATGTGTTATATATTTTGTCTGTAATTCGAATTGTCTATGAGAGTTTAAATGGTATGCTGACTGGTAAAATCTAGGACTAGCCATTATAAAACATTAAAAACAATGATAGACCTACAATCACAATTGTTTACTTAATAACACTTGTCTTATGAGCTATATGGCAGCTATTATTTATTTAATAACCGTTACCTTACCTCTAATATTGAATTACTATTTTCTCTTCGGCAACATCTATTTGCTAACGGTTCTTTATACGATTTAGCTAGCAACCTCTTATACAGTAAAGTGTGCATAATCGTTGGCAAGATGATTTTTAACCGTTAGCAAATCTTTTTTATTGATAGTTCATCATGCTAAAAGGAATATACCAAAAGCAACAAAATTATTGTATCTTTTCCCTTTTTCCTTGTTGTAACACACTATCGTTATGTGACCGAGTATGATATTGCAGCAGCGAGATAAAATTAAATGAGAGGAAGTTTGTTTAATTTCCGACCCTATAATTATCCAGAACAAAGCAGATAATGTTTCTTCAATTACGAAGCACTACCACATAAAGGGGTTATTACAGCCCCTTATTATCGCGGGTCTCAGGGAATGCTGCTATAATAGCCCTTGAGTGGCATTTCAGAAATAATCTCTAGTGCTATTATAGCGGAAATGAACTAAATGTCGCTATAATAGGTTTCGAAAAAAAAATCTGCAGGCTATTATAGCAGACCAGTTATAAAGGCCGCTATAATAGCTCCATCTATTATAGCGGCTTTTATGGCTAGTCCGCTATAATAGCCTATTATAGCGGCTATTATAGCGGTCCTATAATAAAGGCCGCTATAATAGTTTTTATATTATAGTGGGTCAGTATTAAAGGCCGCTATAATACCATTTAGGTCATGTATTTCATCTCCCGCCAATACATTTCTTCCCCATCTCCTTGACGCCAATCGAGTTTTCCCCAACTCCCACAGCAGCCATAGCCATTAATACTCTCCATTAATTATACACCTTCTAACCTTCAAAACTCAAAATAAATTTGTCTAACTTCATTTAAAATAACTCTTGAAGAGGTCGAGGCAGACGTAAGCACTGTACGTAGAGCGAGTTGTCGGAGTTTTCTTCAAATTTATTAGGTTAATTCATTGTATATATATTTTAATGTTTAAATTATTGTGAAATTAATTACGTGTATTAATATTAACTTAATTGCATTCATTACATAAATTTTGTTAGGTATTGTCATATAGGACCAAAATATTGGAAAATAAACTAATTTAGGTCGGTACCCATTCAGGATTAATCCAATAGGGATTAATCTCGAATAATCCCCATTTGGGACTGCTCTTTGAACACTTTTCTCATTTAGGATTAGCGGACGTATGATAGTTGCAATCTAGTATTTGCGAAGATTTCGGTAGCATTTCCCTAATTGTTCCCACGAATACGTGCGTACATGCAAATGTGCGTCGGCGTATTCGGGGAACTAAGGGGAAATGCTGCCGAAATCTTCATAAATACTAGATTGCAACTATCGTACGTCCGCTAATGAGACAAAGTGTTCAAAGAGTGGGTTAGGATGGTTGACCAGCCCAAAACCTTAATTATGTGGAGCTCTTGATACCTATATATATACTTTTAATTAACATTATAATAATTTATTTTTCAGATGAATAGTCATAGAATGTGGATGAATGGCGAAACGAAAACAACTGATTATTTAAGAAGAGTTGCAAAATTTATGAAATGTGCAGGGGAATATATGAAATTACAAGGTGAAAAGTTACTTCTATGTCCCTGTTCGAAATGTCAGAACATGACCAGGCATATGGATGCTGATGAAGTTGAACTGCATTTGATTAGGAATGGATTTATGAGGTGCTACGCTCGGTGGATATGGCATGGAGAAAACATCAAAAGTTCGACAGAAGTAACCGGAACGAGTCGGTTTGAAAATGTTGAAAATATTCAAGATGAAAATGTTGAATATGTATGTGATGAATCGGGAGGTTATGAAAATGTAGAAATTACTGAATTAATAGAAAATCCGCAATGTACAAACAATGTTGTCCAATTGGATGAAATAATGAGTGATGTTGAGAATGATTGTGCTTACATTCCCAAAATTTTGGATAACTTGTTTCGCCACGAATCTAATATACCATTATTTTCCGACTGCACGAAGTATTCAAAAATATCTGCTGTTTTCAAATTGTATAACCTAAAAGCCAAGAATGGATGGAGTGACAAGGGTTTTACATCTTTACTCCAGCTTTTGGAAGACATGTTGCTAGAAAATAATGCATTACCGGATTCAACTTACCATGCCAAAAAATTGTTATGTCCTTTGAGTATGGAGGTGCAGAGAATTCATGCTTGTCCGAATGATTGCATACTTTACAGGAAAAAGTACAACAATCTAGATAAATGTCCGACATTTAATGCATCACGGTATAAATTAAGAGGCGATAATGAGAATGAGGATGGAAAGAAAAGGCCACCTGCGAAGGTGTATGGTACCTACCGATAATACCAAGATTTCAACGTCTCTTCATGAATCCAAGAGACGCTAAATTATTATGGTGGCATTATGATTGCAGGAAATTGGATGGAAAACTACGACACCCAGCCGACTCTCCCGAGTGGAGGAACAGATAGAAAATTCAAAGATTTTGGTAGTGAGCCAAGAAATTTAAGATTGTGATTATGTATAGACGGAATGAACCCTTATGGCAACATGAGTAGCCGTCACAGTACATGGCCGGTGCTATTGTGTGTGTACAACCTTCCTCTTTGGCTCTGCATGAAAAGAAGATACATAATGATGCCATTGTTGATTTCGAGTCCCAAGCAACTCGGAAATGATATAGATGTTTACTTGGCACCATTGATAGATGACCTCCAAAAATTATGGAATGAAGGAGAGGAGGTGTACGATTCAAATTCGAAAGAACACTTCACTCTTCGTTCCATGATATTCTGCACGATTAATGATTACCTTGCATACGAGAATTTATCGGGTTACAAGATCAAAGGAGGTAAAACATGTGCCATTTGTCGAGAAGACACGCATTCCATACGATTGAGTCATTATAAAAAGAACGTTTACATAGGACATCGAAAACATCTTGCAATTAAGCATCCCTATCGAACATTTACGAAAGAATTCGATGGAAAATAAGAGCTAGTAAAAGCTAAACAACCATTATCTGGAAGAAATGTTTATGAGATGGTGAAGGATATAAAGGTCCAATTTGGAAAAAAATCTGACAATAGTTGTTTGAAAGACTCGATATGGAAGAAGTCCACATTCTGAGATTTTCCTTACTGGCAATATTTGGAGGTTCGGCATTGTTTGGATGGGATGCATGTCATCAAAAACGTTGCTGAGAGTATCGTGGGTTTGTTGTTGAACATTCATGGCAAAACAAAAGATGGCATCAAAACGAGAAAATACATGTTCGAACTAAGGATTCGGCCGGAGCTGGCACCGGTCGAGGGCGAAAAGCGCACTTATCTACCTACGACAAGCTGGACTTTAACAACAGAAGAGAAAAAAAGTTTGTTGGGTTGCTTAAAGGACCTTAGGGTCTCGTCAGGTTATTCCTCAAATATCTTGGCAAATGTGTCAATTAAGAAAATGAAATTGATCGGAATGAAGTCCCATGATTATCACGTTTTGTTGACACAACTTCTTCCTATTGAAATTCGAGGAATTTTGAAATCACCTGTAAGGCAGACCATAACAAAGTTGTGTTTCTTCTTCAACTCGATTTGCTCTAAGGTGATCGATGTTGGACAATTATAAAAACTTCGATTCGACGTCGTGCAGACCATCTGCGAGCTAGAAATGTACTTTCCGCCTTCTTTTTTTGATATCATGGTACATTTGACCATTCATATGGTGAGGGAGATAAGAACATGTGGACCGATGCATTTACGTTACATGTATCATTTTGAGAGAGGAATGAGTCAACTCAAAGGATTATGTCGGAGTCGTTCTCGACCCAAAGAGAGCATAGTTGAAGGTTACATTGCGGAAGAGGTTATTGAGTTCTACACCAATCACATGTATGGGGTGGATCCTATTGGACTATCGAAGTCTCGACACGAGGGTAGATCAGAAGGGTTTGGTATAAAGGGATCAATGACACGAAGGATGAATGAGCGCATGTTAGAAAAGCACATTTTAAGGTCCTTATGGAGCTCGAAGATGTGGCATGTTATGTCAAAGAGCACATTGCTGAGTTGTGTTCACAAAATCGATCGGGTCGTGCTGATTGGGTCATGAATGAGCATAATAAGAAATTTACAAAATGATTCAAAGATAAACTAGCATCTGAGGGGATCGAGTAATCATACCTTTACATTACTAGCAAAAGGTCCCTCACTGAACGTGATCACCCATCAAGGTTTCGACATGAATGGATTCACCTGGTACACCAAGAACCAGGACAAAAAAAGCACGGTGCAGAACAACGAAGTAACAGTAGATGCTGTACCAACTGACGACGGTAAGGCAATTCCATATTACGGTCGAATTGAGGAAATATGAGAACTTGATTACATAAGATTCAGAATTCCCTTATTTTTGTGTGAATGGTTCATCAAATTGGTGTCAATATAGAAAATAAAACTGGATTCACAACAGTTGAAATGAAAAGAGTAGGCCATCAGGACGACCCTTTCATACTTGCAAATAAACAAGTAAAGCAAGTGTTTTATGTTGCTGATCCGTCCGACAAGAAGAAGCATGTGGTTCTTTCGGGTAAAAGACGAATCATCGATGTTGGAGATGTCGAAGAAGAAAACAATCAATATGACGAAGTACCATATTTCTATATTGTTAATGTGTTAGGAGATGACTAAGTTGTGACTAATTAATATTTCTATATTGTTAATATGTTAGGAGATGACTTGGAGGTGATTAGCTCCTCCATCGGTGATAGAAGTTGGCATTCATTCGATCTCATGCCAGACGAGTAAAAGACGGTGAGTATGTCATTGTCAATGAGGCGATGAGAGAGGTCGGTAAGTGAGCGGTACTATATTTTTCTTCCCACTTTTCTCAATTTATAAACTCATTGTTCTATACTATTCTTACTTTGTTTTAATTAATCTTAGGTAGCAAAATCCACAAAAGCCTCTCAAGGGGCGTTCCGAGAGCATCAACATCACGATGTACTTACTGCCGCTCTCGGGACCCAGGAGCATGGAGGTAGGGTGCGGGGCTACCCTAATACGATGGGGCTCAAGGATGTGTACGGAAAGGGGCCGAGGAGAAGGCCTACGCATGACAAATGCATATCTCGGGATGAGTATGAACAACTGCAGTCCCAATTTCTGAGTTTGCAGGAGTACATGCTCAGACCAGGTAACATGAGTGCGATGCTGCACTTTGGTTACCAACATGCCAATATGCCTCCTCCCGAGCCGACGCAGGGTAGCTATTCTCATTGGAGAGCCGAGGACATCGGGGTTACCATTTTTCACTCCTTATATCTATTACTTATACATTATGAAATGTTTTATATATTATCTATTATTTTTTGCGTTGAACTAGTAGTATTTTATTAATTCTTGTAAGTTTGCTTTTAGGTCGCCACACCGTGCAACCTGTATGATCCGACAGATGAAGGTAGGACGTTGGTGGCTCATGGTACTGTTGCCATATGCTTCGACCATTCACAACGTGCCCTTTCCTCCTGATACAGTTAGGGTTACGATAGATACAGTAATTTCAGGTAATGAATTAAAGTATACTATATCAAGTCTTTTTAGTCTTTTAGGTAATGAATCAACTATAATAGTCACTTATTGTAGGTCAAGAAGGAGTTAAAGTGCCTTATCCAACAGACGATTTGTATGACGTTGGTGACCTAGTCACATATCTCGTCTGTTGGCCTTCATATTTTGTAGAGTTGTGTCCTAATGAGCAGGTATAAGAAATCAACTAAACTCTAACTTTATGCATTTTAAATTGATTTTGTACTCATATGATTTAGCGTAGGCTCGAGCACTTGAGAAGGAAAGAGAAAAGACACCAAGCGCAAGCACGGATAATAATGAAAGGCCTCACCTTCTTCCTGTTGAGTACTTGTCGCTTCTTGATCCATCTAGCTTAAAGCTTTATAATACGGTACACATTCGAATTGTTCCTCGTAAAATGAATAAAATTTCAATATTGTTACAATTTCACCAAAGGAAAATTTAATATATAGTCGATGTCGCAACCAGAGGATCAAGCTATCTTCACAATTGGCGACAAAAAAGTTGTTCGGCATCGATGATGTGCAGTTGGTGGCACTTACCAAGATAATGGACATTCTCAAGCCGGGTCGTTGGCTAAGTGTCTCGCTTATTCAGATATGGTGCAAGTAAGAATATTCACACTTATCTATGCAATTAGATTATAGTTAATAGTTAATAGTTAATACATATATAATTTCAATATTAATTTATACACACATGTGTTTATCACATTATCTTTGGAAATTTGAGTTGGTCTCAAAGTTTCTCTTTCTTGATCCCGCCTCATGCTCGGGAACAAGTGTAATTGAGAACTATGCTACCATTGTCAATTACATTAAGAACTTCTTCATTGCTATTGAGGACCCAAAATCCTTGATATTTTTGCTGTACATTGAACAGTTAGTTTTCTTACTTTTCGATAATTCAATCACTTAATATGAATTCATACTAACTTTATTAAGTTTGAATTGTGGCAATCACTGGTATCTTTTGGTTTTGCAAATATCAACGGCAACAATTTATGAGATTGATCCGCAAAACAAAACGGGAAACATGCTTGAAATTGTTAGGGCATTAAATGCGTAAGTTTTCTTGTGTATAATTTTTAACGCTTTTATTCTATTTATTTTATACTTATTTGGACTTGTATACATTTCTACAGTGCATTGCGGCAATATTTTAAGTCAAAAGGCTCGAGCAAAAATACTAAGTTCGAGATCAGAGTTGTTAAAGTAAGTTTTCTATATTTCATCTCAAATTGGAGATTTCCATCGAAATTTAGGATTTAGGGTTTAAGGTGTAGGATTAATTTACAATTTAGAGTTTCAGGTTTAGTGTTTAGGATTTAAGTTTTAAGGTTTAGAAGATTAGAGGCTTTAACTGAGATTTATGTTTAGGATTTATGATTTAAGATTTATGTTTAGAGTAAAGAGTTTAAGGTGTGTAGGGTTTACGTTTAGGGTTTCGGGTTTAGAAGATTAGAGCCTTTAAGTGGTACTCATCTTTAGGGTTTAGGGTTTAAGATTAATGTTTAGAGTTTAAGGTGTAGGGTTTACGTTAAGGGTTTTGGGTTTAGTGTTTAAGATTTAGGTTGTAGGATTTAGTGTTTAGCAAAATTCAACACTTACGTATTTATTTTGTTACTTGCTAAATTTGTAGAGCCCTCCGCAACCCAATGGCTGGATTTGCGAATATTATGTAATGCGAGCGATGCTTTATAGTGATGCATTACAACGATGTCTCGAGCTTGAGATCGCTCAAGCTACATGTGCTAAATTTGTTCTCCAATGATTTATGTACATATTTGTATTTATATATTTGTATCTGTAAAATTAATCATGATTGAATCTTCTTTAGTTTGATGTGTTTTTTAGGAGCTCGAGCCATATCCATCTGCATTGCCTGATAGCGAGATCGAGTAGGTAAAAGTGATGTTATGCGATTATATTAGTTATTTTTTGTGATTTGTTGTATGCATGTACGATATTAGTGTGTTATGTGATATTTTGTTGTATATATGTGATATTTGTTATATATGCGAGTTTGATATTTATGTTTGATATATATTATATGTTTATTTGTGTTTTATGTTAAATTAGTTGTGTGGTATATGTTATATATGTGAGTTTTCTATATGTTTATTGGTACATTTGTATGGTACCAATTGTATGGCTAGTAATGGGGCTGGCCACAGAAAATCAGCAGCATTTAAAAAATCCAGAAATATTATAGCGGACTTTCTCTAAAACCCGCTATAACAGATCTGAATTGTTTAATATATTTTCAACATAATAGCGGCCTGTCTCTATACCCCGCTATAATAGAAAGGCTATTATAGCGGCCTTTAGAAATGGTCCGCTATAATAGATGTCATCTATTATAGCGGATGGTTCCTACCTATAGCAGCCTCCCTCTATTATACCGCCACCATATCCGTTATAATAGGCCTTAGAAAGCCGGTATAATAGGTGATTTCTATCGTAGTGAAGGCTAAAGGAACTTATATATACAACACACCAATTGAATAATTTTTCTTCAAGTTTTTAATTACCAACTATTCGAAAGAAAAACATACAAGATTTATGTTAAACAATAGATCATGAATCCTTTTGCTTATATTTTCAGAATAAAAGCTCATTTCTAGAACAAATACCCTTGATATGGATCATACATACTGATAAATAAAACCCCCATTCTTACAAATTCAAAAGAACGTATTTTATTGCATATTCATTTTCGGCTCAAACAAAAGAAATTGTTCAAGTCCGTTTTATTTTCTCAGTACAATCATCAAAAACAGCATTTCTTCGGCTTCATCTCAGGTTCTCAGCTAAATAGTAACCACTACAGGAAGGTGCAATATTTACATCCGACGGTGCTGATGCAATTAAGGCTATTTACATCAATGTGCAAATATTCTTGATGCAATTTTTTTTGCTGATGCTAATAAAAAAAAGCAGATGCAATTGACACCTTCCAGATGCAAATACTGAACGGAGAACGATAGTTGTGCAAAAGATTAAGTGGCTAAATTTGGATATAGGTTGGACTCACTCTCCTTTATAGCTTCCAATGCTGACTGAACTTAGGTACTTCCTCTTCTAGGATCAGCTCCCAGCGAGCACCTAGTGATGGTTCTGAATGTTTTCCATTTTTTGGTAACTTGTTCAATATCTCGCCATCATTCGCCATCATGCCCATGTATGTATCTTTGTCGATAGCTGCTACGTACTCTCTTGCCAGGAATTTAGTCATCGATTAATAACTGGTAAAGAAAATGCTACTTGTTTAATCATGATTGGTATAGGAAATATGCACGTGAATTAATTACATGCTGATGGAGGGATGGAGTGTGTATGTTAGACTAATTGCACATTGCACGATTCTATATGTAAATTTTCGAGAATTAATGTATAATTAATTATATATCCTTATTAAGTTTGAAGAGTACAATTAATTGACTATATATTGGTGGAGCTCTATATATTCCAGAATCAACCTTGAAAACTGGAAGTCTCCAATTTACTTCATCAATGATCAAGGGGAAATGAATTCCATAACGTGTAGCTTGTATTTAGTATGCGGGTGAAGTTATGGTGCTTGCGCATTGTGTCTTCGATGTGCATCGAGATTCGTGCACATCAATCTCGATTCACATCGGAGGATGCACAATGCGCAAGCACCATAGTTTTGCTCTTAGTATGCTCCTAATGATGTATATGTATTTCTTCCGAAACGAAAGAACAGTCAAAAGTTGTAAAACTATCCTGGTGGCATATACTGAGTTTTGAATCTACCATGTCGAGTTTGCAGGAAATATGATAACTTTTTTTGAGTAGGCTTAGCCTACAAATTTTTTTATTAATCAAGAAAAAGAGTATATAAGATGAAAATGAGAGAAAAAACATGAATTACAAGCACACACAATTAAATTCTATAAATAATGGTAAAAAGACGGCGTTGCAACGTGTCGACCATCTTAATGACCTAAACTCGCCGAACCTCTGAAGACTTGTACCAACCAAGAGCGTCGTACCATCTATCCGCTGATCTTGAACATTTGTATGTAGAAGAAACAAGCACCCACTATAAACTTTCTCTCGTTAAATTCTCTCTTTATTCGCCATCAATTTGTGGCAGGAAAACCCATGCAAATCCACCTAGGTGATATCCAAACTTGCCCACCAATCCTCTAGTAAATCCCTAATTTCTAGATCACACAAATGATCTAATCTCACTACAACAAAAACAAGCTATTATAGCGGATTTCTAAGGTCTATTATAGTAGCTTAAAGGAGGGTATAATAGGGGAGATGCTGCTAAAGGTACATAGAGCCCGCTATAATAGGTGCACCATATTATAGCGGACTGTACAGAGCAACCGCTATAATACCAAGCTATTATAGCAGACCTATGATAAAGACCGTTATAATAGCATGCTATTATAGCAGACTTGCTACAAAGGCCGCTATAATAGCCACCTATTATAGCGACATTTAACAGAGGTCCGCTATAATAGTATTTAAATAATATTAAACGCCCTAGGTTTCTTATAGCGGGAATTTGGTAGTCCGCTATACATTTTATGAATTTTTTTAAATGGAGCTGATTTTCTGTGACCAGCCCCCAATTGCTAGCCATATAATTGGTTACAATACAAATGTATCAATATATATTAATCAAACACATTAATACACAATTAATTTAACTCACATATATAACAAATGTCACATACAATATCACATATATACAACAAAAATATTACATAACACACAAATATGGCATACGACATGTCACAAATAATAACTAATATAATCGCAAAGCATTATTTTTACATGCTCAATCTCGCTATCGGGCAATGAAGCTGGATATGGCTCGAGCTCCTAAAAAACACATCAAAACACATCAAAACAAAATTCTATAAACAATTAATTTCACAGATACATATATATATCAATACAAATGTGTACATAAATCATTGGAGAATAAATTTAGCACCTGTAGCTTGAACGATCTCGAGCTCGATACATAGTTGTAATGCATTGCTATGTAAAACATCGCCCGCATGACATAATATCCGCACACCCAGTCATTGGGTTGCGGAGGACTCTAAAAAAATTAGAAAGTAAAAGAGTAATACTTGGGTAGGGACAAGAAAAAGAGGATTTTGATTCTTAAGATTAGCCATTTTCTCTAATTGTACTTTTCTCTTCTAATTGTCCCTTACTTTCCTTCTATCTTTATAATTATCTTCTCGGCACGTTCATAAGTGTCTGGATCAGAGCAGTTGTACACATATTTTGGAAAGGTTTCAGTAGAGAATATTGACATCAAATATTTTTATCGTATTTGTTATTAATTATGGGATTTCTCCAAGATACATTGGTACTAGTATTTAAGCGTTGGGTCTCCAAGGAATACTGGTGTGTTAGGTGTGTATATGCTACATTTAAGCTCAACTTTGTTCTCTCCATTAAAGACAAACACCTCAGCTTTCATTCATGAGTTGGAGAAAATAAAAGATCATCTGTGTCTCATTGGAAGGACTCGCAAGCAAACAATCTGAGGTTCTCTTTCAACCTTTTACACTGACTTCATTGATTTTCTTGAGAGGCAAAAGACATGAGGCTATTAGAGATGGAAAGTAAGTTCTCATTTCCGCACTATTTTTTTAGTATCTTAGGTCTTACACATAATTGCAGTTGTTTAAGTTATGATTTCGATTATTTTGGTTCCTAATTGAGTTGCACCAACACATACATTATAGTTTAGAACTTCAGTCAGCCTATATGTTTACAACCAAAATATGATAAAAAACTTAAATTACAAATGAAAACTTGAAAAGCATAAGTTTACAACTAAAATATTACATAGCCAGCTTTACAACCAAAATACTAAGACCGATAAGTGCAGGCAAGTCAAACAAATATGGGTTTGTTTGGGCCAATTATTGTACATAGTTTGGTCAAGAAACTGTATGTTTTTGTTATTGTTGATGATTTTAGTAGGTATAATGAGTTAACTATTAGAATGAGATCCTGAGGTCAAATACTAGTGCAGAAGCATTTTATAAATTACAATTCAATCTTTTAGACCTGAATCACCTAGCTAAATCTTAATCAAACAAGTACTAAAAGTCATAGAGCAATTCAAGTAATAATATGCAAAGACAGTAAAAGATAAGAGTAAAAAAGAAAAGAAGAGCAAGAAAACACGCTATTTAACGTGGTTCGGCCTACAACAAACTAGGCCTACATCCACGGAACCTCTGGATCAAAAAATACCTTCTAGGATCAATTCCACTAAATCACACGTGTTCTTATAATTGCAGAACATATCTTAGGTTTCTATCAACAAGACATCCTATCTTATGTTCCTAATCCTTTGCAAGGGGCTCCACTGCTCTACAAAGGCAAACATGTCTGATTGACAATATAATCAAGAACGGGAATGAACTACTTGACAACACAACGTAGTCCGCCAAACTAAAACAACAACAAAATATTCTCTCGGATTGATAATTAGATAATTAGCTATCCTATACACTCTCAAGGTTTGGATGCTGAAGGGGAGGACTCTTGTGCTCTTTGTGGTGCTCAATTAGATGCTTGTAAACTTGGGGAAAGCTTTCTTAATAGTTCTGGTTTGAATCTCCAAGATATATATAGACTGAACACATCTCGAAGTCTTGAATTCTTAATTTGGATGCTTTGTGTTACAGAATCCTTCAACCCGTTACAGAAACCATTGTAACGGGTTTGCTTCTTTCTCAAATCATCTCAAGCTGACTTCTGGGCCGTCCTGGATATGAATCCGTTGTGACAGGTCAGGAACCCGTAATGACAGGTTGGCAACCCGTTGTAACGGGTGTGGCATGCGTTACCATAACACAATGCTCTACCAAATTCCATGTTTTCCATCTCTTCTCATCTTCAATCTGTTACAACGAATTGGTAACCGTTGTGATGGGTAGACAATCCGTTATGATGGGTTGGGGACCGTTGTGACGGGTTTCCCTTGCATTATGGTAACGCAAGGCTCTGCCAGAGCTATGTTCTTGTCCAATTTGCTTGCTCTTGATGTATATGTGATCGTCTTGACATTTACATGCATGTTTGAGTCTTTGCAACTTCAATATGTACATGTATAAACCTGAAACTCACCGAAACTCAATTGTGCATGGTTAATACGTACTGATTTGTTTTGCAAATTGCAAAACAAAAAAAAGCTTAACTAAAATTAGATTCTTAGACTTGTGCAATCTCCCAATTTGATCCAAATCGTTTAACTAAGCTCCAAGGCTCCAAATTGCTTGTTTTATGGAATTAAAACATATCAAAGATAGTCTTACGTGTTTTTTCAAATTAACTTGGGTTAAACTAAAACTTGTTCAGTATAAACACAATTTGCCCCTGTAAAACTATATAACATTTTTGCTTATTAAATATCCATTTTTTATGGTCAATAAAAGGAAAACGAAACTATTTTTAATTCGAGTAGTTTCAAATGTACGTAGTTTCATTAATGCTAGAAGGATTTGTCTTACAAACTACAAAATTTTAATTATATTTTTAATTTCAAAATTCAAATTGCAATTTAGAATCTTTAATTATTTCAGTTTCACGAGAGATGTAGGCATGTACAAATTTATAATTTTTGAAGTTCATTTTGTGGAACTTAATCTTTCAACCACATAATCTATACAAATAAACTAAAAATAATAAAATTGTGTGTAAGCGTCTTAATAAAATGAAAAATAAAATGTGAGAATTCAAAATTTAAAATTTGGAACTTAAAATATAATTAAAAAGATAAGTTTGTGCCATTTTGTAACATCAAATAAATTGTGGCATTAAACTCTACTCATTTGAAATAGTGCATCATATGGAACATCAATCAACAAGAAAGACTGCTCCACGCTAAAATTTTACTAATTAGTCTTTTTTTCCTACTTAAAAGGTATTTACTAAGGGAGCTGATATGTACATACCATATTGATACCGACTATTGATATCGATTTTATTATGTATTTTTAGTTGAGTTATCGTGCACATTATTTGAGTTATTATGCATGTTATTTTTTGTAATGAAATCGTTATACATGTTATTTTTTGTACTGAAACATGCATAATAACTCAAATAATGTGCACGATAACTCAATTAAAAATGCATAATAAAATCGATATCGATAGTTGATATCAAATGTGATATTTACGAAACATTATCCATTTACTAATTACACTCAAATTGTCAAGTTGCGATGACGGATGTGTACACGGGATACTGAAAGATTTTGGCATTTAATTATATATGAGCTTTTCTAATTGAAATAAAACACTGCGTGATGTATATGTTAATTAAACAGTGCACCTTTTTTATCTATTGAACTGATATGAGCACATTATATAAGTTATTATCTTTTTAAGAAAACGGTCGGATAACATAAAATAACGACTTCTGCCTCGTGAACAATCACATGCAATCCTCTTTATAGTTTACAAAGATACACAATTAATCCAATTTCATTTGAATTATATACATGCATGCTCAGTGCTATGTGTCTAATTAGCCTCGTGCTAATTAAGAAGGATAATTAATTCTAGATACATTCCTCAAGTTGTAAACAAAGTAGTTATAAGGACTAACTAGGAACTTAATTATTAAATTGCGCTTAATCAGTGGTATCTTTATATAAGAATGTGCATGTATGCTTCATTTAATTTGCAACTAATTTTAATTAACCCCTTAATAACTTGTTTATTCGGATAATTTGCAAGTCGCTGCCTTTTTTTCATTTTGTAGCAGCCCAACAGAAAAATTCGCTTTTTTAAGTTAAAACATTATATAACGGATTGAAACGTTATACAACGTTTCTTCAAAATATCTAAATTACAGCTGGCAGAAAAATGATCATTATTTTGAATTCTGTCACTCAAAACGTTACACAACGATACAAAACGTTATATAACGTTATGACAATTTCTGTGAAAATATATCATAACGTTATATAACTCTACACAACGTTATATAACATTCTGATCTATTTACACAGAAAATCGATATTAACATTATATAACTTTGTGTAGCGTTATATAATGTTTTGTCAATTTTATGACACGTGTTCTGGACTTTTCAAACGTTACAAAACTGAGTTTGGACAGTTGAAATTGTACAAACAAATATAACGTTACACAACGTTATGGAACGTTGTATAACATTTTGTTAAAATTTTAGCAGATGTTCTGGACTTTTCAAACGTTACAGAACTGAGTTTGGCCAGTTGAAATTGTACATACAAATATAACGTTACACAACGTTATGAAACGTTGTATAACGTTTTGTTGAAAACCTTAGCAGATGTTCTGGATTTTTCAAACGTTATGTAACTCAATTTCAGTTTCAAAATTTCTATATAAAAAAGACAACGTTATATAACGTTATATAACGTTTCAGGTAATTTTGTATTTTTCACTTGTTTGACTCAATCTCTTTGATTTAATTTTGATATAAACTTGAGAGAAAATACTCTACAATATTTAAAGTCTTGATTCTTCATTGTTAGTATTTTCTTGAGCTTCATTATTGATTCTTGTAATTTTCTTTTTGCTCGAACCAATCCCTGAACAAAATAACTCACAAGAAATTTGTTAAATACAAATTTAGTTTTACAAATAGACAAATACGAAATAATATTGCTTAGTACAACAACATTATCTCTTTTTTTATAGGCTCTCTCTAAAGAAATTTACATTCAGTGAGGTATCTCAATCAGAAATGGGCAGCAAGAAATATCTCTGCATTTCATATATTTTTTCATTATACGCACAAGAAACATACAATGTCGGCTGATATTGTGCTGTATGTATTTTCTGCTGCACACACAATACCGTACACCTCTCGTACTTTGCATTCATATCTCGAGTTTCAAAAACTGAATGGACAACCAAACTGTTGAACATGATTTCTATATTGAAATCTCCTTATAACCAAATTTACATTTTTTTAGAATTTTTTCTATTTTTTAAAATAATGAAAATTTTGTGAATCTATCAATTTTTGGATCATCCATTACGAATTATTTTACAATCTTTAAAAATACAAAAAAATATGATTTTTTTATCATAATAATTAAGTGAATAAAGTATAATTTATAAGAATGTTAATGGCGTAATATAGGCGAGCAAAAAAATATTAAACTATTTTTCTGGAGTATAGATTAACAAGAGCAAAATGTGACAATAAAAGGGGAAATTCATTAATTAGCAAGTTTAATTTTGATATAAGAGCCGGTTAATTCCAGCATTTATTATTTTATAAATATTTCTTGACGGATAAACATGAATATCTCAGTAGAAAGATGAAATTTGCACCATCTGTACTAGCTTGACGCTGAAACAATTTTTTTTTTTAAATAGGAATCAATTATCTATCTAATATTGATATTAATAAAATAACCACATCGATATCATTAAAATGTGATTTTAACGGTCCATAATGAAATATTTTTTATATTTTATGAACTATATAACTTTTTTATAAAGTATCTTTGATCCAGCACCCAATTTTTTTAAGGCTTTAATTATTAATTATCTTGAATTCCAATAATTATCAGTTTGTAAATCAATTAAGTAATAAATAGACTTCATTTTCAGTGTGAACAGATTTGAGCATCAAAATTAATTATGACATGAGCTCCATCTATAACTTTTATGCTCCTTTTAGGAAAAAGGTAGTGAGTTGTCATGATAAGTGGCGTAACCAGAAATATTTTGAGAAAGGAGCCAGCATGACAAGCTTATGCGGAGTCCACTACAGTTGAAGAGGTGCCGTATGGTTAATTGATATGAGCTACATATTGAATTTTACGGATCGAGAATGGAGTCAGAGTCCATGTGGGCCCCTATAGCAGTTCCGCCCCTGCTGCTACCATCAGTGGTAGAATCAGAAATATTTCATAGCGGGTGTCCAAGCTAATTTCTTGAGATATCCAATTTGATTCGATCTTACGTGATCAAACAAAACCAATCGTTCAAATCCAATAAAACACGTGATAATTGACAGAATCATTTAGAAATACCTTTTATCATTTTACCAGAACAAAATCAGGTTGTGGCGGTGCTTCATCAGTCCAATGACGGGTGCCATAACCTTTCTTTTCGTAAAAACATGTATATTTTCACCGGATTAAGCAGGTGCTAGGGTCCAGGCTGGCCCCAGCCTTAGTTCCGCCCCTGACTACTCATGATCCTATGTTCTAATAGTTTTCTTTTATTTAACAGCTGCAATTAATTCGCAAATTGCTATTTTTAAAGATTACATAAACAAAAAAGAAACTAAATGAACACATTAGCAGCAATATTCAATACACCCATATTTATAATTGAGCATATAAGAGTTAGCATATAAATTTGAATGTGTTTGGAAAATTAAAGAATAATGACAAAAGAGTGAAATTGGAAAACATAAAAGAAGATCAAATAATGTCATTTTGTAATAACGATATTATTAATTATTCGAAAGAGCAAAAATGTCGATAATACTATTAATAAGAAAATAATAATACAAATAATATAATAATATAATACTAAAAGAAATAATATAATAAAATAATATATGTGTTATTTTTTAAATATTTAAATAAAAATAATAGTAGTGATGGTATAATATAATGTTGATAATTATGATAATAATAAAGTAATAAAGTAAGAAGTACCATAACCTTCCATGCCCTTAACTCAAAACTTCATTAAACACTTTTATATTTAGATTTATCATGCTCAATAATTTCTTAATATCAAAATCTAGTAAGAAAACAATATTTTTAGGTTTTTTATGTACCTATTTAGATTTTTTGAAAATGACCTAAAAATAGAAATTCAAAACAAGTACTTAAAAACTCTAAAAATAAGAATATTTTGGTTCCTACTAGATTTTAATATAAATAAATTATTGAGCATGATAAATTGAAATTTAAAGATGTCTAATAGTACTTTTGAGTTAGGAGCACGGGAGGCCTTGGTGCTCCTAAAAGCACTATAGCTTTCCTCTAATAATAATAATAATAATAATAATAATAATAATAATAATAATAATAATAATAATAATAATTATTATTATTATTATAATACTTTTATTTTTATTTTTATTACTATTATTATTATTATTATTATATTTGTTAATTTTGAAATAATAAATTAAAAATAATTATAGTGATGATATATTTAGGGGTGCAAACGGATCGAATACGGATGGATAATAGAATTACCATATCCGCTATTATTTTTCGGATACGGATACGAATACGGATCAGATGATAAACATATACAGATACAAATCAGATAATAAACGGATATGGATGCAAATACTGATATAATTCGAATAATTAAATGTAATGAGTACATTATGAAAAATCGTTAATATATCATTATTCAAAAATAAAATTATTTTAAATTATATTATAAAATAAATTTAATGGAATAATTAAAATGTTGCAATGAGTAGTGTCTTTATAATTTATTTTTCTAATATTATAAATAATTGAAATAATTAAATAATTAATTTACTTAGCTATAAAAAAAGAAACATAAATACAATGGACTTGGGCTGACATATTTATCGGATATCCGAAAATCTGAAAGTTCCGGATTCGGATAATTATCCGAATCCGATAAAAAATTATCCGTATTCTTATCCGAAAATATCCGAATCTGAATATCTGATATCCGTTAAAATCCGAATCCGAATAATCGAATAAATATCCGATCCGTACAATACTTTTGCACCCCTAGATATAATAGAATGAAATATTGGTAATTAGTAATTACTAACTACGATGCGACATAATCAAATAATAATATTTACAATTGAAATTTCAACTTAGCTATTTCGCGTCCTACTTTAATATACCCAAAATTTCATTTTTTTGAGCAAGAATTTGAACTGATTTATTGAAAAAGCATTCTTGGAATTATTTCAAGAGAGGCCTAACCAACCAAATATGAAATATCTCTTGTAGCATTCTTGTCACGTAAAAAGTAAAAACAACCAAAATTTATGTCGCTTCTGACATGACTTTTGTAGTGCGAAACAACTGCACACGTCCTATCAAAACTCAAAAGAGAAACAGATTTTTTGAGACTTGCAAGTGGGAAGCAATTGATCATGCTTGACAAATATCTTTGTTATTAATTTTCCTGGAACCGGATCTCCTGCTCGTAAATTCCTGCTTGTTTTTCTGTTTGTTTCGATTTGGATCGTTCAAAAATCATCTAACGGTCAAAGTATCTGTCCCCTGAATCAAATCACAGCCGTCCGTAAAGATCGAGCGGTCGGATCGAAGACAAGCAGGAATTTACGAGCAGGAGATTCGGACCCTTGCCTAGCCAATAAATTCAGTGATTTTTCGAACATTTATAATGTTGATTGCAAGTGTACTGTTTCGATCTTTTTAATATTGAAAATATAATAAATTATAAATAGAAAAACAGGTGCAAATAAGTTTGAAAAATAGAAAAACACGAAGTTGAAGATCTTTCGGAAAGCACGAAATTGTCAATTACGTGCATTCCAAAATAAAAAGCATGAAATTGACAAATCCGGGCTTTAGACACCTTTCAATTTTGCTTTTGCTTTTGCTGCTCACGTTGAATCTTTTAATATTTTTTATTAATAAACAAATATAAATAATTTAATTGAGTTGGGTTATATTTAGGTATTTTTTAACAATTTCAGTTACGTTCATTGGTAATGTAATTAGTATTTTTTATCGTCACAAACCATCGGATTGTACATATTCGAATCTACTTTCATCGCTTCGAGTGTATTTGTGATCGGAGAAACGAACGGTTCAAAATTGAATCTGACGCAAACTCGTGATAAAAATTACTGATTAAGACATAAGTAGAAGATGATGTCAAATTTGAGATGCATATTCCTCCGACCACAAATCATCGGAGGAATGTGCATCTCAGATTTCACATCATCTTCTACTTATGTCTTAATTATCAATTTTGATCACGAGTTTGCGTCAGATTGAATTTTAAATCGCTCGTTTCTTTGATCACAAGTCAGACTCAACTCAATGAAAGTAGACTCGAATATGTACAACTCGATAGTTTACGACGATAAAAATACTAATTATAGTACCGACGAACTCAACTAAAGTTGTTATAAAAAAACCTAAATGTAACCCAACTCAATTAAATTATTTATTTTTAATTATTATTTTTTATTAATAAAAAATATTAAAAGATTCAACGTCAGAAGCAAAAGCAAAAGCAAAATTGAAAGGCATCTAAAGTACAAATTTGTCAATTTCGTGCTTTTGATTTCGAAATGCATGGAATTAGCAATTATGTGCTTTTCAAAAGACAAGAGTTGTCAACTCTGTGCTTTTCTATTTTTCGAGCTTCTCTGCAACTATTTCTTTCTATTTATGCATATATCCAATTCTACTAAAAGCAATGAGACTATTAGGTTTTATTGTATATCAAGTGAGGTAAATCTTCAATTGTCCAAAGTTAACTGTCTTAATTTATCATAGAACAATATTTAATTAAGTTGCTTGATTTTTTTTTACTAGTAAGACTATTCATGTATTTAGCGTACCTAATAAGAATTTAGTTTCGGATTCTAATTTAATTTATTTTTTATTTTTATTTTCAAAATTGTTTAGATAACCAATCTATTGATGTTTTTACCTAATTTTAATTGATAAATAATTAAGTTTGATGGATAGTTAGACGGAAAGGACATGCGCAAATTTCTATGAGCTAGTGCTCATATAAAATCCTATATTTTTTTTTTACATATGCATGAATTTCGACTCTATATTCAATATTCAACTGTTTAGTACCGAAGGAAAACTAATGATACCATTTTTTTAATTGAGAAAAATGAATTCATAAATAGTGGGGGCCGAATGAAGTACTAAAAACATAAACTTTATCATATACAATTAATTAAAACAAGCTATATCAATCACTACCACATAAAAAAGATCTGCTGACGAATAAAAATCACATTGCCTAACGGTTATGCAACCGTTGGTGTCTAACAAGTTGGTGAATCATATAAAAAACTGCTGACATATGAGTGTTGCCGAAAAAAATAGTAATTTAATATTCAGAATAAGACAACGGTTATTTATTAAATAACTGTTAGCGTAGAACCCTAAATCAATGTTTATTTATTAAATAATTATTGCCTTATACTCTCTTTCTTAAACGTTCAATATTTCGTGGCTAGCCCGTCAGATTTGCTAGCCAATTATATACCATTATACATGCAACTATATTCAAATTAAACATATATACATGTAACTGTATCACCTTATTGAAAAAATATATTATCTCATTACAATATTTTCAACGTCAGAATCCTTAATAAATTACTCACATATAATTGTCTCTATAAAAATAAATAACAAAAGAAGGAAAAAGAAAAAAAGTATAAATAAAGCACATAACTAGAGAAAAAAAGACTAAAAGAGCTAACAATTTTCATCCTGACTTTAGCTTGCTACTTTTTGCAGCATGTCTAGCATGCTCAACCAATGGTGCTTTCAAAATGGAAGAGTTCTCCTTTAGTCGCCCCAGCTTTAGATAAAAGAGTTCTCAAGGCATAAAAAAGACAACTCAAAATGACGTACTGATATATGGCCTTAGTTAAGATATCAATGCATCCTTTTGGGTCATGTTCTTCTAAGAAATTCGACCTTAGTTGCATAACGCTACATCTATGGAAACACAAAATTACAAATCACATAAAATATATATTAAAAGAGCACCATTTGTATATTTTCAAATCCAATTAAAAAATAGAATTTGTACCTTCAATATGTACCTTCTTCTTCTCATTCTCTGACAAGTGCCAGCTTCAATCATGCTAAAGCTGACTCTTATTAGAGCTAGCACAACTATTACCATGTAAGAGCATCCAATTGTATCAACAAACCTAATTGGACCAACTCCAACAAGAGCCATGACAAGTGCTACGTTCAAGCAAGCAGTTCTTATCAGTATTAAGTAAAGCAATTCTATAGCAAGCACAAGTGCCAAGTGATAGCTTCAACAAAGTTCATATCTGCTAACCCTAGTCCACATTCAATGTTTAACTAAATAAAAAAGTATCTCAATACAAATCAATAATTCTCTCTCAATTCTTCATTTCTTCTATTTCCTGAGGTCGTTGACTGTGAGAGAGAGGAAAGATCGATGACTAGGGTTGAAGTATCAGAGAGAGTTCAGAAAAGTACGATTTAGATTTTCTGAATAGGAACGAGCTAGGATCTCTCTCACTCTCTTCCCATACTTTGTTAGACGTGAAGTTTGTGTGTGTGTGATTATCAGTTTTTTTTATATCTGTTGAAGAAAGAGGTGTGGAGGTGGGGAAGCGAGATAGCGGATCGAAAGAAAGCGAGAGAGTAAGAGCGACTACTTAAAGCTAGAGTTGGAGAATAGAGCAACGGTTACTTAAAACAACCGTTGGTGTAGGTGGAGCTACGCCAACAATTATTTTAAACAACAGTTGCCTTATATTTTAAACGAAATAAAAAAAAACTGAAAAACAAGACCAACGGTTATTTTAAATAACTATTACCGTATCTCCATCTAAGCCAACAATTATTTGAAATATCCGTTGCCTTATCCTTAGAGATTTTTTTTTGCACTTCTGCCAATGATTTTGAAAATTTTCTTCAATAGTTGTTGTTTTACGGAGACTGCTAAATTTTCTTTCTGTTATAGTGAATACTGTATCACGACTGCATTACATATGTACATTGTAAACATTTTGGAAACAAAAGTGGCATACTTTTGAAATCAAAGAAAGCATATGAAGAACAAGTATATATCTACTTCACTATAACAAAAAAAGAGATCTGCCAAAAAAATCATCTTTACGAACGGTTATGCAACCATTGCTGTCTAGGGAGTTGTTGAATCGTATAAAGAATCGTTGACAAATAGGTGTTGCCAAAGAGAATTTAGTAATTTAACATTCGTTATAAGACAACGGTTATTACTAGATAGTTGTTCCCACAGAGATCCTAAGACAATGGTTATTAAGTAAATATTTATTGTCTTAGGTATTTTTTAAATGCTCAAATTGTGACTAGCTCCAGATTTTCTAGTCAATAACGTATCATTAAACTGATTATACCATCACAAAATAATTCCAAATTAAACATATAAACATACAACATAAAAATGTCTCATTACAATCTTTTCAATATCACAATGAAGGAAAAAAGAAATAAAATGAAAATAAAGCACCTAACTAGAAATAAAAATAAAAGAGCTATAAGGAGACAAAATAGATAGCCGAATTCTTGTCATTTATTTCATCAATGAAGAAACATCCATCTTCATTCCTCTCTCGAGCATTACTGTCTAGAGTTAGTTTATTTGCATAGAGAGGAGAACTGAGACAACTTGGTGAAGTATAACATATTTCTCAAGATTTCAAACAAGAAAGTAGCCCAAATACATGCATTTGCAATCTTAGAAAATAAAAATTTACAACAATACAAATGTGGGATCTCCTGTTAGATTTTTTACTAAGAAATTCCTCCTCAATAACCTAGTAGAAGATCTGACATTGATTTGTTCTCTAGTTGTTAGCTAAGACATTAATTACATGCATTGAGCTACTCATTCTTTGAAATTCTAAGTAACATGCTATCCAATAGCTCTAGCCATACGCTACCTACAAAAACACATATATACAAACAAAAAATTTTACGATGGTACAAAAAAAATTAGGATCTCATAAAAGGTCTTGTACCAAGAAATTGAATCCCTCTTTTGCAATATACGACATACCAAACATCAGACTCAGGTATGTAAATGTGTATGAGTTCAATTTTTTAGTAAAAAAACTAACATGATATGCCCTTTAAATTGCATCAAAGAAGAAGCATGCATTTGCTATACTTCTTGCAATTTCTCTCGCATTTAAATATCATGAAGAAGTTGACCTAGTCGTAGGTCCATGTAAAAATTTGTCGTGGTTTTGCTTCCAAATTAAATAGAAACAAAAAGCAAGTAACAAAATAATTACATATAATCTATGTTACTCGGATACTTCAAATACTTTACTGCACTCGTAACGGATACTTGTCACACCCGTATCCGATATGATTCGCGTGCGAAACTTCACTCGCGCATTATATTATATAATTGTGATCCTTGAGTTTGTGAAGCATTCTAAACAAATCATACATTCCTCTCTAGAATTGGTTTCATTTGCATTAATTTTTTCTAATTAGCTAGAGGTGAAACACAAGTGACTCGTATATTTTCCAAGTACTTTAAAGGATCCTTAAGCTACAAAACTCACAGAAATACAAATAAGTTAGTACAATACTTGATGTAGGTGGAGCATTGTGAAAATTCAACAATAGAAATTATAAAGTCTGATTTTTCTCTAAAGAGCTCTTGTGTTTCACCTTATAATGGAGGTTATTTAATCTAGTTTTTCTTTAGATAAAAGATTTTTCTTCATACGTAGAGGCTTTTTTTCGGAAGGTAGAAACGAAAGATTTACAATGATACAAAAAGCATGATCTCCTACTAGAGTGTTTACTAAGAAATTGAACCACTCTTCTGATGTGATATGTAGTGCCACCAAATAGAGGGATCAGTTTCAAGGGAAAGAACTTAACAAGAGATGACACATATGTATCGGAGTAAATATTTTGTTTCTAAATGTCTTAAAGGAATAAAAACCTCCACCTATGAAAATATGTTTACTACTAAAGAAAAATTGATTAAATAACTATTCTTTATGGTGAAATACAAGAGCTCTTTAGAGTGAAATTATACTTTAATTTCTATTGTTGAATTTTCACCATGTTTCACCTACATCAAGTATTGTTCTAACTTATTTATTTTTATGTGTGTTTGTAGTTTAAGAATCCTTTAAAGTACATAGAAATCATACGAGCAACTTGTGCTTTACCTCTAGCTAATCGAAAAAATGAATGCAAACAAAATCAATTCTAAAGAGGAATGTACGATTTGTTTAGAAAGCTTCACAAACTCAAAGCCGCAATTATATGTAATTACTTTGTCACTTATTTTTTTTGTTTATATTTAGTTTTCAAGCAAAATTCCGCCAAAATATTACATAGACCTACCCTATAAGACTAGATGAAGTCCTTCAAGAAATTTAAATGCAAGAGAGATTGCAAGAAGATGGATGCTTATTCTATGATGCAATTTAAAGGGCATCTCATGCTAGTTTTTTTACCAGGAAACTGAACCCTACACATTACTGAGATTGAAGTTAGGTATGCCGAATATTGCAAAAGAGAGGTTCAATTTCTTGGTACAATCTTATCAGTGTACAACTCATTTCTAATAGGATCCAATTCATGAGCAACAATCAAGAGTCTATGTAACTCAATCTTAAATATCAAGTATAAAAGCAACATATTAACACAAGAACTTATACATTCAAGCATCACTTAACACAACAAATTAGTTCAAGTTATGGTTTAGATTCTACCAAACAGAGTGGTGAGAGGAGACGGTGTGGCGAGAGGAGAGAAACACGACAATGACCGTCGATTAGAGGAGAAAACACGAGATCTATGAAGGGCGTTGGCTAGGAAAAAACAAAAAGAAAACCTCTCCTTCACCTACGACTCAATATACTAATAATATTAAAGATCCGAACAACACTTTCACTAACCAAATTAGTAGTTAATTATTTTTAACCAAAGACAAAAACAACAAACACCACAATTATTTCGCTACAAAAATAAAAAATTACCTTAAAGGGGGGAAGGAGGAGGAGCGGCCTAGTGATTTGAAGGAGTCGGCAAGAGGACAAAAGCACGAGATCGGTGGAGCGGCCATGCGGGCAAGAAGATACAACGACTAGTTTTGTGTGTGTGTGTGTGTGTGTGTGTGTGTGTGTGTGTGTGTGATAGAGATCAACATAAAGGTGTGGAAGAGAGGCAGTCAGGCGAGGGGAAGAGAGGGAAGAGATCTGCTCGAGAAAGAAGAGACAACCAAGGACGGAGAGAGAGACAAAGAGAAAGAAGAGACGGTCAAGGGGAAGAGACATAGAAAAAAGAGGCGGGGTATTTATTTTTAGGATTAGAGTTAAAACAACAGTTATTTAAAATAAGCGATGTTGTAAGTGGAGTTACAACAACGATTATTTGAAGTAACCGTTGCCTTAGAATCTTTTGAAAAAAAAATCTAAAAAGATAAGACAACAATTGTTTAGAAATAATCTTTGCCATAACTCTCCCTATAGCAACAGTTATTTTTTATAACTGTTGCCTTCACATATGAGATTTGTTTGCACTTCTGTTAACAGTGTTTAATATTTTTTCATTAACCATTGTGTTATGAGGGTTGCTAAATCTTCTGCTCAAGGTAAAAAAGAAGAACAAAAAGTAAATATGAATATATGATGAACACTGGTTAAGCAATGTTAAAACAATATATGTTATAAAAGGTGCTACATCAGAGCAATAAAATAGGTATATTATTACAAATGAAGTGATGCTTCCCAATACATCAAATATCATTTTCAATGAGCAACTTGTACATGCAAGTTGATGAACCCATCTATCTATATAAGGAGGCTATCTACTGAAGTTCTCTTCAAGTTCTAATAAGATCTTCTGGGTCAGTGAGAAAGGAAGCGAGTTTATTAAACTATGCAGTTTACACCAATGAGCAAAGAGGAGATTAAGGAGTGCCTTCTTCCACCAAAGGTATATATCCTCCAGTTTACACCAATGATGCATTTATTACAAAACTGAACTCTTGAAGAACATAAACACTTTCGTACAACAACCAATGGTTTTATTATTTGATTTGTACTTTTGAGAAGTCCTTCCTAAATAATTAATTATCACTAGTAATTAGTGATTTGTTAATTTGTGCAGCAGAAGAAGGATGCAGATTTTCGACGTGCATTCTCTGACGAGATACACACAATTGAAAGTAGCAAGATAGAGCTAATCGAGTGCGACTGTTGTGGCATGTCAGAGGAGTGCACCTTAGCATACATTTCAGGGGTGCGAAAAATCTTCTGTGGCAAGTGGATTTGTGGGATTTGCTCCGAGGCAGTAAAAGAGATTGTGAAACAAACACCGAATATGAAAATGGAAGAGGCACTAGAGTCACATATTTCTCTTTGTTCGAACTTTAATAAAACAACTCGGTTAAACCCTGATCTCTCCTTCGCTGGTACCATGAGGGATATTGCGAGGAAAAACTCACTTAGGAGAAGATCCATGGAAACTGTGCATGAGAGGTCGGAGATGAATCGAACATTAAGTTGCAGCTCATGGCTTGAGATCAGCCAGTTATCAATTCAGTGATCTACAGTACTATGCAGCTCCTGGTGCTAATTATTCAATTCACAGTTTAACCTTTTATGGAAGAAACAATTATGATGCACTGAATTTGCTCCTAGTACTGCTTGTAATAAGATCGAAATCAAATAATATATCTTAGATGATGAATTTCATAAACATAAGCAGTTAGATTGTCTATGTAACTAATGAATTATATATGTACATTACGGGTACTGTAATTTTAGCAACTTATTGATTACAATTTCTTCTCCTTTATGTATTTCATGGATGTAAACTTAGTTGTTGTTATGCTAATGCACATGTAAATTATCCTAATCTCAAGATTATGCTTGCGTTTACCAATTTTCAAGAATTCTCAAATGACAAATTAATATCATCCAAACCTAAGTAATTAAAAACTATACTTTATTTTTCATCTTAACATTTTTCGGTGAATATGGTTTATGGTTTAGCTTATGGTTTTCTTTCTTTCTTTTATTATTATTTCTTTGCAATACAATTGGTGTTTCAACGCTTGCCATATGAACTTTGCATAGCTTCAATTGATTTGGTAAAACAAAATAAAAAATCTTGAACCAAAAGAAGAATTTTGCTGGAAAACAATCATGTCACAAAAGCAATGGGATATATGAAAATGGCTTAGAACATAATAAATGAAGAATAATTGCACTTTGGAATAAAGTAAATAATATGATGCTAAATTGGTAGCACTTTCCGTGAACAATATTTGATTTTACAAAACAGTTGTAGAATCTTGAAGTAATCAATGGAGATCTTGTTGACAACATCTTTGTTGGAAATGGTAACACTGAACTCTCGAACCCAAAGTCAAGGATCAAGAACCCAAGGAGCTCGGGAACAAGCAAGAGTTCAGAAGGAGCAATCGAGGATAATCTTGGTGTAAAGAAACTGAAGAAGAAGGTTGTCGTGAGAAAGAAATCGGGAAGAGTACCGTAGCAGGAAGAGCTCGGGATGCCAAAATTGAAGACATGTTGAGATGACAATCTCGTCTCAAGTTGAAGTCAGAACGACAGGGAACAAAATCTCGTAAATCAAGGAGATTTTAATTAAAGAAATTAATAGACAACTATGCTACAATTAAGAGTTAGAATAGCAACTAATTAAATAAGTTAGGTGAGCTGATGCATTGAATGCACAATCTAATATAAATAGAGTATGTTATGCATTGTTTTAGAGCTGATGAAATGATGAGATTTGAATAATTAAATTATTTGTGAGCTGTAAAACTATTCCTCTGCTTAATAGAATTTCTACTTAGTTGATTACTCATCTTTCCCAGATTCAAATTCCTTTATTGTTTGAGATTTAGCCACCAAAATATAAGTGAGGTGTGAGAGGAGTGGACTCCACCAATGACTGAGAAGGCGAATTTGGACTAAGTACAAAGCATTAGTTCCAACAAATTGGTATCAAAGCTCATGACTGGTTTTGGAAACAACTCACTAGGTCACATGGCACTGCCAAAGCTGACAAAGACCAATTACGACGATTGGGGCATCCAAATAAAAGTGTTGCTTAGAGTCCAGGATGTGTGGGAGATGGTGGAGATTGATTATGAAGAACCAACAAACACAGAGAACTTGACAGTAAATCAGCTGAAGGCACTCAAAGAGAAACACGTGAGAGATAAAACATCACTCTACATCCTATATCAAGGAGTAGATGAATTTGGTTCGAGAAGATTGTTGATGCAAGCACACCGAAAGAGGAATGGACAACATTGCATGCAACATACAAAGGTGCTGACCGAGTAAAGCATGTGAGGCTTCAGACCTTGCGAGGTGAAATTGAGCTGATGAGAGTGAAGGAGACGAAGAGCATCTCGGATTATATCACGAGAGTGCAAGTGGTGGCTAATCAATTGAAGAGGAATGGCGAAGCATTGATAGAATCTCGGATTGTGGAGAAGATCATGAGGTCGGTGACTGAAGCCTTTGAAAATATTGTGTGCGCGATAGAGGAGTCGAAGGATCTAAGAAGCTAATTGTAGATGAACTCACTAGCTCGCTCATGGCACATAAGCGGAGAAGAAACATAAAGAAGGAAAAGGAAGTTGTCGAAGTGGCATTCCAAGTGAAGACTGCTGATGAGAAGGTAATGTATGCCCAATAGAAAAGTCAAAGAGGACGCGGCCGAGGAGGTGGTCGTGGTCGAGCACAAGGCAGAGGAGAAAGAGGCTAGAAACCCGAGGATGATGTAGAGGTCGAGGTGGTCTTCTATAATTACGGGAAGCACACTCATTATGCGAATGATTGTTGGGTCGAGAAGAAGGCAATATGATGCTGATGGTGCAGAACAACTCGAATCAAGGAGGTGGCACCGTGTGGTACATTAACACACGGGAAAGTAACTAGATGACTAATCACAAACATTTGTTCGAAGAGATGACCGAGATAGAAGGATCAGTCTCATTCAGGATGCATCAATGTTAAAAGTTCAATGTCGAGGCAAGGTAAAAAATTTATAGAAAAATGGGAAAGTAGGAAACATAGAAAATGTGTACTCAATACTCGAAATGAAGAGCACTATACTGAGTGTAGGCCAACTCATGGAAAGAGGTTACTCGCGTAGGCTTGAGCTCATCTTGGTTTGACAATTTGCAAAACAATCATAGTACTAACATTTGCACAAATTTAGTTTTGATGAGTGCGGGTTAAAACATGTATAATTGACCTATGGAAATGTCACAAATGTGATGTACAAGTCAAGATAAGCACAATGACGCAAGAAACAAGTAAAACAGAGGACAAACGAGCATTGTGTTACAGTAACGCATGAAGATCTCGTCATAATGGTTAGATGGCGCCACAATGGGTTCTCCAATCGTTATAATGGATCCCTAGCAAGAGGACCCATAAGACAAAAGAGTTGGAGCTGAGAAAATCGACTAAGTACTAGAAAAATAGAAGCATGCATTATAGTAAAGCTTTCTAAAATCGTTAAAACGAGCCCTAAGCCGTTATAATGGGTTCTCCATCCGTTAGAATGGATTCCTGCTAAAGAGGGCCTAGAAGTCAGCTGTAGAGAAGATCAATGATATTTTTGGAAACTGCCCAAATCGTTATAACGAGTGTCTCATGCTCTGTAACAAGTTGCATTGATTTGGTAAAGCTTGAAGCACAGTTTGAAGAAATCAAGAGCTGAGAAGTTATGTGCCTATATAAACAGGTCCACTTCTTCCTAAAAGATCAAGAAATTCATTCCCTAAGTTTACAACCACACAAGAGCACTTACAGAGCATAAATGACTTCTGCAACAAACATACAAATAAGAGAGTTTAGGATAGCCATTGTTTAATGATCTAATCATCTAATCGAGCTAGTTTCTTCTGTTGGAATTGAGACATCAGATCCAATAAATAAAGTATGGACTAAGTGTCATATGATTAATATATCTCATACTGTCACCAATATTATAAAGAGTAATATCAGATATGCCATAAAGGCATAATACGTATTTCACTAAGACTTTGCGAACAAATGCATATAGAATTTAAGTAAATTAATTATAATTGTTAATGGACCAATTATGATTAATTAAACTATATATTGGTGTTAATGTAAAATCAGAAATATTGTTTAGGCTAAATCCAACTCAAGTTGGATCAAAGCCCAAGCAAAACAACACAAACGCAAGTCTATTGCGGCAAGAAGAAAATCCTTTGCGGTCGCAATGGAATAGGAAGATTTGACAATAATCTTCTGAATTTTTGAAAGATTTATTATGACCGCAATAGCCTCCATTGTGGATGCAAGAGACTTGGCAGAATTCCTGCCAAGTCTATTGCGGCCGCAATGAGATCCATTGTGCCCGCAAGAGACCTATTCCAAGGCATGTTTTGACTGCCTAGATTTTTCGTTATCTTTCTGATTGGATATTTTAGGTTTTATACCAAATTTCGTAGAATTATTTACAGAACTGAATAAGAGGATTTGGAAAAGATTTGGAGAGAATATAATTTCATATATACTATGAATATTTGATAATTAATTTTGTATCTTTCCAAGATACGTTAACACCTCTATAAATAGTGCTAGGTCTTCATCCATTCTCGGTTATCGACAAGAGCACGTGCTGTGCATAACCTCTTTATTCTTATTCCATTAAAGAATATTACTCCTTAGTTCATTCGTGACTTGGGAGAATAGATGGACACCAGGATTTGCTTGGATAGGCTCGCTAGCGCATCATTTTGAGCTTCTGCACTTTCATCGCCATGGACTCCGTTGAAAGAGAAAGAGTACAAGGGAGATCATAGGGGTGGAAGGTAAGTATCGCTTCTGCTCTCTTTGTATTTCAAACATATAGCACAGAGTTTTAATTGAATTGTTTTAATTACAATGTTTGTCGTAATTTAGGGATTTTGGTTATTGGCTCTTACCCTAAATTCAATTGCACCAAATTAGAACCAACATCTTGTACTTCCTTGTCTATTGTGTAGTCAATACAAGGCTTTGCTTGATCCGGGTTATGTTGTTAAGCGGATCATTCTTTGCCCTGATTTGTGTTGCAATCGGAATATTTTTGTTATACCTTACAAGCTTCATGTTGCCCGTTGAAATTGTCTTGGAGCCTTTTGGATAGGCTCTCTTTTTTTAAAATACTTTTTGGTTATAGTGTTAGTTCAATCTCGGTGTGGAATCGATAACCTGTGGAGTAAGCCTTGAGTAGCCGAACCATAATATATCGTGTGTTCTTTATTTTCTTGCTCTCACTCTTACTTTCTCTATATTTCTTGTGAAATCTTGTGTACCAATTGAATTGCATCAAAACTTGTAAAATTGCCAGGAGATTAAGATATTGATTATCTTGTACACACGCTTTTGCATAATTGTCACCTAGTGCATATAGTCTAACAACTCATTATTCATGAAAAATAGAACCTTACAACTGAGAGATAAATCTAGTAAGGATGTAGCTCGGGTAGAAATAGACCAGAACATATTGTTTAAACTGAACTTGAGGAATATTGAAGAAAAATGCCTGAAAATCAGTCGGTATGATGAGGTTTAGATGTGGCATCTGAGTTCGGCCATTTGGGACATACCAGACTCAGTGAACTGGTAAAGAAGAACTCGGTATAGGGAATACTGAACATTCAGTTTGAGAAGAAATTCTATGAGGGGTGAATATTCGAGAAACAAGCGAGAAACTTGTTCGGCAAGGAACAATACTAAGTGAAGATGATACTCGACTTGATACACACCAACATATGCAGGCCATTCACACCAGGTTCGTTCAATGGTAAGAAATACTTTATCACTTTCATTGACAATCAGACATGGGTGACGAGTATTTGTCGAACATATTCAAGGGTTACAGCGAGTATGGAATCCAAAGATATTTGACGACCCCTTACACTTCACAGTAGAACGGAGTAGCCGAGAGGAAGAACAAAATAATTATGGACATGGTTCGTTCGATGTTGAAAATGAAGAACATGCCGAAGGAGTTTTGGACAACATCAGTTCAATATGTCGTTTACACTCAAAACAGGTGTCCACACAATACACTCGGAACAAAACAATGCGAAAAAGTGGAGCGGCTACAAGCTGAATGTCAGTCACATGAGAGTGTTTGGGAGCGTGGCATACACACATGTGCCAGACCCGAAGAGAACAAAACTTGCAGACAAGAGCAATAAGCTCATTTTCATTGGCTATGATGAGAGGTCAAAAGCCTGCAAACTATATGACCCGATCGAAAAGAAGCTCGTGGTAAGTCGGGATGTCGAGATCAACGAAGATGTTGGATAGAACTAGAAAAACCAAAGAGAAGAAGAGTTAACCTAGGAGAAATTGAAATTTCACCTCGGGTTGACGAAGCATCAAGCTCGAGAAGTTCAGATGATGAAAGAGATTCTGATACCTCAAACGAGAACATGCCAAGAAACCCAAGATACCGAAGTCTTCAAGAATTATATGAATTTGTTGGCACCTAAAAATGTACCAATTATTAGCCTACAAATAAGAAGAAAATAAAGCAAGCATCAAAGGCATGATTTAAGCATATAAGGGCATCAAATAAAGGCTAATTCAATTTTGGAAGAAACTAAGGTCTTATCTAAAAAATGGTCAAAACCTCACCAAAATTCAAGACAAGGCAAATGGAGGCTCAAAAATATTTTTTAAGGATTTTATGAAGTGCTAATGTGATCGAAAAGGATATTTGAAACATAATAATAGGCAAACCATATGAATGACATATTATTAAATAATCACATATAACATTTTAGATTTAATAAAGAATCAAAAGCTCTAGAAATTTGGTCAAACTATATACAAATAAATTATAAAGAAAATTTGTTAATTTTTTAGCTTTATTTCAGTTCAAAATTCAATTATTTGAACCTCCAAACAATTCAAATGAATGAATTAAGTTCGAATTTTCAAGTATTAAACAACATATGGGTGCAATTTGGACCTTTATATCAATTCCATACTTTTATTGGGCTTCGAATAAACTGGGCTCACATAGACACAACACAAATTAAAAACCTTGTTAGCCTCTTGGCTCATGCATATCAAGTCTACACAAAACCATAGCCGAAATGTCGCTGTGAATGTGTCCTATTAAACCTTGCATATGGGTCCCATGTTGTCAGCATCTCAATCAAACGTTGCACGAAGCCTTAACCCCCCCTTGTTAGTGACACATCGTACCTTAAACCCTCCTGCCCAAGATCTAAATCCGTTGACCAAACTAGAATTAAGGAAAAGAGGAGAGATAATAAGAACTCAACCTATCAAGTAGTGCTACATGTTCTCTGTTGAAATTGAGACATCAAATCTAGTAAATAAAGTTTAGAATATGTGTTATATGATTAATATGTCACATATTGTCACTAATATTACGACAAGTAATATGAGATATGTCATAAATGTGAATAATCTATACAAGGTCATAATACATATTTCGCTAAGATCTTGGGTACGAATACATATGGAATTTAATGTGAATTAATTATAATTATTGATGGATCGATTATGATTAATTAAACTAATACTAGTGTAAAGGTAAAGTTAGAAATATTGTTTGGGTTAAAACGAATTGATTTGGATCCAAACCCAAGCAAAATAGAAAAATCTGCAAATGTCTTGCAATCGCAAGGATCCCCTTTACGGCCGAAAAGAATCAGAGGAGACTTGGAATGAATCTGCTGAAAATTCAACAGTACAATTGTGGCTGCAATAGCCCATCTTTGGGGCTGCAAGGCACTTGGCAAATTTCCTACCAAGTTTGGATCCAAGTCAATTGCGGTCATAACATGATTTATTGCGGCTGCAAGAGACCTGCGCAAAGGCAGGAAATCTTGCCTTATTTTGCAAATATCTTTCTAACTTGTGTTCCAAACAATACCAAATTTTGAGCACGTATTTACAACAGTAAATATGATGATTTGAAAAAGAATTGGAGAGAATATATTATCAAATATTTGATATTAGTTACAGTATCTTTCCAAGATACGTTTTCTCTAGTATAAAAGGCGCTGGTCTCCAAGCAATACCTTATCATATTTTAGGCACATGTATTATGAATTAGCCTCCATTTTCTCTTCCATTATAGAAAACTACTTCTCGGTTCATTCGTGACGTTGAAGAAAAGATTGGCATCGAAAATTGCTTGGAAAGACCTACTAGCGTACCATGGTGCTCCTCAACCATCTCCAACGACTCGTTAATCAAGAGAAGAGTACAAGGGAGAATGTAGGGCTATAAAGTAAGTAATTCTTTCGCTCTATTTATTTTTGTCTTAAATAATTACACAGAGTTCAAATTTGAATTGCAAATGTGTATATTATAATTTTGGTATTATGGCTCAACATTAATTGTTGAATTGCACCAACAAGTGGTACCAGAGCCACCTCTGTTGTATTATTTAGGATATTTTCTGGAAATATATCGATTTTTAATTGTTTGCAAATAGTTTTTTACTTTCTAGTAACTATCATTTAATTATTTTAAATATTCTTGAATTAAAATTTTGAATTTTGTCAAATTTCTCGCCTTTTATGCGATTTAAAATTGATATTATTAATGCAACAATTTAGGAATTAATTTCGAAACAAAGAATTTCCAGATAGAACCAAAATTGAACTAACAGACAAGTCAATTGCGGCCACAAGGCTGAATTTTACTGCCACAATTGTGTACAAATTTCTTTCTGTTTTTTGGGAGCAATTAAATTTGAACTGACAGGTTGTGTTTTGCAGTCGTAATGCACATCAATTGCGACCACAAGACACTTAAAATTTTCTATTTTGCAGGTGCAATAAAAATTGAACTGACAGGTACATATTACAGCCACAAAGGTTGTTTCTTACGCTCGCAAGATAACAAAATTTTACAGAAAAGTTGGCACAAAAAATTTGAACTGGCAGGGAATCATCTTACAACCGCAAGACATGCTAATTGTGCCAGTTTTTTTCTAGAATTTCCAGATTTGGATATTTTTAGTCGTTCCTTTGTAAATAAAATAAAAAATCAGTGCCAAATCTGGATTTTAGGAGTAGCTATGTTTAATTATAATTTAAGATATATATATAATTATAATTAATATAGTTACTAAGTAATATTATAATTATCTTAATTGAATATAAAATTTAGCTATTATCAATAATTAGTATTTAAGCTAATAAAAGAAAAGATAAAAGTACTAAATTTTAAAAGGATTTTCAATTAAGATTAAATATAGTATAATATATAGTTAGTAATTTTTCTAAATGTTTTAGTAAATACTAAATAAAATTTATATGTATATTTACTATTGAAAATTAGTTTTCTACTAATTAAACTCTCTATTAGTTACTATATATATACATAAAGTCTATATTTCATGAAAGATATATATTTATTTAACTATTAAAAGTTACTTTGTTCTATTTAAAGTTGCTATTAGTAAATAAATATATATTTAGGATGAGTTGTTTCCTTTTAGAATACGTTCTAGTATGGACTTTTACATGATTTCAAAATCTATTTAAAGGCAATTATGAATAAATGCCTCATTTTGCTAAACAATATTGTTCGCAAACGAACATTATTGCTAAAGTATAAGCAAAATGACCCATGAAAAGTTTTAAGTTGACGTACCAACGATAAATTATAAATTTCTCTCGAATGAGGATTAATTTTAAAGAAGTTGTTGTGTACATAAAGTATGGTGTACAAAGTAAAATGATGAGATACTATGTGCTAATGATGTCTAAGAAAAGCATTTGGTGCTTGGTGCATCTTGGTTTGTATGTGACCCACCTCTCCCACTTGACTGACCTGGTCATTAGTACATGGATATGTCAATCTGACCCAAAGGCAAAGCGACACAAAAAGACTCATTTGATAGTACTTTGTGCATAACACCAAAATACCTAAGAGTATTGATTGCATTCAAAGATGCGTCATGCTAGCTAGTATTGTTGGTTTTATATGAAAGTAATGGAGAACATTAGAGTTCCTTGTCAAGACCTTTGAATAGACTTTAAAATTATGATTAAGACGTGACACATATACTGATAAATCTCTTGTTCAAAATATTCAGACAATCTGTCACATACTTGAAAGAATGTGTAAATTGCATAAAAGGAAAACAAAGTAATAAACACAAGTATGATGCCAAAAGATGTAATGATGTCTTGGCATTTATACATACCGATATTTGTAGTCCTTTTCCAAATGCCACTAGAAATGATCACACGTATTTTATCACATTCATAGATGATCATTCAAGATATTGTTATATCTACTTGATTAAAGAAAATGCTGAAGCATTAGACATGTTTGAAAGTTTTAAAGCGGAGGTTGAGTTATAACTTAACAAACACATAAAGGCTGTCAGATCTGATCGTGGTAGTGAATACTACTGCAGATATGGCAGGTCAAGAGAACCACGTCCATGACCTTTCACAAAATACCTAGAAGAATGCGGTATTGTGTCACAATATACATTGCCAGACTCACGTGCAATGAACAATGTTTAATAAATCTTATCATTCATAACATAATTACTTTATTTGTACTTATTGAATAATTGTGTTTAGCACTATTTTTATTACTTAGATATTATTTTTAATTGCTAATATATTATATGTTGTTATTATTTAAGTATCGAGAAATTGATTAATATATAAATTATATTATTTTTTAATTACTTATATTTTTTATTAATTAAATTCTTTTATTAATTACAATTGCCCTCACTTGGCTAATTATTAATTCGTTTGATCAGTCCTATTCAAAATTAATTCTCCTAACTAATTTTCTGAATATAACTATTCTTATAATATTGTGTATATAGGTGATAATATATATAACAAAATAGATAAGAAAATAAAGAAATAAAAATAAACTCAAGAAACTCAAATAAAAATATGTTGGTCACTTTAAATTTATTTGTTTAATGTTTGTTGGGCTTAGAGATTCCAAGACTTACTTGTCACGTATATGTTCTTGTAGTATCTATTCGATTGCTCGAAATACTAATCTCCATCATCGCTCATTTTAGGTCCAAGAAGGTACCTAAATGTTGCCATTTTGCCCCCACTTGGTTTTAATTCGATTTTTGGGTCAATTTTAATTTCGGGTCTATTTATAATTATTGGGTCGGACCTTCTTTATTTTATTATTGTCCAACTTAGCCCACGGGTCAAAGGTCCAAACCGAACAATTATAATTTATATTTTTATTTAGTCCAACTTAGGCCCAATAGGCCAATTAAATCCATCAAGGCCCAATGACCAATTGTTAAGTTAATCTAAGTCCAATAAAGGTTCAATGGGCCAATTTATTTGAAATTAATTAAATGGGTCCAGAAAAGTCTAAATAGGCCCAATCGAACCTTACTTGAGCCCATGCATCACTCTGAGCCCAATTTCCCACGCACAATAGGTGCTGGTAGGGTACCAGTAACCAGACACTACCAATAGATCAGGAACTCAAGTCGAATGTCAGAAAATAAACAGGGTCCAATAAGCATTGGTTTAGGTCGGTATCAGAAAGAACAACTAAACAAATCAGCATCAATTCAATGAATTTTTAAATAATCAATACTGCATTACTAGTATAGACCTAGGTAAGGTTATTCCAACTGAATCACTAAGGTAGTGGCTCGATGGCCACTACCATCACAGACCCAACAATACCAAGCAACAAAGCAATCACACAAAAAGAAAACATCCAACAAAATAGGGAAATAGCAACAAATTAAATGGGCGTTTTTTACCAGTAAAAGAAAACGAGGCAGGGATCTAGAAAAGGGAGAGTTCGAGGCAAGGCTTGCACCTCCCACCAGCTCCACCTGCACCTCATTGCTCTTGTTCACCTATGCTTTCAAATCATGGGGCAATCGAGATTCGAGTTGATAACAAGTCAGCAATCGAGTTAGCCAAGAATCTAGTGCATCACGAGAGGAGAATGTTGGCTTGAACTCATCTTGGTTTGACAATTTGCAAAACAATCAGTACTAACCTTTGCACAAGTTCAGTTTTGTTGAAGTGCGGGTTAAAATATGTATATTTGATCATGACAAAGGTCATAAACATGATGTACAAGTCAAGATGAGCAGCATGGCGCAAGAAGCAAGCAATTCTATACTTGACAGAGCCATGTGTTATTGTAACGCACAAAGACCTCGTCATAATGGGTTGCAACCCATCATAACGGATGGTCAAAGCGTCAAAATGGGTTCCTGACAAGGAGGTCCCACAAGACAGGAGATTTGGAGCTGAAAAAATCAACTAAGTACCAAAAAGACAAAGACATGCGTTACTGTAACACATCCCAAACCAGTCATAATGGGTTTCCAACCGTTATAACGAGTTCCTCTTATGTTATAACGAATTCCTGAATAAGAAGGCCCAGAAGTCAGCTACAGAGAAGATCAAGGACAAATCTGGAAATTTCCCAACCCGTTATAACGAATTTTATAATGGATTGACTCAACCATGTAACACAAGATGCTCTAATTCAAGATTTCAAGATTCAAGAAGTGATGTGTCTATATAAAGTTGACTACTTCGTTTCAGAAGACTAATAAAGTCATCCCCCAAGTTTACAAGTATTCAAAGAGTACCAGGAAGAGCAGAAAAGTATTTTCCAATAAGCATCCAAACAAGAAAGTTTAGGATAGTTATTGTTAATCATCTAATTGTCTATTCGAGTTAGTTTGTTCTACTTGTTTGTTTGATAGGTGTTGTGTTGTCAAGTAGATCATTCCTTGCTTCGGTTTGCGTTGTCAACCGAGGCCTTTTTTGTTATACCTTGCAAGCTTGGTGTTATCCTTTGCAAGGGTCTTGAAACTTTTTGGATAGGCTCTTTTTTTGTAAAAAAAATTGTGATTTGTTTCGGTCCCGGTGTGTTGATCCTGGAGTCACGTGGATGTAGACCTTGTTTTGTAGGTCGAACCACGTTAAATTATGTGTCTTTGCTCTCTTGCTCTTGTTCTTACTATATTTACATTGCTTATCTTATGAACTAATTGAATTGTTCCAAAACTTGTGAAATTGTTAGGTGATTAAGATCTTGATAATTCTTGAATACGCTTCCGCACTTAGTTGTCATACTAGGCCGCATAACCATTGTCCCAAATATTAACAGAGAAAACACATTGATGTCAGGTTCCTTTTGATAAGGGAACACATCAAGGAGCAAGATGTTCGAGTGGTTCATGTGCAAAGCAATGACCAAGCAACAGATATTTTCACGAAGGCGTTACCGAAGCCACTATTCAAGAACTATAAGAAGATGCTCGAGTTGAAGGATATTCGAGACTTGAGATTAAGAGATGATGTTAAAAATAGTAATATCGAAATCTCGAACCTCAAATAGAGGACCAAGAACCAGAGGAACTCGGGAACAAGCAAGAGTTCGGAAGGAGCAACCGAGGATAATCTCGATGTAAAGAAACCGAAGAAAAGGATTGTCGCGAGAAGGAACTCATGAAGAGTACCCAAGCAAGAAGAGCTCGAGATGTCGAATCGAAGACATGCTGGCTCAAGCTGAAGTCTGAACGATCGGACACAAAATCTCGAAAATTAAGAAGATTTGAATTGAAGCAATTAATAGACAACTAGACTGCAATTAAGATTTAAATTAGTAGCTAATTAAATGAGTTAGGTGAACTGATACATTGAATGCACATCCTAATATAAATAGATGTTATGCATTTTTTTTAGTTGATGAAATGATGAGATTTGGAGAATCAAAATATTTGTAAGCTGTAAAATTATTTCTATGCTTAATATAATTTTTGCTTAGTTGATTACTCATCTCTTCATGATTCAAATTCGTTTACTGTTGGAAATTTAGCCACCAAAATAAAATAAGTTGTGAGAGGAGTGAACTCCACTTGTGACCGAGAAGACAAATTTGAACTATGTACAAAGCATTCGTTCCAACAATCTTAAGATAACCCTGTTTACAGACCAGAACTCAACCTACCACAAGGCAAACTAATTAATTTAGCATTTTTTCTTTGAGATAAAACTCAATAGGATAACTACAGAAATTGTTAGCAAATCAAGTTATTTCCAAAAGAACATTACAAGCACAATAGGATTATAAGAGTGAGCATATGTAGCACAAACAAACAAGCACTCATTTACGGCCGAGTATGTTTATAAATCTCTTCAATGTGTCTCAAAAACTAGCAGAGGCAGAATTTCGGCCCAAGATTAATAAAGCCTGATAAAGAAAAGAAAGTAATAATGTTTCCGGCCCGGTTAAGACTAGAGATCACACTTTAACCAAACAATACTCTGGGCTTAGTTTTAAGTGTTTTAAAGCTAATATGCTCAACTACGAAAAAACAATCTCATGTCCAGAATACTGATACAGGGGTTCTCATATGAAATATTTACACTTCATTTGCTTTCCAAATATTGATATCGACTACCGACATCGATGTTATTATGTACATTTAGTTATGTTATTATGCACATTAGTTGAGTTATTATGCACATTATTTTTTGTACTGAAATCGGTATGTATGTTATTTTTTGTATTGAAATAGATATACATGTTATTTCGGTATCCTTAATCTCGTACCCCACACTTTTACTCCGCATAAGACAAAAATGTTTCTAATTTTGATTTTCAAATCTAACCTCCCGTCTCTCACTCTCCTTCCTCTTTTGTCTTACTCTTTTTTTGAACTTATTTATTTCTCTTCCAACTGCATATTTCTTCTTCCTTTTTCTTTCTTTCTTTGTCGATGAAAACATTAAATAACATCATTGAATCAATGTTTCGCATCGATGAGTTGATGAAAAACATCGATGAAATGTTATTTCGCATCGCTAAAATGATGAAAATCATTGACGAATGTCAGATTTGCATCGATGAATCGATGAAAATAAAAAAGAATCAATGAAAATATTGAAAAACAGGGATGAATCAATGAAGATAAAAAAGAATCAATTAAAACATTGAAAAACATCAATGAATCGATGAAACATTGAAAAATGAATTGATGAAAGAAAAACAGAGGAGTATGCACACCATAGCCTAGTACGAGAAGTGTTTCTTCTTCGAGTACTTCATTTAAGAGTGGTTACCTTTCACTAAAACACCTGGCAGAAGCATAAAATACCACTCTAAGTGATTCATGTTCGAGTACTTCATTTATGAGTGGTAATCTTCCAAGAAAACATCACAAAGAATCCTACCATATTATGAGAAGCGTTTCTCATCCGAGACTTCATTTATGGTGGGTAAACTGTCATGAAAACAATACTAAGCAACATAACCAACTACGGGAAGTTTTTCTTCTCCGAGTACTATGTTTATGGATTGTAGCCTTTCAAGAAAACTTCACTAAAATACCAGGGAGAAGTATAGAATACCTCTCTAAAATACCAGGGAGAACATAATTTATGGGTGGTAACCATTCAGAAATACACCACAAAGCATCTTATCCTATTAAGCGAAGTATTTCTGATCCCAGTACTGCATCTTTACCTTTCACTAAAATACCAGAGATAAGTATAGAATACTACTCTAAGTGATTCATGTCCATGTACTTCATTTATGGGTGTAATTATTCAAGAAAACACCATAAAGAATCGTATCCTACTACGAGAAGCATTTCTGAAATGAGACTTCGTTTATGGTTGGTAAACTTTCAAGAAAAAACTACTAAGCATCATAACATACTACGGGAAGTTTTTCTTCTCCGAGTAATATGGTTGGTAAACGTCACAGAGAATCATAACCTACTACGAGAAGTTTTTCTTCATCGAGTACTTCATTTAATGATGCTTAAATTTCACTAAAATACCAGAGAGAAGCATAGAATGACATTCTAAGTGCTTCATGTATGAGTACTTCTTTTATGGGTGGTAATCATTCAAGAAAACACCACAAAGAATAGCATCATACTACGCGAAGTATTTCTGATTCGAGTACCGCATTTATGGCTGGTAACCTTACCATAAAACTCCACAAAGAATCAGACCCTAGAACGAGAAGTATTTCTTCTTCGAGTACTTCATTTAAGGGGGGTTACCATACTCTAACTAATTCATGTACGAGTACTTCGTTTATGGGTGGTAATCATTCAAGAAAACACCACAAAGAATCCTATCCCACTACGATAAGCGTTCGGATCCGAGAATTCATTTATGATTGGTAAACTTTCAAGAAAACACCACAAAGCATCATAACCTACTACGGGAAGTGTTTCTTCTCCGGGTACTTCGTTTAAGGGTGGTAACATTTCAGTAAAACACCAGGAAGAAGCATAGAATACCACTCTGAGTGCTTCATGTCTGAGTACTTCATTTATGGGTGGTAACAATTCCAAAAAACACCACAAAGCATCTTATCCCACTACGTTAATATTTCTGGTTGGAGTACATTAGTTATGGGTGGTAATCATTCAAGAATACACCACAAAGCATCTTATCGTTCTATGCAAAGTGTTTTTGGTCCGAGTACTATATTTATGGGTGATAACCTTTGAATAAAACTTCACAAAGCATCATAGCCTAGTACGAGCAGTGTTTCTTCTTTGAGTACTTAATTTAAGGGTGCTTACATTTCACTAAAACACTCGAAGTGTTTCTGGTCCGAGTACTGCATTTATGTGTGACAACCTTTGAATAAAACTTCACAAAGCATCATAGCCTAGTATGAGCAATGTTTCTTCTTTGAGTACTTAATTTATGGCTGCTTACCTTTCACTAAAACACCAAGGAGAAGAATAGAATGACACTCTAAGTGCTTCATGTCTGAGTACTTCGTTCATGGGTGGTAATCATTCAAGAAAACACCACAAAGAATCATATTCTACTACAAGAAGCATTTCTGATTCGAGACTTCGTTTATGGATGGAAAACTTTCAGAAAAACACCACAAAGCCTCATAACTACTACAAAAAATGTTTCTTCTCCGAGTACTTCATTCAAAGGTGGTTACCTTTCACTACAATACTAGGCAAAAGCACAGAATACAACTCTAAGTGATTCATGTCCAAGTACTTCGTTTATGAGAGGTTATCTTTCCATAAAACACCACAAAAGAATCCTATCCTTCAACGAGAAGCATTTCTGATTCGGAACATAATTTATGGTTAGTAAACTTTCAAGAAAACACCAAAAAAAATTCTATCCCTCTACGAGAAGCGTTTTTGAACCGAGAATTCATTTATGGTTGGTAAACTTTCAAGAAAACACCACAAAGCATCATAATCTACTACAGAAAGTGTTTCTTCTCTGATTACTTCGTTTAAGGGTGGTAACATTTCAGTAAAACACCAGGGAGAAGCATAGAATACCATTTTGAGTGCTTCATGTCTAAATAATTCATTTATTGGTGGTAACCATTCAAGAAAACACCACAAAACATCTTATCCTACTACGTGAAGTGATGCTGGTCGAAGTACATCATTTATGGGTGGTAACCATTCAAGAATACACCACAAAGAATATTATCCTACTAAGCGAAGTGTTTCTGATCCGAGTACTGTATTTTTGGGTGGTAACCTTTGAATAAAACTCAACAAAGCAGCATAGCCTAGTACGGGAACTGAATCTTCTTTGAGTACTTCATTTAAGGGGGGTTACTTTTAACTAATACACCAGGGACAAGTATAGAATACCACTCTAAGTGATTCATGTCTGAGTACTTCGTTTATGGGTGGTAATCATTCAAGAAATCACCACAAATAATCATATCCTACTACGAGAAGCATTTTTGATCCGAGAATTCATTTATGGTTGGTAAACTTTCAAGAAAACACCACAAAGCATCATAACCTACTACGTGAAGTGTTTCTTCTCCATGTGCTACGTTTAAGGGTGGTAACATTTCAATAAAACACAAGGAAGAAGCATAGAATACCACTATGAGTGCTTCATGTCTGAGTACTTCATTTATGGGTGGTAACCATCCAAAAAAACACCACAAAGCATCTTATCCCACTACGTTAACGTTTCTGGTCGAAGTACATCAGTTATCGGTGGTAACATTTCAGTAAAACACCATGTATGAGGGTAGAATACAACTCTGGGTGCTTCAAGTCTGAGTACTTCATTTATGGGTTGTAACCATTCAAGAAAACTCCACAAAGCATCTTATCTTACTACGTGAAGTGTTTCTGGTCGGAGTACATCATTTATTGGTGGTAATCATTCAAGAATACACACCAGTTTGAAGTATAGAATACCACTCTAAGTGATTCATGTCCGAGTACTTCGTTTATGGGTGGTAATCATTCAAGAAAACACCACAAAAAATCATATCCTACTACGAGAAACATTTGTGATCCGAGACTTCATTTATGGGTGGTGAACTTTCAGGAAAACACCATAAAACAACATAACCTACGACTTGAAGTGTTTCTTCTCCGAGTACTAGGTATAAGAGTGGTAACATTTCAGTAAAACACCATGGAGAAGCATAGAATACCACTCTGAGTGCTTCATGTCTGAATAATTCATTTATTGGTGGTAACCATTCAAGAAAACACCACAAAACATCTTATCCTACTACGTGAAGTGATGCTGGTCGGAGTACATGATTTATGGGTGGTAACCATTCAAGAATACACCACAAAGCATCTTGTACTACTTAGTGAAGTGTTTCTGATCGAAACTGCATTTATGGTTGGTAACCTTTCAACAAAATTCCACAAAGCGTCATAGCCTGATACGAGATGTGTTTCTTATTCGAGTACTTCATTTAAGGGTGGTTACCTTTCACAAAAACACCCTGCAGAAGCATTGAATACAACTCTAAGTGATTCATGTCTTAGTACTTTTTTTATGGGTGGTAATCATTCAAGAAAATGCCACAAATAATCCTATCCCACCACGAGAAGCGTAAACTTTCGAGAAAACACCACAAAGCATCATAACCTACTACGTGAAGTTTTTCTTCCCCGAGTATTTTGTTTAAGGGTGGTAACATTTCAATAAAACACAAGAAAGAAGCAAAGAATACCACTCTGAGTGCTTCATGTCTGAGTACTTCATTTATGGATGGAAACCACTAAAAAAAACAGCACAAAGCATCTTATCCCACTACGTTAATGTTTCTGGTCGGAGTACATCCGTTAACGGTGGTATCATTTCAGAAAAACACCATGGAGAAGCGTAGAATACCAATCTGAGTGCTTCATGTCTAAGTACTTCATTTATGGATGGAAACCATTAAAGAAAACACCACAAAACATCTTATACTACTGCGTGAAGTGTTTCTTGTCGGAGTACCTCAATTATTGGTGGTAATTATTCAAGAATACACCACAAAGTATCTTATACTACTTAGCGAAGTGTTTCTTATCCAGTACTGCTATTATGGGTGGTAACCATTCAATAAAACTCCACAACGCATCATAGCCTAGTACGGGAACTGTTTCTTCTTTGATTACTTCATTTAAGGGGGGTTACTTTTAATTAAAACACCAGGGAGAAGTATAGAATACCACTCCAAGTGATTCATGTCCGAGTACTTCGTTTATGGGTGGTAATCATTCAAGAAAACACTACAAAGAATCATATCCTACTACGAGAAGCATTTCTGATCAGAGACTTCATTTATGGGTGGTGAACTTTCAGGAAAACACCACAAAGCATCATAGCCTAGTACGAGAACTGTTTCTTCTTTGAGTACTTCATTTAGGGGGGTTACTTTTAAATAAAACACCAGTGAGAAGTACATAATACCACTCTAAGTGATTCATTTCCGAGTACTTCGTTTATGCGTGGTAATCATTCAATAAAACACCACAAAGCATCATATCTTACTACAAGAAGCGTTTCTGATCCGAGACATCATTTAAGGGTGGTGAACTTTCAGGAAAACACCATAAAACAACATAACCTACCACTTGAAGTGTTTCTTCTCCGAGTACTAGGTATAAGAGTGGTAACATTTCAGTAAAACACCATGGAGAAGCATAGAATACCACTCTGAGTGCTTCAAGTCTGAGTACTTCATTTATGGGTGGTAACCATTCATGAATACAACACAAAGCATCTTATCCTACTACGAGAAGTGTTTCTTGGTCGGAGTACATCTTTTATTGGTGGTAATCATTCAAGAATACACCACAAAGCATCTAGTACTGCTATTTTGTGTGGTAACCTTTCAATAAAATTCCACAAAGCATCATAAACTAGTACGGGAACTGTTTCTTCTTTGAGTACTTCATTTAAGGGGGGTTACTTTTAACTAAAACACCAGGGATAAGTATAGAATACCACTCTAAGTGATTCATGTTTTAGTACTTCTTTTATGGTGGTAATCATTCAAGAAAACACCACAAAGAATCCTATCCCACTACGAGAAGCGTAAACTTTCAAGATAACACCACAAAGCATCATAACCTACTACGTGAAATGTTTCTTCCTCGAGTACTTCGTTTAAGGGTGGTAACATTTCAATAAAACACAAGAAAGATGCATAGAATACCCCTCTGAGTGCTTCATGTCTGAGTACTTCATTTATGGGTGGTAACCATTCAAAAAAAATACCACAAAGCATCTTATCCCACTACGTTAATGTTTCTGGTCTGAACATCAGTTATCGGTGGTAACATTTCAGTAAAACACCATGGAGATGCGTAGAATACCAATCTGATTGCTTCATGTCTGAGTACTTCATTTATGGATGGTAATCATTAAAGAAAACACCACAAAACATCTTATCCAACTGCGTGAAGTGTTCCTGGTCGGAGTACATCATTTATGGGTGGTAACCATTAAAAAATGCACCACAAAGAATATTATCCTACTAAGCGAAGTGTTTCTAACCCGAGTACTATATTTATGGGTGATAATCTTTCAATAAAACTCCACAAAGCATCATAGCCTAGTACAGAAACTGTTTCTTCTTTGAGTACTTCATTTAAGGGGGTTACTTTTAACTAAAACACCAGGCAGAAGCATAGAATACCACTCTAAGTGATTCATGTCCGAGTACTTGGTTTATGGGTGGTAATCATTCAAGAAAACACACAAAAAATCATATCGTACTACGAGAAGCGTTTCTGATCCGAGAGTTCATTTATGGGTGTTGAACTTTCAGGAAAACACCACAATGCAACATGACCTACCACTTAAAGTGTTTCTTCTCTGATTACTACGTTTAAGGGTGGGAACATTTTAGTAAAACACCATGGAGAAGCATAGAATACCACTCTGAGTATTTCATGCCTGAGTACTTCATTTATGGGTGGTTACCATTCAAGAAAACAACACAAAACATCTTATCCTACTACAAGAAGTGTTTCTGGTCGGAGTACAACATTTATTGGTGGTAACCATTCCAGAATACACCCCAAAGCATCTTGGACTACATAGCGAAGTGTTTCTGATCGAGTACTGCATTTATGGCTGGTAACCTTTCAATAAAATTTCACAAAGCATCATAGCCTGATACGAGAAGTGTTTCTTATTCGAGTACTTCATTTAAGGGTGGTTACCTTTCACTAAAACACCATGCAGATGCAGAGAATACCACCCTAAGCTTTTCATGTCCGACTACTTCGTTTATGGGTGGTAATCATTCAAGAAAACACCACAAAGAATCTTATCCCACTACGAGAAGCGTTTCAAATTCGAGAATTCATTTATGGTTGGTAAACTTTCAAGAAAACACCACAAAGCATCATAACCTACTACGGGAAGTGTTTCTTCTCCGAGTACTTCGTTTAAAGGTGGTAACATTTCAGTAAAACACCATGGAGAAGCATAGAATACCACTCTAAGTGATTCATGTCCGAGTACTTCGTTTATGGGTGGTAATCATCCAAGAAGATACCACAAAGAATCCTATCACACTTCGAGAAGCGTTTATGATTCGAGAATTAATTTATGGTTGGTAAACTTTCAAGAAAACACCACAAAGTATCTTAATACTTCTTTTATGGGTGGTAATCATTCAAGAAAACACCACAAATAATCCTATCCCACTACGAGAAGCGTAAACTTTCAAGAAAACACCACAAAGCATCATAACCTACTACGTGAAGTTTTTCTTCCCCGAGTACTTCGTTTAAGGGTGGTAACATTTCAAAAAAACACAAGAAAGAAGCATAGAATACCACTCTGAGTGCTTCATGTCTGAGTACTTCATTTATGGGTGGAAACCACTCAAAAAAACACCACAAAGCATCTTATCCCACTACGTTAATGTTTCTGGTCGGAGTACATCAGTTATCGGTGGTATCATTTCAGTAAAACACCATGGAGAAGCGTAGAATACCAATCTGAGTGCTTCATGTCTGAGTACTTTATTTATGGGTTGTAACCATTCAAGAAAACAAAACAAAGCAGCTTTTCCTACTACGTGAAGTGTTTCTGGTCGGAGAGTACATGATTTATTGGTGGTAATCAATCAAGAATACACCACAAAGCATTTTATATTACTTAGCGAAGTGTTTCTGATCGAGTACTGCATTTATAGGTGGTAATCATTCAATAAAACTCCACCAAGCATCATAGCCAAGAACGGGAACTGTTTCTTCTTTGAGTACTTCATTTAAGGGGGGTTACTTTTCAATAATACACCAGTGAGAAGTATATAATACCACTCTAAGTGATTCATTTCCGAGTACTTCGTTTATGGGTGGTAATCATTCAATAAAACACAACAAAGAATCATATCCTACTACGAGAAGCGTTTCTGATCCGTGACTTCATTTATGGGTGGTGAACTTTCAGGAAAACACCATAAAACAACATAACCTAGCACTTGAAGTGTTTCTTCATGTCTGAGTACTTCATTTATGGGTGGTAACCATTCATGAAAACAACACAAAGCATCTTATCCTACTACGTGAAGTGTTTCTGGTCGGAGTACATCATTTATTGGTGGTAATCATTCAAGAATACACCACAAAGCATCTTGTACTACTTAGCGAAGTGTTTCTGATCGAAACTGCATTTATGGTTGGTAACCTTTCAATAAAATTCCACAAAGCGTCATAGCCTGATACGAGATGTGTTTCTTATTCGAGTACTTCATTTAATGGTGGTTATCTTTCACTAAAACTCCATGCAAAAGCATTGAATACAACTCTAAGTGATTCATGTCTTAGTACTTCTTATATGGGTGGTAATCATTTGAGAAAACACCACAAATAATCCTATCCAACCACGAGAAGCATAAACTTTCGACAAAACACCACAAAGCATCATAACCTACTACGTGAAGTGTTTCTTCCCCGAGTACTTCATTTAAGGGTGGTACCATTTCAATAAAACACAAGAAAGAAGCATAGAATACCACTCTGAGTGCTTAATGTCTGAGTACTTCATTTATAGGTGGTAACCATTAAAAAAACACCACAAAGCATCTTATCCCACTACGTTAATGTTACTGGTCGGAGTACATCAGTTATCGGTTAACATTTCAGTAAAACATCATGGAGATGCGTAGAATACCAATCTGAGTGCTTCATGTCTGAGTACTTCAATTATGGATGGTAACCATTAAAGAAAACACCACAAAACATCTTATACTACTGCGTGAAGTGTTTCTTGTCGGAGTACATCATTTATTGGTGGTAATAATTCAAGAATACACCACAAAGCATCTTATACTACTTAGCGAAGTGTTTCTTATCGAGTACTGCTATTATGGGTGGTAACCTTTCAATAAAACTCCACAAAGCATCATAACCTAGTACGGGAACTGTTTCTTCTCCGAGTACTACATTTAAGGGCGGTAACATTTCAGTAAAACACCATGGAGAAGCGTAGAAAACCACTCTGAGTGCTTCATGTCTGAGTACTTCATTTATGGGTGGTAACCATTCAAGAAAACACCACAAAGCATCTTATCCTAATACGTGAAGTGTTTCTGGTCGGAGTACATCATGTATTGGTGGTAATCATTCAAGAATACACCACAAAGCGAAGTGTTTCTGATCGAGTACTGCAGTTATGGTTGGTAACCTTTCAATAAAATTTCATAAAGCATCATAGCCTGATACGAGAAGTGTTTTTTGTTCGAGTACGTCATTTAAGGGTGGTTACCTTTCACTAAAATAACATGCAGAAGCATAGAATACCACTTTAAGTGATTCATGTCCGAGTACTTCGTTTATGGGTGGTAATCATTTAGGAAAACACCACAAAGAATCCTATCCCATTAGTAGAAGTATTTCTTATCCGAGAATTCATTTATGATTGGTAAACGTTCAAGAAAACACCACAAAGCATCATAACCTACTACGAGAAGTGTTTCTTCTCCGAGTACTTCGTTTAAGGGTGGTAACATTTCAGTAAAATACCAGGAAGACGCATAGAATGACTGGTAACCTACTACATTTCTGGTCGAGTACTGCATTTATCACCGGTAACGTTTCAAGAAAACACCACAAAGCATCATAACCTACTACGGGAAGTGTGTCTTCTCCGAGCAGTGTGTCTTCTTTGAGTACGAAATTTAAGGGTGCGTACCTTCACTAAAATGCCAGGGAGAAGAATATAATGACACTCTAAGTGCTTCATGTCTGAGTACTTCGTTTATGAGAGGTAATCATTCAATAAAATACCACAAAAGAATCATACCCTACAACGTGAAGCATTTCTGATTCGAGACTAGATTTATGGTTGGTAAACATTCAAGAAAACACTACTAAGAATCATAGTCTAGTACGAGAAGTGTTTCTTCTTCGAATACTTCATTTAAGTGTGGTTACCTTTCACTAAAACACCAGGCAGAAGCATAGAATACCACTCTAAGTGATTCATGTCTGAGTACTTCGTTTATGGGTGGTAATCAATCAAGAAAACACCACAAAGAATCCTATCCCACTACGAGAAGCATTTCTGATCCGAGAATTCATTTATGGTTGGTAAAATTTCAAAAAAACACCACAAAGCATCATAACCTTCTACGGAAAGTTTTTCTTCTCCGAGTACTTCGTTTAAGGGTGCTAACAATTCAGTAAAACACAAGGGAGAAGCATAGAATACCACTATGAGTGCTTCATGTCTGAGTAATTCATTTATGGGTGGTAACCATTAAAGAAAACACCACAAAACATCTTATCCAACTGCGTGAAGTGTTCCTGGTCGGAGTACATCATTTATGGGTGGTAACCATTAAAAAATACACCACAAAGAATATTATCCTACTAAGCGAAGTGTTTCTAACCCGAGTACTGTATTTATGGGTGATAATCTTTCAATAAAACTCCACAAAGCATCATAGCCTAGTACGGGAACTGTTTCTTCTTTGAGTACTTCATTTAAGGGGGTTACTTTTAACTAAAACACCAAGCAGAAGCATAGAATACCACTCTAAGTGATTCATGTCCGAGTACTTCGTTTATGGGTGGTAATCATTCAAGAAAACACAAAAAAAAATCATATCGCACTACGAGAAGCGTTTCTGATCCGAGAGTTCATTTATGGGTGTTGAACTTTCAGGAAAACACCACAATGCAACATAACCTACCACTTGAAGTGTTTCTTCTCTGTGTACTACGTTTAAGGGTGGGAACATTTTAGTAAAACACCATGGAAAAGCATAGAATACCACTCTGAGTGCTTCATGTCTGAGTACTTCATTTATGGGTGGTAACCATTCAAGAAAACACCACAAAGCATCTTATCCTACTACAAGAAGTGTTTCTGGTCGGAGTACAACATTTAATGGTGGTAACCATTCCAGAATACACCCCAAAGCATCGTGTATTACTTAGCGAAGTGTTTCTGATCGAGTACTGCATTTATGGCTGGTAACCTTTCAATAAAATTTCACAAAGCATCATAGCCTGATACGAGAAGTGTTTCTTATTCGAGTACTTCATTTAAGGGTGATTACCTTTCACTAAAACACCATGCAGAAGCAGAGAATACCATCCTAAGGTTTTCATGTCCGACTACTTCGTTTATGAGTGGTAATCATTCAAGAAAACACCACAAAGAATCCTATCCCACTACGAGAAGCGTTTCAAATTCGAGAATTCATTTATGGTTGGTAAACTTTCAAGAAAACACCACAAAGCATCATAACCTACTACGGGAAGTGTTTCTTCTCCGAGTACTTCATTTAAAGGTGGTAACATTTCAGTAAAACACCATGGAGAAGCATAGAATACCACTCAAGTGATTCATGTCCGAGTACTTCGTTTATGGGTGGTAATCATCCAAGAAAATACCACAAAGAATCCTATCACACGTCGAGAAGCGTTTCTGATTCGAGAATTCATTTATGGTTGGTAAACTTTCAAGAAAACACCACAAAGCATCATAACCTACTACGTGAAGTTTTTCTTCCCCGAGTACTTCGTTTAAGGGTGGTAACATTTCAAAAAAACACAAGAAAGAAGCATAGAATACCCCTCTGAGTGCTTCATGTCTGAGTACTTCATTTATGGGTGGTAACCATTCAAAAAAAATACCACAAAGCATCTTATCCCACTACGTTAATGTTTCTGGTCTGAACATCAGTTATCGGTGGTAACATTTCAGTAAAACACCATGGAGATGCGTAGAATACCAATCTGATTGCTTCATGTCTGAGTACTTCATTTATGGATGGTAATCATTAAAGAAAACACCACAAAACATCTTATCCAACTGCGTGAAGTGTTCCTGGTCGGAGTACATCATTTATGGGTGGTAACCATTAAAAAATGCACCACAAAGAATATTATCCTACTAAGCGAAGTGTTTCTAACCCGAGTACTATATTTATGGGTGATAATCTTTCAATAAAACTCCACAAAGCATCATAGCCTAGTACAGAAACTGTTTCTTCTTTGAGTACTTCATTTAAGGGGGTTACTTTTAACTAAAACACCAGGCAGAAGCATAGAATACCACTCTAAGTGATTCATGTCCGAGTACTTGGTTTATGGGTGGTAATCATTCAAGAAAACACACAAAAAATCATATCGTACTACGAGAAGCGTTTCTGATCCGAGAGTTCATTTATGGGTGTTGAACTTTCAGGAAAACACCACAATGCAACATGACCTACCACTTAAAGTGTTTCTTCTCTGATTACTACGTTTAAGGGTGGGAACATTTTAGTAAAACACCATGGAGAAGCATAGAATACCACTCTGAGTATTTCATGCCTGAGTACTTCATTTATGGGTGGTTACCATTCAAGAAAACAACACAAAACATCTTATCCTACTACAAGAAGTGTTTCTGGTCGGAGTACAACATTTATTGGTGGTAACCATTCCAGAATACACCCCAAAGCATCTTGGACTACATAGCGAAGTGTTTCTGATCGAGTACTGCATTTATGGCTGGTAACCTTTCAATAAAATTTCACAAAGCATCATAGCCTGATACGAGAAGTGTTTCTTATTCGAGTACTTCATTTAAGGGTGGTTACCTTTCACTAAAACACCATGCAGATGCAGAGAATACCACCCTAAGCTTTTCATGTCCGACTACTTCGTTTATGGGTGGTAATCATTCAAGAAAACACCACAAAGAATCTTATCCCACTACGAGAAGCGTTTCAAATTCGAGAATTCATTTATGGTTGGTAAACTTTCAAGAAAACACCACAAAGCATCATAACCTACTACGGGAAGTGTTTCTTCTCCGAGTACTTCGTTTAAAGGTGGTAACATTTCAGTAAAACACCATGGAGAAGCATAGAATACCACTCTAAGTGATTCATGTCCGAGTACTTCGTTTATGGGTGGTAATCATCCAAGAAGATACCACAAAGAATCCTATCACACTTCGAGAAGCGTTTATGATTCGAGAATTAATTTATGGTTGGTAAACTTTCAAGAAAACACCACAAAGTATCTTAATACTTCTTTTATGGGTGGTAATCATTCAAGAAAACACCACAAATAATCCTATCCCACTACGAGAAGCGTAAACTTTCAAGAAAACACCACAAAGCATCATAACCTACTACGTGAAGTTTTTCTTCCCCGAGTACTTCGTTTAAGGGTGGTAACATTTCAAAAAAACACAAGAAAGAAGCATAGAATACCACTCTGAGTGCTTCATGTCTGAGTACTTCATTTATGGGTGGAAACCACTCAAAAAAACACCACAAAGCATCTTATCCCACTACGTTAATGTTTCTGGTCGGAGTACATCAGTTATCGGTGGTATCATTTCAGTAAAACACCATGGAGAAGCGTAGAATACCAATCTGAGTGCTTCATGTCTGAGTACTTTATTTATGGGTTGTAACCATTCAAGAAAACAAAACAAAGCAGCTTTTCCTACTACGTGAAGTGTTTCTGGTCGGAGAGTACATGATTTATTGGTGGTAATCAATCAAGAATACACCACAAAGCATTTTATATTACTTAGCGAAGTGTTTCTGATCGAGTACTGCATTTATAGGTGGTAATCATTCAATAAAACTCCACCAAGCATCATAGCCAAGAACGGGAACTGTTTCTTCTTTGAGTACTTCATTTAAGGGGGGTTACTTTTCAATAATACACCAGTGAGAAGTATATAATACCACTCTAAGTGATTCATTTCCGAGTACTTCGTTTATGGGTGGTAATCATTCAATAAAACACAACAAAGAATCATATCCTACTACGAGAAGCGTTTCTGATCCGTGACTTCATTTATGGGTGGTGAACTTTCAGGAAAACACCATAAAACAACATAACCTAGCACTTGAAGTGTTTCTTCATGTCTGAGTACTTCATTTATGGGTGGTAACCATTCATGAAAACAACACAAAGCATCTTATCCTACTACGTGAAGTGTTTCTGGTCGGAGTACATCATTTATTGGTGGTAATCATTCAAGAATACACCACAAAGCATCTTGTACTACTTAGCGAAGTGTTTCTGATCGAAACTGCATTTATGGTTGGTAACCTTTCAATAAAATTCCACAAAGCGTCATAGCCTGATACGAGATGTGTTTCTTATTCGAGTACTTCATTTAATGGTGGTTATCTTTCACTAAAACTCCATGCAAAAGCATTGAATACAACTCTAAGTGATTCATGTCTTAGTACTTCTTATATGGGTGGTAATCATTTGAGAAAACACCACAAATAATCCTATCCAACCACGAGAAGCATAAACTTTCGACAAAACACCACAAAGCATCATAACCTACTACGTGAAGTGTTTCTTCCCCGAGTACTTCATTTAAGGGTGGTACCATTTCAATAAAACACAAGAAAGAAGCATAGAATACCACTCTGAGTGCTTAATGTCTGAGTACTTCATTTATAGGTGGTAACCATTAAAAAAACACCACAAAGCATCTTATCCCACTACGTTAATGTTACTGGTCGGAGTACATCAGTTATCGGTTAACATTTCAGTAAAACATCATGGAGATGCGTAGAATACCAATCTGAGTGCTTCATGTCTGAGTACTTCAATTATGGATGGTAACCATTAAAGAAAACACCACAAAACATCTTATACTACTGCGTGAAGTGTTTCTTGTCGGAGTACATCATTTATTGGTGGTAATAATTCAAGAATACACCACAAAGCATCTTATACTACTTAGCGAAGTGTTTCTTATCGAGTACTGCTATTATGGGTGGTAACCTTTCAATAAAACTCCACAAAGCATCATAACCTAGTACGGGAACTGTTTCTTCTCCGAGTACTACATTTAAGGGCGGTAACATTTCAGTAAAACACCATGGAGAAGCGTAGAAAACCACTCTGAGTGCTTCATGTCTGAGTACTTCATTTATGGGTGGTAACCATTCAAGAAAACACCACAAAGCATCTTATCCTAATACGTGAAGTGTTTCTGGTCGGAGTACATCATGTATTGGTGGTAATCATTCAAGAATACACCACAAAGCGAAGTGTTTCTGATCGAGTACTGCAGTTATGGTTGGTAACCTTTCAATAAAATTTCATAAAGCATCATAGCCTGATACGAGAAGTGTTTTTTGTTCGAGTACGTCATTTAAGGGTGGTTACCTTTCACTAAAATAACATGCAGAAGCATAGAATACCACTTTAAGTGATTCATGTCCGAGTACTTCGTTTATGGGTGGTAATCATTTAGGAAAACACCACAAAGAATCCTATCCCATTAGTAGAAGTATTTCTTATCCGAGAATTCATTTATGATTGGTAAACGTTCAAGAAAACACCACAAAGCATCATAACCTACTACGAGAAGTGTTTCTTCTCCGAGTACTTCGTTTAAGGGTGGTAACATTTCAGTAAAATACCAGGAAGACGCATAGAATGACTGGTAACCTACTACATTTCTGGTCGAGTACTGCATTTATCACCGGTAACGTTTCAAGAAAACACCACAAAGCATCATAACCTACTACGGGAAGTGTGTCTTCTCCGAGCAGTGTGTCTTCTTTGAGTACGAAATTTAAGGGTGCGTACCTTCACTAAAATGCCAGGGAGAAGAATATAATGACACTCTAAGTGCTTCATGTCTGAGTACTTCGTTTATGAGAGGTAATCATTCAATAAAATACCACAAAAGAATCATACCCTACAACGTGAAGCATTTCTGATTCGAGACTAGATTTATGGTTGGTAAACATTCAAGAAAACACTACTAAGAATCATAGTCTAGTACGAGAAGTGTTTCTTCTTCGAATACTTCATTTAAGTGTGGTTACCTTTCACTAAAACACCAGGCAGAAGCATAGAATACCACTCTAAGTGATTCATGTCTGAGTACTTCGTTTATGGGTGGTAATCAATCAAGAAAACACCACAAAGAATCCTATCCCACTACGAGAAGCATTTCTGATCCGAGAATTCATTTATGGTTGGTAAAATTTCAAAAAAACACCACAAAGCATCATAACCTTCTACGGAAAGTTTTTCTTCTCCGAGTACTTCGTTTAAGGGTGCTAACAATTCAGTAAAACACAAGGGAGAAGCATAGAATACCACTATGAGTGCTTCATGTCTGAGTAATTCATTTATGGGTGGTAACCATTAAAGAAAACACCACAAAACATCTTATCCAACTGCGTGAAGTGTTCCTGGTCGGAGTACATCATTTATGGGTGGTAACCATTAAAAAATACACCACAAAGAATATTATCCTACTAAGCGAAGTGTTTCTAACCCGAGTACTGTATTTATGGGTGATAATCTTTCAATAAAACTCCACAAAGCATCATAGCCTAGTACGGGAACTGTTTCTTCTTTGAGTACTTCATTTAAGGGGGTTACTTTTAACTAAAACACCAAGCAGAAGCATAGAATACCACTCTAAGTGATTCATGTCCGAGTACTTCGTTTATGGGTGGTAATCATTCAAGAAAACACAAAAAAAAATCATATCGCACTACGAGAAGCGTTTCTGATCCGAGAGTTCATTTATGGGTGTTGAACTTTCAGGAAAACACCACAATGCAACATAACCTACCACTTGAAGTGTTTCTTCTCTGTGTACTACGTTTAAGGGTGGGAACATTTTAGTAAAACACCATGGAAAAGCATAGAATACCACTCTGAGTGCTTCATGTCTGAGTACTTCATTTATGGGTGGTAACCATTCAAGAAAACACCACAAAGCATCTTATCCTACTACAAGAAGTGTTTCTGGTCGGAGTACAACATTTAATGGTGGTAACCATTCCAGAATACACCCCAAAGCATCGTGTATTACTTAGCGAAGTGTTTCTGATCGAGTACTGCATTTATGGCTGGTAACCTTTCAATAAAATTTCACAAAGCATCATAGCCTGATACGAGAAGTGTTTCTTATTCGAGTACTTCATTTAAGGGTGATTACCTTTCACTAAAACACCATGCAGAAGCAGAGAATACCATCCTAAGGTTTTCATGTCCGACTACTTCGTTTATGAGTGGTAATCATTCAAGAAAACACCACAAAGAATCCTATCCCACTACGAGAAGCGTTTCAAATTCGAGAATTCATTTATGGTTGGTAAACTTTCAAGAAAACACCACAAAGCATCATAACCTACTACGGGAAGTGTTTCTTCTCCGAGTACTTCATTTAAAGGTGGTAACATTTCAGTAAAACACCATGGAGAAGCATAGAATACCACTCAAGTGATTCATGTCCGAGTACTTCGTTTATGGGTGGTAATCATCCAAGAAAATACCACAAAGAATCCTATCACACGTCGAGAAGCGTTTCTGATTCGAGAATTCATTTATGGTTGGTAAACTTTCAAGAAAACACCACAAAGCATCATAACCTACTACGTGAAGTGTTTTTTCTCTGAGTACTTCGTTTAAGGGTGGTAACATTTCAGTAAAACACCAGGAAGTAGCATATAATGCCACTCTGAGTGTTTCAAGAATACGTCACATTAAGATATTGAAATCATGAATGATGTACCTTATGATTTTGTAAATGGCTCCATCATGTATGCTATGGTTTGTACACATGCTGATGTCGCATTTGCTCTAAGTATGACAAGTCGTCATTGCGCCCATGCAGGTCCTACTCATTAGATTATGGTCAAGAATATCCTTAAGTATCTTAAGAGGACTAAGGATAAGTTTCTTGTGTATGGAGGGAAAAGGGAGCTTGTTGTAGAAGACTACATCGATGCAAGTTTTGTGACCGATTATGATGATAAACGATTACAATCCGAATTTGTATTCATTCTGGATGGAGGTGTTGTTAGTTTGAAAAAGTTTCAAACAACAAAGACTGACTCAATCACCCATTAAAAAATGAAGGATAAAATATTTTGTCATTTGAGACTTCATAGAAAAATATAGAATAAAATTGTTAAAGGTGAATACGGATAATAACACAGCAAATTCACTAACAAAGCCTTTATTGCTAGCTAAGAGCGAAGTCCAGTTTGACTCCATGTGTCTGAGAGAACATGGAGAGTGGATAGATTGAGTAGAAGGCACTCTAGTTTTAAGGTTAATACATAAGAATGTATAAGCTACAACTTTAAGAACAAGTGGGAGATTGTTAGATTTGTGTTCTAAAAGTTATCTTTCGCTTATTACTTTTATGTTATATTTTATGAATTGGATGTTATTCACATCTTGTTCCATGAGTTCTATATTCATATTTTGATGTGTTCAAGAAGATGTACTTGGTCTTGAACCGCAGAACTCTAAATATAATGAATATACAATTCTAAAATGTTTACAGGTCTTGGATATTAGCAAGAACACTAATATACCATATAAGACTGTCGTGTTGAATAAAAGTACGTTGTAGTTTTGTAAACGTTGATAAAAGAGTATCATTTAATAACACGAATTAATGAAATATATCATATATTAAACATACCTAATAGATAAAAGCATTATATGGATTGTGTTTGTGTCATTGATGTTTTTATCGTGTCTTGGATTCTAAGATTGAGAAATGTATCTTTTTCACATGAGGGATGTATAATGTGATTATTATCAAAAGCTACTTACAACAAGTAGTGATAAAAGTAATAGTCCTTTATATATAACTTGTGTGGGAAACTGGTATATGTCAAGAGCATCATTGCCACTCATAATAATGAGAAATGATATTTTGTGGGTCCCTTGGTAATGTAGAGTTATAAATGGATCCAATATAACTGAAGTGCAGTTACAATTTTATAATTTACTTAATGGAAACCAAGAAACAATTATAATACAAAGATGACACAGTTCTACTTTGTATAATAATTATAATATCATAAGGCAAGGAATAGACATAATTAATGTTAATGATAATATTACTAGAAGGATCGTGTCTTGTAAAGATTTACTAAACATCTGTGTTATTTGGGTAACTATAATGTATAGCTAGAATACCGCTTACAGTTTATGGAATAAAATGATTTATCCCATTGCCAACATAACATAGATCCTCAACATAGGTTACACCAACTGAATGAGAAATAAAAATAAATATGTTAATATATTTTTATGTACGAGATTTCATGTTGCATGAAATAAAGGTACATACTGGAATTATTAAAATATTATGTCATGTGATGTGACTTCCTAGCGGAAAAATAAATTTATTGAAGTGTATATTATGAGTATAATATAAGTTTCATTATTATAATAATATGAGAATATTATTTTGAGATATAAATTTATTTAAAGCCCAAAGCCCAATATAATTTATTTAACAAATAAAGAGATAGAGAAGAGATTCATAATTATGGCCTCAAATTCGGGTCAGATTTTAAGGCTCCTTTAAATATGAATTTGAAAGGTCAAATGTTAATCAATTTGGACAAATGACCTATGCAAATTATAGCTCTTGAAGTGCAGAATCTAACAGTGAAGATTTGAGGTTGTTTAGAGTTCTCTAGAGAAAGTTATGGCAGTTTTAGTGCTGAAAGATCAGCAGTTAATGTGCTGGTTTAAATTTCATTAATGCCTGAATTTCTAAAGGAATTTGAAGAGTCTTGATATGATGTTTAGAGCCTATAAATATCATATCTAGCCAGAGATTATAGGGTTACTACTTTAACTAAGTTTTTCTCTTCCTCTAAAGATTTGCTAAATATTTATCGATTAAGCAATCGATTATGAAACGAGCGATAAAGCTAGGAGCGGACGAAGAGGACGCTAGCACGAACTCGACGCCATTCTTGTTTTGGATTCAAGGTGAACCGAAGAGGAATAGAGCTACATTAAAGACCATAGGTATGGTATCACAATCTCTCTTGTAGGAACATATATGATTGTAGTTAGTGATGCAAACAAAATGAAGTAAAATTAGCAATAATGAAACGATCCTAGATGTTATCGGATAAATTTTTTATTTTATTTTTACCTGATTTGCATCATAAAATCCTACAGTAAGAGCATCTTTATTATTGAAACTCTTGGATTTTTCAATCTGATGTGGCAATTTCTAAAAGAGTTTAGAAATGTAGATAAATTTTATTTAGCAATTTAGCTCTAGAGTTTCTTATTTAACAATTTTGTTTTCAAATATAAACTCTGACGTGCTTTAATCATTTGTTAAAATTGATCGGTCTTCCAAAGCAATAATAGTATTTGTTGATGTAACAATTAACAAAACTCTAACTTTTTAGTTTAAAAAATATAGAGTTTAGAAACTAAAAAAATAAATTTCTAAAACTGACATGACAATTATTTAAAAACACTAAAGAGTTTAAGAAATAAAGATGCTCTAATATTATAGCTACCTAGGCTAGGAAAGAACATAGGTAGGACCACTTATTTGCCTAAGTTAGTACTTAGTATCATTCGAAGAAGCAGGTCAGAGCACTAAAGCTTAGGAAAGGAAGGAAAGCGAAAGCAGGTAATGAATAGGGCTAACTAATTACCTAAAAAGGGCGTAAAGAAAATATCAGCGCCTCTGATAGTTATTTAGTTATTTATAAGGATAATGCTAGTGCGCATCTCAAATTTTAGTACATCTTTTATTATGGTACATTTTTAATCATAACCGTTCATTGTACACGGATGACAATGTCATTTCTACATATATAAATTAATTTGGTAGCTATAAGAATTTTGTGAAGCAAAACTGATTATTGAATCGGACAATGCCTTAAAAGATATCAAATTGAGAACCTAAACATGGATATTTAGGTTTTAGATGTCCTTTAACCAACGTTAGTAATTTAACCATTCCACTTTTTAAACTATTGACTATTATAACACAATTTCAAATTTTAATTTTAAAATTAGAGAAAATTTTCAAAATGCCACTACAAAAACCTCTATTTATCTATTTGCCATCACAAATTTCATATTTATCAAAATGCCATTAAAATCCAACACCAATTTTAATTATGTCATTATACTCTTTTTAAGTCAATTTAAAAATTCTAAACTGAGTATCAGAGGACAGAGGAGTTGTTGGAGAAAGAAAGGTTCCATACCTCTCTTCTCCTCTTCCTCTCCTCTCCTCCTTCCACGACTCACCTTTCTTACATCTGTTGGATCTCCAAGCTTGGGCGCACCAATTTCGAGGCTCTAGAACCATCTATATCCAAGCTTGGTTTTCTGATCGATTAGTTCTTGTTGCTTTCCTTTTTGATTAAAAATCAGTATCCTTTTTACTAGGTACCGCCGAAGAATCCATCTTTTGCAAGACTTACTTGAATTATAGCCTTTTAGATAGGATTGCAAATTTGTCCATGTAACGATCGGGCCTTTCCTCAATTGTCTGTAACTAGCTATAAATGATCAGTGATTTTGAAAATTTAGTTTGGAGAATAGCTAATTGTGGTTTGGTGATTTCTCTATGCAAAATTGGCAAGTATCGGTTGTAATTTTAGAAATATTTTTTATTTTGCATTTCATCTATTTTTTGAAAGGATACATTTTGATGTTAAATACTTAGAAGTACCCCTTGTCAAAATTACCCTTCATGCAGAGAAAGGTGTTAGAATATGTAGTGAAATGGAGATAATGTTAGTGTTAAGTCGGAACTAGGTTTCTTGAATTCAGTTAATATTCATAAACAATTGTGTTTCCTTAGACAATTTTGTTGAACTAGGTTTCTTGAATTCAGTTAACTATTTTATGTAACTAGATTTCTTGAACTAGGTTTCTTGAATTCAGTTAACATTCATAGACAATTTTGTTACAAATTTGTAGAGTAAAATGAAGAAGATGAGTTTGAAGATGCCAGTGAGTGTGACTGGATGGAGAAGATACGATCTAGCTACATGAGTTGTTCCTTACCTTGAAATGGACGGTCACGGTAAGAATGGTTGGGACCGGTCAGTGACAGATTCATGGTGAGAGGGCCCACTTACCTCTCTCACAAAGTGAAGATACCGGCCAGTGGCAAATAATTTGTTGATTAGTTCTTGATGATTTGTTGATTATGTATTGTAATTCCCAAGCTTTGAATGTAAATTTATCTTATTTGAATTATGTGAGTTTAATTTGTGTGGCCACTCTTTAAGAGACCTACTGATGAATGTATATTAATTCTTTTGTGCAATTGGTTAACTGAATGAAGTGTATGAACTATGTCTAGTGTAGTATTGTTGTATATTATTATGGATGATATAGCTGAAAATTGCTATTGTGGGAAGCATTCATAAATTGAATAAAATATTGGAGTTGGGTTCAGTAAACGCTGAAACATGAATTGCAAGAGCTATCAGATATGATTGGTGGGTTTGTATTTCATTTTAATGAAATTGAATGTGAACTTTTAGAGTTACTTATATTTATGCTTAAATGTTGATTGGTACAAGAACAATAGTAACATGCACACTTATTGGCTTGATTACTAATTAGTATCATGTGTTAATTTATTTTTTCATTATTTTATTTCTACAAAGTTAACTATAAAAATATATAAAATTCATATTCCTTTTCTTTCCTTTATTTCCACAAGTTAACGTTGAAACTTATATACAACATATCCCATCCATAAAATTCATAAAAACATTACAAAATGATGTAAAAAGACTACATGTTTTAACCTTTCCTTCTCCAACAACTCCTCTGATACTCGTATCTGACGGAATTTTTTTTTTACCAGAGTCGCGAGTGAGTGAGGCGATATGGAGACCAGCAAGGGTGGAGGAGACGAGCGAAATGGTTTTGGGCTTTGGCAGAGAAATCTAGTCGAGCCCAGTTGAACTGAATCGAATCTAGTCTAGCAAAATCCTCCCTCATTTCATTCCCTCTCTCAGTCGAACTGAACTGAGATGGTTTGCTCCCAGTCGAACTTTGCTTGTTTGATTGATTCTCTGCCGAAATAAAAAAAACAAACTCTGATAGGGATATTATGGGTATTTAGAAAGTTCAGAATTTTTAAATTGACTTAAAAAGACTATAATGGCATAATTAAAATTGGTGTTGGATTTTAATGGCATTTTGACAAATATGAAATTTGTGATGACAAATAAACAAATGAAGGTTTTTGCAGTGGCATTTTGAAAATTTTCCCTTAAAATTAATAGTTTCACATTATTAGCAAGCAGGATATAAAAATATTCCAATAAAACATACTCGTAATTTATAAATTGTTTACTATTTTATATATAATTTCAAACTTTGGTTTAAAAAATAAATAATTTTATCAACATGAAATTTTTTGGAAATAATATGAGGTAAATTATTACCTCCAAAATATTAATTTTGTGAAAATATTATTTTTTGGTAGAAAATCTTCTTTTTGTCATAGTATGTATCAAAATTACAAAATAAAGCTAATTTTATATACAACTAGTAATCGTACCTGTGCCAAGCAACGGGAGACATTATGAACGAAAAAAATCATTTAAATTGCGTGTTGATCAAATATTATTTTTGCGTGTATCACATTTTTGTGAATTATTCGACGCATATTCAAAATTATGTGTTCTTGTCAATTAATTGTATTAAAAATAGATGCTTGGAGAAGTGATTTTACAATTTTTGAGCGTATTTATCTTTCAACTACATTACAATATAATATATACATGCACTGCACAATAATTTCATTTAGACGATGATTCTCTAGGTATCACCGTTGTATTATCTAGCTAGAATTTTCACACATTAACTCCACGCCCATTGTCCCTTCTTCGATATACTGGATATGAGTTGTCTCCTTGAAGTGTTGACTCATTAAATTGTTTCGGAAAATGAAATCTACATCATTTGAGATCACCTTGCATGCAAGGACAATTAGGATTCAGACTTCCACATGGTCCATGAAACATGTGAGTAGCAACCAGCTTGTGCAACATAGGGTATTTTTTGGGTCGGGGATTTCAGCTGACACAAGTTGGTCGTATTGATTTGAATTCGTTCGCATGGAACGGATAATAACATAGGGTAATTTCTATAGTATATTATGATGTATGTGTCATGCAACGGATAATATTTTTATTTTATCAAATTTATTTTTTAATATTTTGTGAATGCATTTCAATTATATTCTCATGACAATTTTATAAAGTTAAAACAATCACATTCTCGATAAATGTTAATATTTCCTAATATGTTAATGCATTATTCTCTGATCCAAATCTTTTTTTCGGTGGACTACAATCTGATTCGGGGGATACAATAACGAGCAAATATATATAATGTAATGACAATTCATCAAAAGTGGCAAGTTTATGAGCACATTCAATTGTTTTTGTTTTCTTTTATTTTGGATTAAGGAGGATGAAAGATGAAATTAGAAGAATACAAAATTAACGGTTGTGATTTATTCAAACAACCGATCTAACTCATAAAACTCCAAGCTCTTTTATTATTTATTTAGTATATATAGTATAATTATGAGTATCATAACGCCAATAGATTGATACTCATTAGCTGGAAATGAAATCCTCTCCTATATTTTTTGGGTGGCGCTATTATAAGCACAATATTTCCAATTTTCAATGCATAGACAAACTTTTTCTCTATTTTTCCGATTTTGCCTCTAACTAAAACATGTAGATAGATATGCACTGCCAAGATAATCAATGCGTTGTTACTTTGAAAAAAGCAAGTGCTATTTTATGATCTGAAATTCTGCTTGTACAAAGAAACTATCAAATACATATAAATGATTTGGCTTGATACATTCTCTTATTTCTCGTCAGAATTATAGTTTCGATAATGATCAACGCCAACTATAAAATGTCATTATCACTTAATGATACAAAATTTATGTTTGAAATTATAATATTATATTGAAAGAGTTACATATTAGTAAATATAAAACAGTTATGTCTGAAAGCTGGTATTAAATTGTTACTAAACTATAAAGTATATTGATAATAGAATGAGTTTGTTTTCCATGTCAAATATGTTGACATTAGATGTAAGTTGTAATTTATGTGTTAAAAATATCTAATATGCCAAGTATTATTGTATGTATCTGAACTTTACGATATTGAAAGTAAATTGTGTTGCATTTTTTTAATGTAACTCAAAAAGTTGATATTGTATGGAAAATTTAAAAAATTATGTAATCAAATATTATAAGAGTAAAATGTTCAGCACCAATTAGCAAAATATTTTCTAGAAAGAAAAAAAAATCATGTTTTAAAAAAATGTTTAACGTATGTTAGCTTTGAGTCGATCATTTAATCGTTAAACTTTAAAATTAAATTAAAATATAGTTAAATTGTAATATAAATAAATTTTTAGAACTATTTTTCGAATATGTATAATACCAATTTATAAAATTTTATGCTTAATAGTAATGGAATTATGAAAGAAATGCAAAATAATAAAAGTAAAGTACTTAAAAATTTTACATATACAATTACACTATTATATTGCTATATCCAAAATATTTAAAAAAGTGAGAAATTTGTAGAGTTGAAACAAGACTTATGGAGTAAGTTCACATTTTTATTTTTTCGATAACTCAAATTTGTTCCTATTCATCGCTGGTCTTTCTAAATTACTCACATAGTATAATAAAATGCACAAATAAAACTTCCGTTGAGCTCAATTTCTTAAACAAAATGGACTTAAACCATTTTATTGGCTTGAATAACATTTAATTGTCAAAAACAATTAAACCCATTTTATTCTAAAAATTACAGTCTAACTTTTTAAATGAAAGTTAAAATTTGTTTTAAAAAGTTACATTTGAATTATGGATTATATTCAATTAGAACCATTTTATACTCATGCCGAGTATATCAGAGTCGAAAACGACATGATTGATGTACATTGATAGTCAAATGACAATATGTAAATAATCATTCTTATAATACTTACCATATATAATTTGTACAAATGACATTATTGTCCTTATAGAATCAAGCATTGTGTATTAGTATCCTCTAGTTTGAAGGGTATTTTAGTCCTTAAAAAAGTAAGACTATGACCAAATGGAGAACTCAATTTCTTAGGTGCTTTATAACCTGTGTTGCACGAGTGCGGGTGCGGCGATACGACAATTTTAAAAAATCGCGGATACGAGTGCGGATATATATATATATATATAATAAAAAATCATATTATATATTGAAATGCTTGAAATTTATTTTTCTATTCAACTTTTTTTTAATATATATTGATACTTATAAAATAACAAAAAAATATAAGCATTTCATTAAACACTTTCTTGACAAAAGAGTTCATTTTATATCGAAAATAATACTATACAAATTATGTGGCGTGATTAATATTATATAATATACACAATTGCTTATTTAATATTACTAAAAAACTCAATTCGTATTCAAAACGTATCCAAAACGTATCCTAAACGTATCTTGACCGAATCTATCGGTCAAACAATATTAAATAATTGGATACGCCATGTGGCGTATCCGATACGCACCCGCACCGTATCCAAGGCGTATCCGTATCCGATATGCGTACGGCTAGGAGAATGAAGTATCCGAGTAACATAGACAATAACAAGTCAGTTTTTCCAAAAAATGCACAAAAATTGCACTAATTGAAAACAAAGAAATATAACAAAATTGGAAACAAGCAATAATTAAGGCGTATCACAATAGCAATTTGAAATCCGGTGTATAAGAACGAAAAAGGAAAACAGAGAAACTCATGAAACTGAAAACCCTAGGCTAGCCCGTCTCTCCTTCTCCCTCCCTCATCTTTCTCTCATCTTCACTCTCTTTCGACGGAGAACGGACGAGCTTCGCTCGTGTATGGAAATTCGAGTTGGTGGAAAGGACCAGCCGTCGCGTTCGCGCAAGCACAACCACCAACGCCACTTCATCGGCTACGTTCAATGACTCGTGGGTTCAAGCAGGATCCATACGCCACCCTACACAGACATCAGCCGCCAGATCTGAGCTCGTGGGTTTAAGACCGCCAACCACCACCTTGCCGGCTAGGGAAGCGGGGGTTCAGATCTGAATGTGGGGCCAGATCGAGAACCCAGTCGCTCGCCGATGCCGCCAGCCACCACCTCGTCAGTTGGGGAATCGGGTGGTTCAAATCAGAGCGTGGGCCCAAACTTGGCTTTGTTCATCGACGGCCAGTGACGAACCAAGAGGCGGAGCCTTCTCAGCGGGTACTGACTGGCGGAGACTGATGTGGCGGTCAGCATGGGACCGATGTGCCTGTTGCGTACTGGTCGAGCAGCGACAGCTGCGACTTTACTGTGACTCGTCATAGATCGAGTCAAGATGGTTAGTGTCGTCATCGTTAACTTCTGCCATCAATGCCAATGGAATTTCGCCTGGAAAAATGCGAGTCTCACTTTCTAGCGGCTCGCGATTTTCTTCTTTGAGTTACTATCATGGAAGCATTGTTCGACCGTTGTTGCCGAACTGGCGGCGAGGAAAAGATTCGCTTGTGGGTAAATCTTCTCTCTTTCTCTTTTAATTGTGATTTGACTATGTCATTTGGAATTAGGATCACCGGATCTACATGTTTCGGATCCGGCTTGCTGCATCGATGCCTATTTCGTTCTTTGGTGGATGAAGTATTAGATCGTTAGATTGGAATTTTTGCTCCGATTTGCATGATTTTGCTCTGGTTGGCAATCATTACCTCTCATTTGGAAATTAGATCATTTGTTCGATCTAAGGATCAAGGAATAACCTAAGGATTGTCTTGATGGATTGGTTTGATACCGTCTAGACGGGTTTGCATCGGGTCTTTGGCACAAAGTTGTAGCGGACAAAGAGAGGAGTTGAGAAATGATATAGCGGGTCATAGTCGATTCTTCAACATGGAATATGTTTATGATCGGCGGATAGACGGTACGACACTTTCGGTGGTACAAGTCTTCGGAGTTTCAACGAGTTTAGGTGATAAAGACGATGTCTTTTTATCTTTATTTGTACGATTTAGCTTTGTGTGCTTGTAACACATGTTTTCTTTTCTTTTTTTGTTTCTCATCCTATGTACTTTTTTTCCTTGATTAATAAAAATTATTGTAGGCGAAGCCTACTCTTCGAAAAAAAAATCCTGTGTATAAGAATTAGTGGACCTCCATAATTTTGTCCTTGCCTTTTCTTTTTCTTTTGCAGGCGTATAAACAAATTAATTTTTTTCTATTTATAATTTTTTTATGGAAGCGACTAACTGTCCCCCCTATAAGCCCCCTTACACGCCTCCATATAAGACAAATGTAGTAGTCTTTATATACTAAATGTAAGTCTTTATACTCAAATGTAGTAGTCTTTATACTATTGGACTGGATTCATTATAATAAATATTGAGTGTCAAGTTTTTCATTTCTCAAGACATGTAGTATTTATTTGTAATTTCCTTGTTAATTATATATTGCAATTAATACTTTATAATTAACATTCGAAGTCTTTATACTTTTGGCAGTCTTCATTTCTCAGAGAATGTATACATAATACTTTATTTGCCAGTCTCCATTTTAATATGGAAGTCTTTATATTAAATGTTACAAGTCTTTATACTGTATCACATAATTGTTTTGTCGCGTAGCGGGGGACGCGAGAGGAGGACAGGAAGTGGGAGATGATATATTAACTTTTTTTTATACCCATTGTGTCCTCTGTTTAATGAAGTATATGATAAAATAGAATGTTTGTTACGTCTTCAATAATGTGGTTTCAACCATTGGATGTTGTATAAAGATGGATGTACCAAAATTTAAGATGTACACCAGCATACCCTATTTATAAACTCGGTGAAATGTATGCTTCAGTTAAGATTCAACTTTAAGTCTAGTCACTAGAATTAAAATTGGATAAGCTAAAATTAAGAAGCCAAAAATGGATTTGAGGCTTAAGTTGGGTGAAATTCCATAAATGAACGAAGCTATAGTTGTCATAAAAAAGTTCCTAAACGACGCTATGTATAGTTGTCATGAAATTTTTTGTCTTTAAATAGCAACAAAGTATTTATTTTGACTAAAATGAGTATTAGCTCCGAAGGAATTTATATTATCGGACGAGTTTAAAAGCAATTGTTGGTCTCCAAATTGTTTTAACTCTTGACCTTATTCAAAATGTTCCACAATTTGACTATATAATATATATATATAGTTGCCATAAAAAATCTGTATACGGCTGAGCTGGCAGACTTCTAGTTATGAAAAAGGACTTCCGACAAAATAATATTGTTCTGACATAGCCATTTTTATCACATGCGAATATAAGTAAAAAAAAAAACAATTAACAAGAAAAAAAGTTTGCAAGAACGGATGAAAAAGGAAAGTTCATTTCGGAAATATATAAAGATTCACATTTTTACCCTAAAACAATCATCTGGTAATATCTACGAAAAATATGGTTTAAGAACAAAAGGAATTTTTAAATGATTTAAGATCCAATAATGGTAAATCTACAAAAACTGATAAAAATGATGAGAAAATAAAAATGAAGAAGGATAATTGAAACATAACAAGAACCAACTCTTGATCTAGTGGCTAAAAACAATGTTCTCTCAAAGAGACATCGAATGTTCGAAATTCAACTCTAGAAAATTTTAGTCAAAATTTTAATTAGATTTGGAAAGACTCCACTTCTTCTCTAAAAATAATCGAAACTGAACAAATTACCAATTAAAACTTCTTATCAACTACCACATAATTTTTGTGTAGGTACACAAACTAAATTATATACGTACAGAGATGAGATCATAGAATTAACTACCAATTAACTACAGATTAATCTCAGAGTAAGTAACAACTGAGAAAAAAAAACTTGCCTACCCAAAATTTCTAGACATAATAGTACCAGAAAATAATAAAACAAGACCACCGAAACCTAATTCATTATGTCTCTAATGCTATTATGTACTCTTTCGATTTCGACAACATCACAAGAGTATTAGCAATCTCCAATTCATAATCAGCCTCTGTCGACATCGCTTCATTTCTCTCTTCTTTTTCTACTGTTTCTTCTCTTGCCTCCTGGCTATGGTGCAACAGCACCATGCCCAACTCCATCTGTCCTTCTCCTGGTATGCGAAACACCTGAATTTCGATGGCATCGCCGGCTGTCATGACGCCATCATTTTTCCGCAGAAGTTTGCTCCATTCGTTAATCAATCGGTAGGCATTGTTACATTCCAGGTACTTTAGAACCAGGACATATTCCTCGCCGCACCAATCAAAAGTTCTCACCACCAAACCCGTCATTTTATTGCGAACAGAGTCCTTTTCCTCGCTCGTTAGAAAGTCCAACAGGCGAGACTTCATTACAAGATTGTGAGGCAATAGAAGTCGGCCTTCGCACAGGTCGAGGTCGGTTGGCGTAAGTTTCTTGCGCAGAATGGATATCGGGCCTTTTACACCTAGTTCTGGTTGAAACGAGCCTAATGGTATCGGTCTCCTTTGATGGTTCATGTTTTCTCTTCTGTTAATTACAAATTTCCTCTTGGTTGTATGATTTGTAGAGCGGTTGCAGTCGTCGTCGTCGTCGTCGTCGATGCTCTCAAACTTTCTCTTGTTGGATGTTATACTTGAGGCCATCATGATTAATTGTATTTTTTTTAAACACGAAAAATGAAAAAGCAAGCGAGGCGAGAGTAAGATCAAGGAATGCTGAGATATTTCAATAGGAAGCAGAATGAGTCGAGATTTATGATGAATATATATAGGTGATATGCTTGTTATTTTAGGAAATTAATTAAGTCGGTGTATTATTTTTCCTTTTAATTCGCTATTTCAGCAGTCCCACATCTTTTAGTTCAAAAATGGAATTAGTCGGTGTAAACCTTACTTAAAAAGGTGCCTCAAATAAAAATAGTTTTCAATGTTAAATATATATTTCCTGAAATAGGACGATAATTTTGTTTTATTAATTAAATGTGGTTTCTCATATCGACATCATAAATATTTATAGATTAACACCACCACATTAAGGTTTTTTATTGAAAGACAATTTTTAACCTTCATTTATTATTTCGTTTAATTAAGGCATGCTTCTCTCATACATCAATTCTCACTTGTTATTTCCTTAACTGTTTAATTTTTAATTAATAATAATTTTGATATGATACCTTGTTTAGTTCATTATCATATCCTTCCATATTTAATTCATCCCTAAATATTTTTGGTGCAATCCTGCAATTATATCAGTTTTAAAGATTTTGTAAAATATAAATGTGAATTTTTTTCTTATGATCATTTATTTTTATTTCTATAATTAAAAACATCTATCCTTATAATTTTTCTGTAGAATACGAAAATCAAAACATTTTTACTTGCTTAATAAATGTGAAATTTATTTTAACATACGAAATAAAATATTTAGGTCCATATAAACAAAGTAGGCATATAAAATTTCTAAATGAATACAAATGTAGGAATAATTGAGAAACACATTCAGTTTAGCTAATTAATAAAAAATACTAAGTACAAAGAGCTATAAAAACAATAGGATGCAATTAATTACTAGCATATATTTTTAAATATTCTTAGTATGTAATAAAGCAGATGCATGTATATCCGATATAAAAATATTTTAACGAAAAGGAATACTAAAAATAAAAGATGAGACATTAAAAATAATGATATCAATTCTTTCAATACAAAAAGAGAGGCTACGGATTCCTTCTCTCTCTATCTATCTATCTATATATATATATAGAGAGAGAATCTGGCTACGGTAATATGCATAGTTAGTGAGCATTCGTGCTATGCATTTTTTTTTTCTTATATAGATAGATAGAGAGAGAGAATGAATCTGTAGCCTCTAACAGTCTCCGCCATCAAAACAAATAAAAATCGTTGATCCGGACCGTTAAAAACATTCTTCATACTAATATAAACTTGAAGACCAAATTTTATATATATATTTTTTTTTTATTATTTTATCGGATGGATTGAAAATTGAATGTCTGTAGATCGTTAAATAAATACATTTTCAACTCCTCCGATAAAATAGTAAAAAAATTCAAAAAATATAAAATTTGGTCTCGAAATCTATATTATTATTGAGAATATTTTCAAAGTTCGGATCGATTATTTTCATTGATTTTGAGGGCGAAAACTATCGGAGTCTAGAAAGAGGAGGCTACGGATCCCTTCTCATATATATCGCAACATGATAATTCTCCCTCCGTGTCTGCTGGGCAATTCAGCGGACACAGCATCCTCACCATCAGTACGCTCGTCCTTCATCGATCTCGACCGTTTACTCTATTATGTCGCTTCATAATTTGTCGCTATCGTGTAGAGAATCGTTTTTCTGCTCCTCTCTTCACAACCCGTTGCCACACCCCTCTCTTCGCCATAGCATGGTCACACCTCTCGTCGCCACTGTCTACATCGCTCTCCCATAACTCCTCTGCCGATTAACCCTTACCCTCTCTGTTTTAGTACCTTTAACCCTACCGCTTAGGCTTCCTCTTTAATGCCTCATCTCTTATGGAGACCATTCTGAATCCTTCAAAATCTTGTTGAATTTCGTTCTCCTGATTTAAAATCGAATATTTTGTAAATACTCTATCGCTCTCCAAAAATACTCCTAATGTCGATCTAGGGTTCATTATCACCAGCAGATAAGACCAGAAATTGTCTCTTAAATCGAGTATGGGACCTGCCTGCGAGTTGTGAACGAGTCGTACGAGTGGCAGTAGTGTTTAGTCCGGAGCTTGGGAACTGGTAATAATCTGTGAGAGATGGGCTTTCTCGTCGTCGACTACACTAAACCCTAACATATCGACTCCTTTGCTATCTCCTCCTCTCTTCATCTCCTCGCTATTGTTAGGGTTGGAGATTCGGCGCGCTCCTCCTCTCTTGATCGCAGGTGGTAATCTTTTCTCACGAGTTGAACCCTAGCTCTTCGCCTGGACTCGCGACATTCCAATCCTTCATCTCCTCCGCCTAGACTCGAACTCGAGACAGGGAAAGGAGTATCCTCTGCCTAGAATAGCGACAGGGAAAGGAGTCGCCACCTTCCTGCACTGGAAAGTGATCAAAGATGTGCAATACAAAGGTACTAAAATCGTCGGTGTTTTGCTTTGCTGGTTTTCGAGCACAGTAAAAAAAAAGAAACCTTTATTGCTGCTCACTGGATTGAGTAAATTGTTTAGGGTGTGTTCATTTGTACAGAAAAGAATTAGAAAAGGATTTTCACTAGAAAAGAAAAAAATCAAGGAAAATATAAAACAAATTTTAACGTTCATTTGCACGGAAAATAAATTGTCTTTTCCTTTTCATATGTTTAGTTGATAAACTGGAAAGGAAATTGTCTTTTTCATGTCTTTGTCAGCATTAAATGTTTATCAGTAATTCTATACTGTCACTTGAACCAGTAAATCAGTGCAATTTTATAAATTGCTATAATTGCTATACGAACAAGTATAGGTTATATCCCGAAAACAAAAAGATTAAAGTCATTCTACTGGCGCTTGTGCATCTCCTCTCTGATATCAGACAGTCACTATCACTGAGATGTTCTTTTTGTTGCATTTGCACCGCCTCATGCAAAATTTTATTAATTTGTGCATTCTTACTTTAATATGTAAATTCAATCCTTAATCCAGTATATATTGTCAATATACATTTATGACATTTAACTAGATTTTTGCACAAGTGATGAACACTGACAATGAGTTGCAAAATTTACCATTTCAACCTTGATATTCATCCTTATTTTTGTCTTCTGTTGTGTTCTCGGATATTGTAGCTGCAGCTGTGCTATCAGAAAATCGCAATTTTGAGGGGTGTGTAACTTTTATGTGTTGCCTATGCACAAGGGCAAATATCTTGCCTCTCCTCCCTTAGTTGTTGCCTATGCACTTCCTGGCACGGTATAGTAACTTTTATGTTGCATGCTTTAGTTTATTTTTTTTTCCTTTTTATTAGTTTCAGGGGGCAACAGACATAGTTTCAGGGGGCAGCAGACATAGTTTGTGGGCATTACCTCATCGTGACTTCTATGATGTAAGAAAGGTTGACACACATGTGCACCACTCAGCATGCATGAATTAGAAGCATCTGGTGAAATTAATCAAATCTAAATTGAGGAAAGAACCTGATGAGGTGGGCCCACTATATCTTTTTTCTTGAACTAGGTTAGGCCCAATACAAAGCATCCTTCGAACTACCTATACTATGTTGAAACTCAACTCCATCAGTATGATTTTTTTTTACTTATTTTTCTTTTTCCTTTGTGCAGTGTTTCGTATATGTACTTGAATCACAAAAGTTGAAGGGGTTCCTGAATAACCATTTGATGCAAGAATGTCGAATTCCATCATAGGAGAGAATGCAACTGCTTTTGTTGAACTAGATGTTAGGCCAGATACAGAGCATCCTTCAAACCACATGTCCAGTGTAGAAACTCCAACAGTATGTTTTTTTCTTATTTTTTCCCTGTGTTAAATAGCAACATGATATATACGAACATTTTTTGTTATTTTGTTTATTTTATTTATGTGTATCGATGAGAAACTTTCATCTCTGGGGTCATGATATGTAATTCAAAGGTTGTTAAATTTTCACAAGGATGAATTTGTCAGTTTTCTTATTAATTTGTTTATTCAATATAACAATTCTGAGAATTTTTTTGTTTTGTTTCTTGTCAGGTTCTAGCCAGAAAATTGCGTGGTATTACCAGTTTATTTGACTGGGTTTCGAGGTAAGTCGTAAATTTTTCTTTGGATGTTTTAAAGAAGAAAAGATTGTTATCAGACTGAAAAGAATAGATGTCTGTTTTGATCAATTGATGGTTTGTTTGTACTGATATGATATTTTCTCCTTCTTCAAGAAGATTTGGATAGTAACAAGATATGTACAAATATTATTTTGTTATTTTGTTTATTTTATTTCTGTGTACTGATGACAAACTTTCATCTCTATGGAGTCATGACATGTAATTCAAAGGTTGTAAATTTTCACAAGGTAGAATTTGTTAGTTTTCTTATTAATTTGTTTATTCAATATAATAATTCTGAGAATTTTGTTTGTTCTTTTTCTTTCTTTTCAGGTTCTAGCCAGAAAATTGTGTGGTAGTACCAGTTTATTTGGCTGGGTTTCGAGATAAATCATAAATTTTTATTTGAATGTTTTAAAGAAGAAAAAGATAATACTTGAGGTTAATAAAAAAAGGCTAAAAACTGTTAAAGCATCATGTACAAAGCAAAGGTATTGTTGTTAGGTTAAAAACCCATGATTTCTCTTTTGGCTCTTTGGTTGGTTCATGTTGGAATTCTAAATCTGGGATCTTAGTTTTAGCTTGAATTTGGGTTTAGTTGTCACATAATCAGTGTGCTCTTGGTAAGTTTTGTTTTCTTAGGCTTTGATTTCAAGCACTATTTCACCTCCTTCAATCTGAGATCTGTTAGGTGAGTCAAGTGTAGATGAGATTGAAATCTCAGTTGCATATTCTGACACAGAAATTTCAACTATTCATTACAATTTTATGATGTTGTTGGGTTTGTTTTGTAAATTGAACTTCAATCTGCTTTCCAAAAGCATGTTTTTTGTAAGAAATACTTTGCTGAGCTGCCACATATTCAATTAATGCTTGACTTATTCATACCTCTTGGACCTCATTAGCAGAGGTCTGCACAGGTAGAGATTGACGATGAGGTTGACGGAGTTCAATTATACCTTTCATGCTGCTCTTCATTAGTGATTCTAATACATAATAATTTATAATATACCTTTAAGCACGCCTTTAATTTGGAATTGGTGAGAAGGGCTTTTATATTTCCCAAACTTTGCTCGCCAGTATCCATGTTTTTTTGGCATTCATATTAGTTGTTGTTTCCAATGGGGAATGCATAATACTGTGACATTAGTTGGTGATAAAACCAAGTTGTTATGGTTGAAAAAGGCAGTCTTGATGCAATAGCACTGTGTCAATATTATAAATTTTGATATATCATTTTATAATTGCTTGCTTCAAAGAACATAACTGAAGGTATTTTCATTCATTTGACCATAGAATAAATGTAGCTTCAGGTGACAACTTATGCTTAGGTGCATATATGTTTGCTTACATTTAGAACCAATATAGCGATGTTTAAGATTTATAACTTTAAATAATGCAACTTATACGAGTGTAGCTATGTTAGCTTTTCATACCGAAATGATGAAATCAGAGGATTTTGATGCATAATTGGTCCTTCAATAGTTCAATTGCACATGATCAACGTAGCCATGTTTGGGTTTTTCCCTTAAAGAATGTGATTTTGTAATTGAAAGATTGATTAATATATTTAAATTTTGTGTAATTTAGTTTTATTTTGGTGCATGAAACTATTTTTTCATTTCAGCCCTTATTTGTAGAATTTTTTTAGAAAATTTTTGGAATATTTTGCTGTTAGACCTTTCACAATTTATGATAGAGTAAGGTTGCTTCTCTCTTTCATTTGATTTTACTATTCCTGATTCCTGAGTTCGACCTCCTATGATATTTCATCAAGCATCAAGTCTTTCAATTTAATAATTAAAAGAAATATTACAAGATGCGACGAAGTCGCGATGCATATTCTATATATGAAGATAGTGCATAGGGCTTGATTCGTTATTGCTTATAATTGCATTTGAGGATTTGGACATGTGATAATTGCAAGCATTTTCATATAAGTACTTTATTTATTTTTTTGTTCATCTTTGTTGTTATATTAATTTTCATACAATATGTTGTCAAAATAATTTCAAAAAATATATAATAAATATTTATTAATACATAACTGCAGTTTTAACAAATTTATATGATACATGAATGTTTTTAATGCGATATCATACATCATTTAACACAACAAAGAATATTTTTAAAGACGCGGCGTAGTCGCGCTGCGTTTTTTAGTATATATATATATATATATATATATATATATATAGATAGATAGATAGGCTAGGGTGCTCCATGAAGCACTAAACTCCTCATGCTCCACATCCATTTTCTCCTATTTGAAAATTCCAACGATCAATCCGAACCGTTGAATATGATCTACATATTGAAATCTACTTGGAGATTTAATTTACATTTTTTTGAAATTGTTTGCTATTTTTTTTAAAGATGTAGGAAAGTTGCAATTTTCTACCTCTCTAAAAAATAGCACAAAAATTCAAAAAAAAATGTAAAATTCAATCTCCAAATAGATTTCAATATGTAGATCATGTTCAATGGTTCGGATCGATCGTTGAAATTTTGAAATTACGATGTGGAACAATAGAGATTTGGTGCTCCATGGAGCATCCTAGCCTATCTTTCTCTCTCTCTCTCTCTCTCTATATATATATATATATATATATATATATATATATTTTTATGTTTGTGGTGTCAATATCACCCACGGCCCCCCTAAAAGTTAGTCTACTTTTTTTCTACAAAAATCTACTAATTGCATTAAGGGAGGAAATAATAATCCCTCAACTTTCATCCATATTTTTGTCTGCCTAACTAACTTTTTCGAAAAGAAAAGTTCAAGAGTCAACAACAGACAAAAATGTAAGGTGTAAAAATGTGAGGTTGGACCACACTTATTATTATGAATCCTTCCACCCTATAAAGAATGTTTTCAATATATATAACATTTTTGGTATTTATATTATTGTTACATGTATTTATACTATAATTGCAGGTGTTTATATTAGTTTTTTAATGATTATATTATGTTGTGCACTTGAAAATATGTTAGTTAAAAACATGTATTTATACTAGTTGTTTCAAATATATTGTGCACTTCAAAACATGTATGATATATAAATACTTTCACTAATAATGTTCATCACAGAACACAATGAAAAAAGCATCTACACTAATGTATGACCTCCTGTGATAACCCAAATTAAGCAATAACATGATCTATCTCTCGCAGGATTAAGCAATTATTTAGAAACTTCAAGAGTTTCAGAGATGTAGATTCTCTTAAGGTAATATGTAAATAGTATGTAAAGTGTGTATTTTTGTATAGAATTTTTAATTATTTCTTATTAAATCGGCATGACAAATTACTGTTACGTATTATTACTAATAATGGATAACATGTTGGTACATAAAAATGATTGTTACTTAGGATCTATATTATTCGAATACTTTAAAGAGTAAATCTATTATCCCCCTCTCTCTCGTCCCCTTCTCGCCCCCCCCCCCCCCCCACCCCCCCTCTATTGCCCCCCTCTCTCTTATTATTATTATAGATATAGATAGGGCTTAAAGAGTTCAAGGCCCAGACAGAATTCACGAGTCTGGTGTACTTTTGTTTCTATGTGCCTATTTATTGACATATTCTATGCTGCCAGGCGCATGACATATGGGTCCATAACTGAGAGATTTCGCAACAGTGACTCGCCACATGGAACGATACACAGAAAGAAGAGGAACGGACTGGGTCTCGTCATTTTGTCATCTCGACCTTCTCTTTCTTAGATCC